>JASVEL010011629.1:0-494864 GCA_032618575.1 Nicotiana noctiflora | reverse complement strand
ATCAATAAATTATATCTTGTGGTAGGCGTACCACCCGATCCCATATCTTGTGGTAGGCGTACCACCCGCTCCCAAATATATCAATAGGCTACCGGCAACTATGGCCAATGCCAAGATTCAAATCACTTTGTGGTCGGCGTGCCACACGATCCCATTTCTTATCATAAAAGTGGTCGGCGTGCCACACGATCCCAATTCTTTAATATATAAGTGGTCGGCGTGCCACACGATCCCAATTCTTTAATATATAAGTGATCGGCGCGCCACACGATCCCAATTCTTTAATATATAAGTATACCACAAAATAACGAGAATTAACCAAATAATAACACAATAAGGAATATCTCAAAGAACTCAACAATTAACAACAGTTAATAAGTTCACAAGGAAAACAAAGTATAATGGAAACACAAGTAATATCAAGTCAAGGAATAGCAAGTAGTTGCACGGCATCACCCTTCGTGCTTTTACTCTCATCCTCGCCAAATAAGCAAATAAAGTAAACGGCATCACCCTTCGTGCTTTTACTCTCATCCTCACATCCATGGTACGGCATGATCCTTCGTACATGGTTCAATAACAAGGCACGACATGATCCTTCGTGCATAATCAATAAAACATGGCACGGCATTAACCTTCGTGCATAAAAAATAAAACAAGGCATGACATTAACCTTCGTGCATAATCAATAACAAGGCACGACATTAACCTTCGTGCATTATCACTCTTCCTCACCCAAATAACAATCACAGTTAAGGGCAAAGAATGAAACAGTAATTCATAAACCGTCCCAACAAGGGCAATCAATAATCATCTTCACAACAAGTCCCGACAAGGGAGAACAATAACAATTCTACAACTTGGCAAAGGTTCAACAATTTATCTGCAAATATGTCTCACAATAAGCATTAACAACGACTCACGGTCATACTAGACGCCGGTGTATGGATGCTCGTCACCACAGCCCATACACCGCACTCGATCACATAACACATAGCACATAATCCTATTCCCTCAAGCTAGGATAGAACAAACACTTACCTCGAATGTTTATGAACAATTCAATCTGTGGCAATGCCTTTTCCTTTCAAGTTTGGCTCCAATCCAATCGTATCTATACACAATTGATTTAATATCATCAATACTACTCAACAAACTAATTCATAAGGCCAATTACAACTTTTACAACATTCTGCCCGGAATAGTGAATTTCGACCCCGGGCCCACATAGTCGGAACTCGGGGTTCGGACCAAAATCCGGTTACCCATCCCCCCACGAGTTCAAGTATATGATTTGTTTCAAAATCGGACCTCAATTCGAGGTCCAATTTCCCAATTTATGAAAAACTCTATATTCTACCAAAAACAAGAAATTCTACCATGAAAACCTTTGATTTCTGTTGAAAAACATGTTTAATGTTGTTAGGATTTGAAAGAATTAAGTAAAAGGTGACTTACAATTGTTTTGAAGAAGAGGGAGCTCGTGAAGAATCTCAAATGGGTGTTTTTGGGTTGTGAAATGTGAAGAATGAAGCTGGAAATCGTGATTTACAGGTCTCTGTGTTCGCATTTGCAAACATGGGTTCGCAATTGCGAACCCCGACCAATTTCTGGAGTTTGAAAAATAAGCTAAAGCTAAGGATGGGAAGTTCTCATTTGCGAACTTTTGTTCGCATTTGCGAAGCCAAAGCATACTGGGAGGATTCGCATTTGCGAACAAGGCTGGCCTCCAGGGACCTTCGCATTTGCGAAGAATGCTTCGCATTTGCGAAGCCTGGCTTAAAATGAAGGCCTCGCATTTGCGAGGTTATGTTCGCATTTGCGAACCCAAGCCGTCCTGGACGCCCTTCGCATTTGCGATCAAGGGTTCGCATTTGTGAACCCTGCCTTGATCCGTCACCTTCGCAAATGCGAGAAATACTTCGCAATTGCGAAGCCAACAGCTGGGTGAAAAACCAGCAGTGCAAAAATTCAGAAATTGATCCTACGGCCTATCGAATCTTTACCCGAGCCCCCCGGGATCCCAACCAAACATGTACACAACTTCAAAAACACATTACGAACTTGTTCGTGCGATCATATCGCCAATATCACATCGTTTTCATCAAATCAAACCTCAAGTTCATGATTTTCATACTTTTGGTTTTCAAAACTTTCAAACTTGGAACTCAAGATCCAAAACATATCAAACGACATCCGAATATCACCAAACTTTTCCGAAAGCACATATATAATATTTAAGACTTGTACCGGGCGTCGGAACCAAAATACGAGCCCGATACCAAGGTCAATTAATTCATTTTCCTTTAACAATTACATCAAAAACAATTTCACATAAAAATTCATAACTTGGGCTCTAGGCCTCGGAATTCGACTCCGGACGCATGTCCAAGTCCCATATTTTCCTACGGACCTTTCGGGACCATCCAATCTCGGGTCCGGGTCCGTTTACCAAAAATGTTGACCGAAGTCAACCATATCAATATTAATATTATTTTTATCCAAATTTCTCATAGAATTCATATTTTCTATCACAAAATCTTTTCGGCTACATGCTCGGATCGTGCACATAAATCGAGGCAACATAAAATGAGGTTTTCAAGGCCTCGGAAGCTCGAAATGATTAATAAAATAAGTGATGACCCTTTGGGTCGTCACAACCTCTCATCATCCACTTCTAGGACATCTTGTCAAGAAGGACTTTGCACTCGGTGACTGTCTTTCGAAAAAATGCACCTCCAGCTGAATCATCCACATTGGCCTTTAGATTGTAAGCTAACCCCATGTAGAGCATATGGTCTGGAATACCATGATGAGGACACTTCACTAGCATCCCTTTGAATCTTTCCATGTTTCCTGCAAGGTCTCAGTCGGTTTCTGCTTGTACTGCATTATTTCATCAATCTGCCTTGCAGTCTTGTTGGGCGGGTAAAACCTATTCAGAAACTACTTGACTAATTCCTCCCAGGTGACAATGGAACTTATATGGACCGAATTCAACCAAGTCTGAGCTTCCCCAGTCACAAAGAACGGGAACACTAATAGCTTTATAGCTTCTGGGGTCATATTTGGCTGCTTTTGGGTCACACAAATCGACAGAAAATTTTTAAGTGTTGTTGAAGGCCTTCAATGTGTGACCCGGAGAAGAATCCCTTATTCTGCAGAAGATGCAGCATGTTGTTGGTGATCTGGAATGTCTCCGCTTGAATTGGGGGGCACAATTATGGCTGTAGCAAGGTTGTCAGATGTCGATTATGCCCAATCATAAAGTGTAGCTTCTGGCACTAGAGGTGTGACTACTCTGACGTTTGGTTCAGCTGGCTCATCCCTGATGTTTCCGTTGATGTTCTGTACGTCACCCATGTCAATTTCGAATTGGTATGTTTGTTGTGATTGTTGGATCCTCTTGTTAGCACGTTTCAATGCCTTGAATATTTTCTCGGGGTCTGAGAGTCCTTCAAGTTGTTCTCCAGTCCTCGAAGAATTTCTAGGCATACACCTGAATTCCACAAGAGCTCAAACATTAGAATTTCAATGAAAACATTGTTTAACACCTTCGAAAATTGATCTAAACTAATAATTCTAACACTACTTCTAAGTTGTAATAAATAACACCGTTAGTTCCCCGGCAACGACACTAAAATTTGATCACGCCCAACTATACCTTCTAAAAGACAAAGCGGTCGTTGCAAATATAATTCGATTTTAAGTCCGGAGTCGAATCCTGAGAGAACAAACATCTCTATTGCAACTCTTTGGCAATGCTATTATAAACTCAACCAATTTCCAAATGCAAGATTTTTATCAATCAATCTTGGGTTTTTGTTTAACTACTTCAAATGATATAAAAAATTACAATATGCTAAATTAAAGATAATTCAATAGTAAAAAAAGTCTAGGGCATTGATTTTCCCACTTGCTAGTTTAGGTCTTAACTCTTTCACTATAATCTCACTGTAATACTATATGAGGATTATGAGCTATGGGTTATCGTGATTATCTCTCGATCAGCTACGATAATTTACTAGAGCATTCTCTCGAACTACTCTAGCTAACAATATGTGCAGCTCTAATTTATCCCCCACCAAAGTTTTATTATCTCTAAACCTACTTTTAAGTTCAAGTAATGAATCTCTTCAATTACCTAAGAGTGGTATTGTTCAACAATAGTCTAACCTAATATTCTTTCTCAAGCAATATAAGGTAATTAGACACGATTAACCAATGGCCCGTTCAATTAATCACCACACAAAACGTAGTTGAACAATCATAGATTAATTCCGGGTCGATTATAACAAGTTGAGTCAAAACTTCATTCAACTATTGGTTCCATCAACCCTAGATTAATTGTTTAGCTACTCATAACAAAACAAGATAAAATTACAAAATTGATCGTAATGTGTAATTGCAAGAATTAAAAGGAGATAGAAAAACTCTAATGTTTGGTTGATCTTCTCACACTTGTTCTTGCCTCCAAAGCGGTCTAAAAACAAGCTTAATAATATCTTGGGCGAGCTTCTAGAGTTTATAAGGGTTTGGAATAAGTTTTTCCCGAGTTACACTTTGGTCCCCAAATTTTCTGGCATCTGCATAGTTCACCACGGCCGCGGCACGACTGCGGTGCGACCACGGTGAAGGCTAACTATTCTGCCTGCGTCTTGTGGACTGTCGTGATCACGGTGGATTTCACCTCAGTCCTCCTTTTGCTTCTTTATGCTCGGGTGCTTCTTGATTGGATATTTTCTTCACATTATTGACTCCAAAATACTCCATAGTTCTTCCTAACTTAGATTATTCCCTACGAAGCAAAAGAACATCAATTAGAGCATTATGTTATCATTTCGCCTATAAATTAATAATAAAGCATGATATAATTAAGGTGCAAATATCATCTATATAGCCTAATATCATAATTCAACTCCATTCAGCAAAATATTAAATGGACCATGATCCAAATAGGCAACTCCCTATAATCAGTTTAACTTACTATTATTATAAAGGGAATTAACATCCTGTAAAATAAAACATGTAAATCTTATGTGAATATTCCTTAATTTTAAATTTTTCATTTTACCTAAGTGACATACTTTTACCGTTACAAAAATGTCATGTGACATGTTTACTACTCCCTCTGTTTCAGTTTATGTGAACCTATTTCCTTTTAGTTCCTTCCAAAAAGAATGAACCTTTCTAAATATAGTAACAATTTAACTTAAACTTACAATTCTACCCTTAATGAGAAGCTTTTACAACCACACAAATACCATATGACCCTTTTTAACTTGTTTAAGAACCACAAATTTTAAAAGTCTTTATTTTTTCTTAAACTTCGTGTCTAGTCAAACAAATTCACATAAATTGAAACGGAGGGAGTATAAATTTTAAGAGTAGTTAATATTTGCCAAAATTCGTTTACTTATTTATTTATATCTGTATCCAATCAAACATCACATACAACGAGGAAAATACTAAATTTTTCAGTGAAATTATTGTATTTGTTAATAATTTAAAAGCACGGATTAGCCAAGGGTTTGCTGATACCTGATCAAGAGCAATTTTTTACTACTAATAAGTAAGTTGTATTATCCGCTCAAATAGAACTAAATAAATATAAAACGATTATATTACTGACGTTAACTAATTTAGAATTAACGCGTAGTTAACTACCAACGAAACTTCAATTTCAAATGCACTGCCCAAACACAAAATAACAAAAATAAAAATTAAAAAAAAATAAAAAATAAAAGCCGCAGTACCAAAAACAAAATGATGATTGTGTTGTATATTAGCGTTCATGAGCAAAGCTATAGCTGTTACGAGTTGGTGTAAGTAGAGGAAATATGTGGAGCCATAAACATGGCTAGTTCCAAATTGTGCAAACATTATCATCTATTCTTTAGTTTAACCCCGTAAGGTAGAGATAATTATTTTCTATAATTGTTAATCATTTCTGTTGATCTTGTTCCCTTGTTCAAAATCATTACTTCCCTTTACCAATCCATTTATGCTCCCTTTGCTAGTACTCCCTCTATTTTAATTCATGTGAATTCGTTTGATTGGACGTAGAGTTTAAGAAAAAAAAGACTTTTGAATTTGGGGTGTAAAATGAAGCACATATATTTTGTGTAGCTATAAATCATTACATGAAGATAAATTGTTTCGAAATAGGGAAATAGATCATTCTTTTAGATATAGACCAAAATGGAAATATATTTACATAAATTAAAACGAAAGGAGTAGTAGTACTTTTCTGCTACTCCAATAAGCAATTTTCTACTTTTGTTGAGGGGCCGAAAATACCTAAAAGTAGCAAGAGCAATTTTTCCAAGACTTTCTTACTTCCTCCAGTTCACAATAAGTGTACAATTTACTTTTTGATTTTGGTTCAAAATAAGTGTCTAGTTAGGTAATCAAGAAAAAATTTAATTTATTTTTACTCTTTACCCTTATGTGCATATCCCTAAAAAAAATTTCTCTCATCACATTAACTTACTAAATAAGGGTAGTTTAGTCATACTAGGTAATTTTGTATAAGATTTAGTATTTTCGACATGTTAAAAGTAAATTGTACACTTATTATGGACCAGATGGAATATTAAATAGTGGCACCAAATAATCCTATTTGTATCATTCTCCCTTTTTTTTTCACCCCCTTCATACAAAGCTACCTTCAGAATTCAAAAGAAGCATTATTAGTGGACAAAAGTTTAACTCCAACTTTGCATCATATCGTGTTAAGAAAATGATAACTGAAAATAGCTGGGAATTTCAACCTAAAAACTTCACCCTAACTTAAGCAACTAATACTAGTTCTTCAATACAGGTGTAATTAAACCCTAGAATTAGTATTTGATTCATTACACACACAAAAAGGACAGCCCAGTGCACTAAGCTCCCACTATGCGCGGGGTCCGGGGAAGGGCCGGACCACAAGGATCTATAGTACGCAGCCTTACCCTGCATTTCTGCAAGAGGCTGTTTCCACGGCTCGAACCCGTGACCTCCAGGTCACATGGCAGCAACCTTACCAGTTACGCCAATGCTCCCCTACACAAGAAAAATTAAAATTACTAGTACTAAAATTACTAGAAGTTATAGATGGTGGATTCAAATGTTTATGCATATGGTCCTAGAACTATCATTAATAATGATTAGGTGAAAACAATGTGTTCCAAATCTCACAAAAAGCCTCAACGATGACTCCATGATAATGCTTAGCATTTAGTGATAGGAAACACTGCAAAAGTTGCTCCAAATCATTCTTCTCAAACATTTGTTTCTCAAATATCATTTCCATCATAGACCTTTTGAAATCCTCATATGGATCCTCTGATTTCTTTACGATAGCAAAACTCTCCTTCACTTTCCCGTCAACACTACAAGGTATCAGCTTCTTGAACACAGATAACCTCGGAGGAAGCTCGTTCTCCGATGATGTACTTGAAACTGACCGCCTTCTACCTGTTGAGACATAATATAATTAACTACATTCAAAATGTGTTCCCCTTAAAAAAAAATTAAAATTTTGTTGAGATTATCACATATTGAGACATGCTACCAAAATAAGGAGTTCTTGGTTCGTCACTACAAAAAGATTGGATTATTTGCACCATATGGCCATTTTTAAGTCATTCTTTAAATTTGGTCTGCGTTAGTTAGTGAGATAAATTTGACCTTTAATTAAAGAAGTTTGATCAATATTTCTTCTATCATGAAAATTTAGACAAATGGGCAAAATATAAGACAAAATTTAACTAGAGGCATAAAAAGGTCCATTTGTGTAAATGCACATGAAAATACCCTTATATTATCGTAGTAAGGTAAGCAACTAAAAGTGTGTTGTCTTTGGCATTTTAATCTCTTAAATAAGATGATAACATATATATATATATATATATATATATATATATATATATATATATATATATATATATGCGCGCATTATCAGTAAGCCTTAACCTTCAATTTTACCTAATAAGTGATCTAATTGTGTAAATGTTATTACGCTACATAAAACTTTAAAGTGACCAAATTGGATAAAGTTGGTTATCTTCTATAGACTTAGCGGGAATATATTGGGTATGTTATTGTATAAAATTTTAAAGTTATTAAGCATTACCAATGTTCATGGCCCTCGAAACGCTGCGTTTTGAATGCTTCACGGGCCTCCTCTTGGTGCTGCTAATCGTCCCTTTTTGACGCCTTGTCTTTGTAGTCTCGCATATGGTCTCCAATTGTTGGTTTAAATCCGAGTCAGTCGAATACTCCAAACTTGTGCAAGATGATACTAATGTCTCAGTCTCCTCTTCTGCTTCATCCCAAATTTCACTACTAAAATTCCCATCATTTTCATCAGCAGATGACGTGCTCATGCAAAATCTTGTTTTATTTTTCTTCTTTTTAGTTCGTCGTTTGTTCTTCTCTGTTATGGAATGAGAGAGTGGTGGTAAGGCTAAAACCTCACAATCAGAATCGTCGGAGGCAGAAGAGTAGGAGATTTTTCTATGAGGTTGTTCTGTGCCATCGTCGATCTTATTAACAACATGCAACTTTTCTTCTTTTTCCCACTTGAATTCTTGTGAACGTGACAACCTGCTACAAAAATAAACATATACACAACAGATTGTAAGTAACTTTGTGGCACCAAACAGATATTGTGTTTGTATAGTATTTGAACAACTCTATATATACAAAGTCAGCTTCATATTCATTTTTATGCGGACAGTCTCACAATAAATGCACCGGCTTCATTTCAATTTATGTGAAATAATTTTATTAGACATGAAATTAAAATTAAAATTTAGGTGGCCCGAAACATGTCATAATATTATTTATGTGTCTATAAAACTTACGCATCATTATAGTACTGACTCCGTTTCATTTTAGATGAGTTAGTATGACTGAAATTTGTGGTTTTAAAAGTTTAAGGGGTAAAAGTTTTGTGTGATTATAAAAAATTTTCATTAATGTATTTTCAAATTTTGAAATATGTCATTTATTTTTTAACAAACAAAAAAGTATCCATCTAATTTGAAACGGGAGTACTTGTTAGGATTAAATGAGAAGTTAAATTAATTAGAAAATTATGTAACGAGACCTAGTTTGGCTGTCATCAGATGCATATGCTTCTCCCTTCCCCGAGCTACACCGGCAGCCGGCGGTAACCAGAACCATCGACACATGGCGTTTGAAGGAGGAACGATGAGGATGGTGATGGTGATGGGGTATGGAAGGAGGGGGTGGGGTGATAGTGATGAGTTGTGTGTTAGGGTTAAGGGATGATGATGATGGGAAGAAGGAAGGGAGAGGATGTTGAGGAAGAGTGGAAGGGTCTTTGGAACGGCAAGAGGAATGGAAAGACGAAACAGCTTTAGATATTCTTAGCTTCAAACGTTTTTCCATTCTCTTTTTTCTTCTGAATTCTGTATGATATGAAACTGGTTGCGACAATTAATAGTGAACACTCTACAAGAGGGAAATTTGGTAGTACCGTGTGATTGCTACTTAATTATTTAATTAATTAACCTACTAGTACTAGTGAAAAGGGTTCATAATTGATACTACGTTTAATGATGTATAATTGTGTATGGTCTTTTTCGTTTACATGATTAAGACAAGTATTTTATCTCTCTTCATAAATCTCAACCATTTCGTTCAATAGAAAATTTGATTCTTTTCCCTTGCTTTGAAAAGCTCATGTGTTAGAATGGTTTTGTCAACTAGGGCATATTATTTAACCTATCTTATAAGAAGATAGATCTATTTGAACTCAACCACTAATTGAAGATGTAAATTTGGACTATTTGGCAAAGTTCAAGGTCAAATTCGGATATTTTTCCAAATTGATTCCTCTTTTTTTTTCCCCTTAAAATACGTCTACATGGAAGTAAAATTGGATTTTTCCTATCTATATCATATATGAAACTTTATTACAAATAATGTGCATATGTGGTAAATTACCCGCCTTGTGCAGTGTTTTTCTACAATTTTTATACCATTCATTAATTAGTAATTAATAGTTGCTAAATCTTCCTAATATGGCACGCTAAAAATCAGGAAAAGAATATCCTAATTGATTTAGTGACCTTAAGTTCAAATTTAAACGCAAATCCTTTATCTAATCTCTCCCGAATTTTTTTCGTAATTCAAAAAAAAAAAATTCAGCAAATTGAAATCAAATCTGTTCTTCGTCTTTTTTTTCTCAATCCACAAATCAAAAAATAATAAAATATAGAACAATACCTCAGCGACACCATTCAATCATGTCTAAAAATCCCAATCATGCTACAATTGAATGAAAAAAATTCTGATTATAAAAAAATGGGTCTCATCTCTGTGTTTTTTGAGAAGAAGAAGGAATGTAGAAGAGGAAGTCTGATTTTATGTTAATATATACAAAATTCCTACATTTATCTACAAATAAACTATTAATTAATTTAAGTATGTATAAAGCAATATTATTTTTAAGGGTATCTAAAAAATTACTACATTTATACTACAATTAAACTACGATCTATGTTGAAAAAAAAGTAGACTACAAAATTTTCTATTCATATATAAAATTCCTACAAATAAACTACAAATAAACTACAAATCAGTTTTAATATTGTATAAAGTTGTATTGTTTTTAAGGGTATCTACAAAATTACTACATTTATACTACATTAAACTACAAGGCGGGTAATTACTATATAATGGATTGAATACAATAAACTATATTTAACTACAATTAAAATATATTTAACTACATGATAACTGAGAACAATTACAATGAAAATGTCAATATAACTACAATTTAACTACATAAAAAATGTCACCTCGTGCAACTTGTTTGATCTCACCTCAGCACGGATTTGTCGCGGAGATACTCGGTTAGGGGTACGTTCCATTGCATGCGATTTTGGTTGTATTTGTTGGGGATTATTGTGTTGAAACCCCCAAATCAAAAGAGGGAATGTCTGGTACTTTACTAATTTCTTGAGGGTTTTGAGGTGATTTATTGTTGTTCATTCTTTACAACGAAAAATTTGCCATAATTTTTCCCGAATTTGTGAAAATAAGAAAAACAGAGTGTGGATGTAGTTGGATATTGATAGATGGTATACTTACAGTAGTGTAGTTGGAGAAGGAGAGATGGTATGGGGTGGGGTGTAGTTAGAGGAGGAAATTAGGGAAAAGTTTACTTTAGTTTGAAAAGTTAAAGAAATAATCTTATCCGAATAGTAAAAAGTGGCGGATAAATTGATGAGATTGACTTTTTAGTGGGGTAAGATTAAGTGATTAATAAATTAGGAGATTTTGTCCCTAAATACACTCATACATTTAATGATAACTTAATTAAAGCCTTAATTTGAATTATGGTACATAAATTGAAACTTGGTATGCTTAAATGTAATAAACACAAACCTTAAACATGGTTGGTAATAAGGTTTGCTATATGGTATACACATGTAAAAATCTCATGTTTCAAAGCAACTCAGCCCAAAGTGATCAGCCTAATTTTACAAACACAGACTAGCTAACAAGGACTGCATGTGAGGCTAAATGTAACGGTAGAGTACCTTCCCTACTAATCAATATATTGGAGATTTGAGTCACTGTCACGAACCAAATCCGGTCGTGATGGCGCCCAACAATTAAGTTAGGCCAGCCAGACCAACGATTGTTTAACACAATGAATATCAGTCCCAAATGGACAACTCAAAATAACATACGAGTCAAAGAACTCCAATAATAATAAAAATGAACAAAGTACTGAGAAGTACGAAAGAAACTGACACTCCCAAAGATCCGGAGTCACAAGTCTGGAGCCTCTAACAAAACCCAACAAAAAGTAGAGAATACTGTAAGGAAGTACTCAAGTCTAAATACAAAATAACAACTGAAAAGAGGAAGAGAAGCTAGGTTCTGCGAACGTCGGCAGCTACCTCAACAACTTGCTATGACTCTGCAAAAACTGGAGTGCTCGTCTATCCCTCCTGTGTACCTGAATCTGCACACAAAGGTGCAGGGAGTAGGGGTGAGTACTAAGTACTCAAAGAGTAATAAATATATATAAGCAGCCGAAAGTAGGAAATCCACAGAATACCACAATATGAAGCTAAACTACAGTCCGATCCTCCTACGAACTAGCATCAATAGTACAATACAGTTACCACAGAATAATTTAACAGATAAAGATGCAATGCAATGCACATAACCGCTATAGCGTGTAGCCCGATCCATTTAACATTGACGGTGCTCACTGGGGGTGTGTACAGACTCCGGAGGGGCTCCTACAGCCCAAGCGCAATACCGCTGCGGCGTGCAGCCCGATCCTCATATCAACCACTGCGGCGTGTAGCCTGATCCATCCTCAGTCCACAATAATCAGATAAGTCACAAAACAACTCAATTTACTTTTTTCCAGATTCCAATTCATAATTTATGAAAATACTTTAACTTTTATTTAATTTTTGCAAAACAAGTGACTTAACATTTCAATACTATGAATTCAAAACCAAGACTGAGATCAGTGATTAAGCAAGTATAGCCCCTAGGGATACTACAGGTCGGCACAAGGCCCCAAACAAGGCTTACAGCCCACAAATATGTCAAACACAGTGTTTTTCCATCACTAATAGCATATTATTCATATCCGGGATGGACCAAGTCTCAATCCCCAGTCACATTCAATCCCCGCACCTGCCACGGGGTGCGAGCCACGCCCTACTAGTGTCATAATGTGCTAAGCTAGGGTTTCGAACCCTCAGGCTACCATATACACAAACTACTCACCTCTAGCCGGTCGTAGACTCGTCCCAATTCCTTTTCCTTTAGAATTCGCAGCCTCGCGCGTAGAATCTATTCAAACCACAATAATTATGTCATTTACGGGTCAAAGAAATATAACCCAATTCAATTTACATGAAAATCGCATAAATACACTAAGTTGGTAAAACCCGACCACAGCCCGCTATCCGAAAAATTCAGAAACTTATTCCAATGCGATCCTCGTCTCGCCACGAGTCCGTGCATATAAAATTTATCGAAATCGAAGTTCGAATGGCCTTTCAAAACTCAAAAATTCGTTTTCAATACCTAGGCCATAATTCTTTACAGTTTCTACCCAATTTCATGAAGATTGATGTTAATTCTACCATAAAGTTACGTTTTTGAGTCAAGAATCTTACCTCCGATGATTACCCGATGAAATCCCAGCGTTTTCCCGTGAGTTCTTCTCTCTAGGGTTTAAAATTTGTGTTTATGGAGTATAAACCCGCGACTACACTGTTTCTGCAATTTAATTTCACTGACATACCCGATACCCTACGCGTCCGCGATGGTCCTCACGCGTCCGCGGTGGCTCGCTCAAATAACCCTTCGCAAACGCAATGCTTCCCACGCGTCCGCGAAGCACAAATTCCTAGCGCCGGATTTTTCTCCTACGCGAACGCGCACAGTCTCACGCGAACGCGAAGCTTCGCTTCCTCCTCCTTCACTAACACATTCTCCAGTCTCGCGAACGCGATGCTTCCACTCACTTGGCCTTCGCGAACGCGGCCTATGTCACACGAACGTGAAGGCTTAAATGCCTACACAGTAACCTGCAATTTTCTGTAGGTTTTGCAAAGTTTAAAATGCCTGGTTGGTGGTCCGAATTCATCCCGAGGCCCCCGGGACCCCAACAAAAGCCACCAACATACTCCAAAACATGATACGGACTTGTTCCAATCATAAAAACACCATCCTAAACATCAAAATCACCATTTTCACAAGGATTCAAGCCTAAGATTCTTCAAAACTTCCGAAACTAACATTCAATCCAAAACCCGATCAAACGACGTCCGAATGACCTGAAAATTTGTAGACATATCCAAAATCACATAAAGAAGCTATAGAAATTGTCAGAATTCCATTCCGACCCCCGGATCAAAATCTCACCTACCGTCCGATTTTCGCCAAAATTCAACCTTAGCCAATTCAAGCCTAAAACTACACCGAACCTCCGAATTCGATTCTGATTGCTCTCCTAAGTCATAAATGATCCCCTAAAACTAGTCGAATCATCAGAATCTAATTCCAAGCACTCTAACTCAATAGTCAACTCTAGGTTGACTTCCCATATTCAAGCTTCCTTCAAGAAGGCTATTTATTTCATTTTCAACCCGAATCACTCCTAACTCACCCGATGAACTCTAACACTGATATAAAAGCATAAAATATGTAAATGCAAGAAAACGGGATGGTAATTCCCGTAACGACGGACCGGGTCGTTATAGTCATAAAAACATAAAACTGGGACAGTGTTCATTTCCCTGAATGGAGTGGGAGAAAAAGAAAAAGAAAAAGAAGAAAGAAAACGAGAAATCACAAATACAGACTAGCATAATTAACTATTACCATCACCACCTAAAAATAGAATGAATTTAACCAAAGGAAAAGGCAACTAGTATACAATACATCCCGCGTTCATAGATGTTATCGAGAAAGGCCGCACCCAAGGATTATAGGTCACACAAAGACAATTTTACCATAATCTCACTTAGTGGGGTCTGAGGAGGGTAGTGTGTACGCAGACCTTACCCTTACCCTAGGGAAGAGAGGTTGTTTCCAAATAGACCCCCGACATCCTTACCTCCAAGAACTTCCCACTTTGCTCTTAAGGAGACTCAAACTCACAACCTCTCGGCTGGAAATAAAGGTTGCTTACCATCAAAGCTAACCCATCTTGGGGAGAGAAAAAAATCTGATTCCCAAAATTAACAATAATCTGGTAGACAGGTGAGGATTATTGATAAAAAGCATATAGGAGAGAAAAAAGTAACCGTTTGTCTTTCATCATGTAGCCATTTGGGATGAAAGCTTTTTGCATGAAAATTAAAGTCAAAACAAATAAGAAACCTCTCGAAAGATACAAAGGGAATCCAAGGTAACAAAGCAAAATCATGCATCCATATGCTTATCTCACTTGTTTCTCTCATTTTCCTGTTAGATCAAGCTGCTTTTTGCATTATTCATATTGCACTAGACAACTAAACAATGATGAGGTGCCCAAGAAATATACTCACTAAGCTTCTAAGAAGCACATATGCCGACATATATTTACTTATTAAACCATTTTCAATCTTGGGCTACTATATATATATATATATATATATATATATATATATATATATATATATATATATATATAAGTGAGAACCTAAAAGGCATAGAAACTTATGGTTCAAAAAGGCAAATTATACATTAGGCCGGTTAGTAAAAAATAATTATATTTATTAGCCAAATATACAAAAAATATGCATATTCTATTTTAATATAAAATAAATATTTTATCGGCTATTATTTTTGAAAACGAGTATATTGTATAGTTTTCCCGAAAAGAAGACTAATGAAAACCTTAATTTGTAAAATGAGTTGGATTCAACTCGGGCTCGGCTCATCGGTTTGAAGCCAAATCCCACTTTTTGGCAAAGACATGTGACCAGTAAATATATAATAGAAAGAATTATAGACGGAATGCCTTCGCACTACAAAAAATGTAAACATTGTGTGACCAGGAGAGGACGGAAAATACATTTTAGGCAAAATTCTCAGTGGGGATCGATTTTGAAATAATTTAATTGATCATATCGTATACCTCTACTTTTCAGCATATTGATATGCTAAAAAGTTTCAGTATTTTGACTTTTGGAGGAAGAGGCTGCACAAGTTCAAAATGAAATTAACCAACCAGTTGATCAATATATACTAGAAATTAACTCTTGTTCACATTCTCTTCTCATTTTAAAGTATTGGTCAAATTTGGTCCTAATCCATGATATGCAGGCTTGAAAATGACTTCTAATAATTTGATTCTGAATAAATAAAAAAAGTCAAATCTACACAATATAGAGGTCGTGATGCAATTTTTAATATTTGTGAGGCAAAACCATCTTTTACCGATTTTAGTAATATTGATTTTTCCAGGAAACTAATTAGTCCAAAAGAAGTATAGTTCGAGTAAAAATAGCACGGGCTAGTCAAGTTTCGGATTGATCATTAAAAAATAGTCAGCGTTTCCAAAGTCATTAAAAAATAGCCACTATATTGTTGTCACACAGAAAATTCCAGGATGATATAATGGAGATGTGCACCTGTTATGAGCTTTCAGCATATTATGCTAAAACTCCAACACGTGAAAAGTTCCAGTATAATATACTGGTCCAACATATTACTTTTATCCAAGATAAAATTAATGGCCTTGGTAACCAAACAAAGTTTTGGTATATTTTTAGAAATGGTTTTTTATTCCGAAGGTAAGATTAAATTAAAGTATGGATGTGGGTAAAATTGATCAATTTCAAATAATACGTGAGTAACTTTGACCTTTCCCTCTTTTTTTTTAATTTATTCGTGATGTTGTTGGTATTGCGCTTCCAACCCTGTAAAACGCAAGTAGTCAGACTTTTTACTAAAGGGAATTAAAATGTAAAGAATAAATATACGAAAAGTTTAAGGGGATTCAACTGTAAAGAAACTAAAAATGTAAGGAAATATATATATATATATATATATATATATATATATATATATATATATATATATATCAACAACAACAATAACAACAACCCAGTATAATCCCACAAATGGGGTCTGGGGAGGGTAATATGTACGCAGACCTTACCTTACCCGGGGAGGACAGAAAAATTATTTCCAGGAAACCCTCAGTATATATATATATATATATATATATATATATATATATATATATATATATATATAGCAATTAACACCCCTTAAATAAAAGTGGCTCCACCACTGGTGTTTATTTTTCTCTTTTTCTTCAAAACGAAATATATATATATGATCCATCTCCATTGCTATTTCTAACAAAAGGTTTTTTTCTATCTATATATATGATATTTTATTATAAAAAATATGTATAATATCTAAATTATCCTCTTGGTTCATTTTTCCTATAATTTCTGTACCATTTATTTAATACATGATTAACTGAGCAGAATCTTTCATAATTAACGCGCTAAAAATAAGGAGAGAATCTTGGGATTAATTAATTCCAAATTAATGCGCTAAAAATAAGGAGAGCATCTTGGAATTAATTGATTCTACATTAAAATTAATTTTTAAAATTTCAAATCTGCGTATTTCTCTCTAGGATTAAAATTTAAATCTCGAAAAAAAAAGAACGACCAGATTCTAAAAATAATAACAGATTCAACTACTAAGAGTTTCGACGAGCTGAATTAAAATTTTCAAGAATCAACAACGCAAAGTTGATAAATTCTGTTCTTCGTCGTTTCTTCTCTCAAATTGTCGATCATATATATATATTCTTCATCTTTCTTTTTTTCTCAATATAGAAATTTAAAAAAATATCAACAACAACAAGAAATCATATCCAAAATCACAATCATGTCATAATTTATTGGGGATTGGAATAATTATGGCAGATTTAGAGAGTTTGAGGTTGATGTCATTGTGGTAGATGAGAATGCAAGCTACAGTATCCTGATTTTACAATTGCAGAACAAGTATCAATTGATACTACAAAAAAAATTGTATAAATCAAATATATCGTGAAATCAAATAGTAGATTGTAGATAATTTGTAGACAAATTGTTGTTAATTTGTAGATTGTACATAATTTGTAGATATAATTGTAGATACATTGTAGATAAACTATTTTATGATTGTAAATATTTTTATTGTTGTTTGTTATGTAATTCTAGGTGAGGGCTTCAACAGATTATATCCATATTGTGATAGATGGTATGAAGCGCTACATGAATCTTACATTATAACTACTATTAACTACAAAAACTCTACAACTAAGTATAAAATCAACTCTACAATTCAAACAAATTTACCTACAGTTTACCTACAGTGAATGTGCAAATTACCTACAGTTTAATTACCTAATATAAGAATAACTACAATTTACCTACAGTTACAGGGCAAACAGGAAACACATCATCTACAATCAATCATGTCTACATTATATCTACATTTTAGATTACAATTAATCTTGAAATGCATAAACTACAAACTAACTACAATTACACTACACATAGTAAATCTAGGTGAGGGTTTTAACAGATCATATCCATTACACTAAACCTACAATTACACTACAACTACACTACAATTACACTACAAAACAGTAAATTTAGGTGAGCATTTCAATAGTCATTATTTCTAAGTCATTTGGAGAAGTTGTCGGCATCTTTTCATATTAGTCTCTTTACCAATACATTTTTTATTTTTGACTTTTTTAGAAGAGGGAATCTTGTTTGGTTACAGAAGAGGAAAAATGGTAAAAAGAATGCGGGGTATGGGTAAAAACATGGGTGAGGGGTAATGAGAGAGAAACGTGAGATATATTGATACCTTTAATTAAGGAGTAAAAATTGCCCAATAATTAGATATGGATACCTTAAGTTAAGGAGTAGAAGTATCCCATTAATTAGACTCTTAATTAAGTATGGTATATAATTGATAATTTGATATACTAAGTGTAATTTATTCAAATTTTAAATAGGTAGGGTAAAAAAGTTTCCTATGTGATACGCCCACTTGAGAAGCTAGTCGCCAGGAAAGAAGCGAGGAGGAAGCGAAGCTGTCTACGAAGCTTTGCTTCTCCCCCTGTAGTCGTAATACTCGGCTTGTCGCTACAAAAGGTAACCGACGGTTCCCGACTTTCTCTGCTTATGTTTACTTTTTTCACCATTTGATTCTTGTACATAGGAAATAAGACTCAGCCTTTTTACTGCAAATTTAGAAGCCGTTTTCTTTCACTCATATAACTAATGAATGTAAAAATTCCTTCTAACAATACTACCTATACTTTCTGGTCAAGAATTTTTAATAGCCGGTACATAGAATATGAGCTGAGTTTTGTTAATCGCAGGGGAACGTTGTATGAACAGACTACTGCGACTTTGACAATAATATTTTCGCAATTACATAGTATCT
The DNA here is from genome assembly GCA_032618575.1 of Nicotiana noctiflora. Lineage (NCBI taxonomy): Eukaryota > Viridiplantae > Streptophyta > Magnoliopsida > Solanales > Solanaceae > Nicotiana > Nicotiana noctiflora. The sequence goes on along the minus strand of JASVEL010011629.1, from coordinate 475,907 downwards.
CCTATTCTAGATATTAGTCGGTTTATACCGACTAAAATTGTTTCAAATATGAGACGTTTATCGAAAATCACATATTTTTATCTTTTTTTCGAATTTAGAAGTAGAATGTTGAAGGGTAATTTAGACACATTCTCTAACAATATAATTCGAACTACCAGATGTATGGTCACCTTCAAAAGCAGATAAAATAGATCAGTATACATATATTGCATATATAGGACAACTTCTATTTAAAAGTCAAATATTATCCATGAGTTTGGTGAGGTTTGAGTTTTTTTTTTTTGGGTAAAAAAGATGCATATTTTATATATTAAGGAGTAATACAAGGAGCAAATTGAGATAGATCATAACGAAAATATAGTTGTGTACCCATACAAGGGTGTGACATAGTTTGGGACAACATATGTAAACAAAAAGTTATGTCCCAAAATTTATTTGCAGTTATGGAACATTGATAGAGTGTGCCATGTTGATTATCCATGTACTGATGCATTGCAAAAGGTGGTGGCTCCAAAAGTGCAGTAGATGGATTTTGCATGGAGATAGTTGTCGTTTATTTGGCCATTTGATCTGCCACTTGTTTCTGCTCTCTGTATAAATACATCACGCGAGGGCTACCCAAAAGGTGTAGTAGGTACCTGCATTCATCTATCAAAGATGAGTAATGGGGATTATGTGAAAGAGGGGATGAAATTACCTATGTTGAGTACACACTAACCTCCAGCAGTATGTAATTATATTGTAGGGCGAACCTTGGTCCTTCCTGTAGTGCCGTAAGTTCCATGGAGAGTATGTCTCCCATAGGACGGTAATCCATGTATCCATGTAATCAATTACCGGACGAGTCTCGAATTACTCCTCCAAAGCCATATTTTTTATTTGCATTGTCACAGACTCCATCCGAGTTAAGCTTGAAGGAAACATTAGTAGGGGGTTCCATTTGACATGCATGTGTGATTGATACGTTAGGGTGTGTTTCTGGTTGATACCTAAATAAAAAAATTTTACATCTTGGATTAATACGTGAGTATGGTATGGTGGGGTATATTCACCATAAAAATAGTTCGATTCCTAATTTTTCATAAATTCCAAAGGGTGAATGGTTTAGGATATGGAGAGGGAGTTGTTGTCTAGGATTAGTTATCTGCTTAAGGAGTTAGGACAATGTATAAGATGTATTATCATGTAATCTATTTAAATTTGCATGTGATAGATTAATGAAAAAGTTGTCCCAGATGCTTTTTGCATTTTAGAATAAGAAGAATAAATGGGTGATGGATTCCTCATGTGTATGACAGATGGGTCATTGTGCATTTGGGGCAACTTGCATGTTATGAAGATAACATAAAGTGAGCAGACGGTGATGGCTCATGAGCCATAAGAAGTGTTTGATCTTTTGTAGTAACTGTAGTTTCCAATAGCCATTGAAAGAAGGTGGTGGGTATTTTGTGATAAAGTGAATTGACTGTGAATAGATCAGTAGTATTAATGCCCTAATAAATCTGGTCAAGGTGATGGGGTTGGTGATGGTAGGCATGTAATATTTGTTAATTAGTTGGTCTATATTGGGAGAAAATTCGAATAGAATTAGTTGAGTATTAATGGTGTTATTTGTTATGTAACTGTAGAGTGATGAAAGGTGTTTGTTCTGTGGTAGAGGGCCTTCAATTGAATTTCTAAGGGTTAAATTAGTGTCTAGCCATGGGTCATTTCAGAAACTAATGTGGGTTCCAGTGGCTGGATGCCACCTTAGACCTAGTTGACAAAAGGACCACCCAAGAGTGATTGCTTTCCAATTAGATGTAGTTTTGGACTTGGTGGATGTAAGGTATTTGGTGAGAATTACTTTAGCTCAGTCTGAGAATGGAGATTGAAAAAGTCTCCATGCAGAGATCCTAGTAAGGAAATGTTTCTATGATGGAGGTTTTGTATACCCAGGTCCCCATGTGCTTTAGGTGATTGGACAGTTGCCTATTTAATAAGGTGTAATTTGCGTTTCTGAGGTATAGTGCCCCATAAAATTTTTTTGTTAATGTTCAAGGTTGTTAATGACATTATTGGGTATTTTAATTAATTGCATAACATGATTAGGTAGGAAATTTAGTGTAGCTTTGATTAAAGTAGTACGTCCTGCATTGATAGAAAGTTTGTTTTCCACCGTGCTAGCTTGTTTTTAAAATTATCTAGTAAGTATGGAAAGTGATTTGGTGTTTGTTTTCTGTGTTAAAAATAGGGTAACCAAGGTATTTGTCAAAATTTATACCTTCATTCATATTGAATAGCTGAGTAACACTGCCTCGATCTTCCTTGAAAGTGTTTTTGGAGAAGAATATTTTTGATTTAGTATAAGTAATAGTCACGCCAGATAGTGTGGTAAGGAGATTAAGGGTGTCTATATAATGGAGTTTATTCTCTTAGTGGTTAATTTAGAGGTAATCGGAATGTCATCAGCGAATAGTAAATGTTATATAGGAGGTCCTTGTCTTATATTTTGATAGGGTGCCATCCGAGGTAGTCTACCTCTATGTGGATTTTTTTGGTTAATATTTTCATGCATAATATAAAGATATAAGGAGATAAGAGGTCGCCTTGAGGTTGCCTCGTGAGGAGAAAAAATTTTGTTTGTTGGTCGTTGATTAAGACGGAGATTGAAGTGGTACTGATACATGACATTATGATTTGGATAAGTTTTGGGGGGAGTTTAAAATAGTGGAGTGCGTCATGAATAAAACCCCACACTAACTTATCAATAGCTTTTTCCAAGTCAAATTTGAGCAAGAAGGCTGCCTGTATTCTTTGGGTTTTTTTTTTTAAATGATGCAAACTTTTTTGTACTATAATTGCATTATCAGATGCTCTTCGATTAGGTAGGAAGGTTGATTGTTCGGGACTAATAATGTTGATTAGGGAAGGTTTAATTCGATTGAGAATTATTTTAGTGATTAATTTATAGAGGGAGCTGCAAAGACTAATGGGTCGGTATTAAGTGATTAACAAAGGTTTTCAATTTTAGAAATTAGACAAATGTAGGTTTTATTAAGTTCTAGAGGGATTTTTTGAGTGTTAAAAATATCATTGCAAATGGTAATAACTTGTGATTTAACTTGGGCCAGTATTATTGGAAGAAGTACGGGTGTAACCCATCCGGGACTGTCACTTTAAAGGGTTGGAAAGATTGAAGTACTTCAATAATTTCAACTTATGTAAGCTGGTTGTCAATTGCCGAGTAGTTATTAGAATTGTTTGGGTGAATGTTTTGTCGTGTTGGTGTTTATACACAATCTTTCTCTATATATTTTTATATGCAAAATAGTATATATATATAAATAGTATATATATATATATATATATATATATATATATATAAGCATGTGTACACACTCGTCAGCTCATGTGCACTTCTTTCACATACTTCAATTAGCACAATTTTAACAGTACAAACCAATAATTATTCCAAAAATTATCATTTTGGTGATTCAGATATTTTATTCTGATATTTATACCAAATATAGCTCGGATAATTTTTTCACATTTTTATAAATTGATTTGGTATTTTTAAAGCTAAATTGCACTTAATAACAATATTAGCCTATTTTAAAAATAATTACGTTCATAATTACAAATTTGATTCCAATATTTTTAATATAATATTTATATACTATTAACTAATTTATCACCTTTAATTTATTTTCAGAAATTATTTTACTATTTTTATAAAATAAAAAGAGAAAAAGTGACTATTTAAAATCTAGCCCTATTTCATTTTAATTTTAACCCAAATTGACCCCTTGTTTAATCCTAGTTTTAATCTCAATTGGAGCGACCCAAATCCTAAATTACCCGACCCCCTGACCCATTTATTTTTACCCACCCAGCTCCCCTTTGATCCAGGTCGTTGATTAAAATGATCAACTGCTACGATTCCCCCATGCCTTTTTAATTCCCCAAACCCCCCAATCCTAAGCCATTTCATCTGAGACACCGCCTTTGTATCCCTTCGTCTCTCAAACACTCTCGAATCTTTGTTGAACTTATATCATCTCCCACCTTGAAACTTAGCGAAATCAATGGCTTCCCAGGTTGTGAGGCCCCTATACTTACCTCATATTGCTCATATGTGCTTGATACTTGAATATTCGAGGCCAGACCTCGAGGGTCTTCACTCAGACCTTTGCCGACTCGAGGTTTCCGTCCATCCCGGCCTTGCTCCAGTGTATCATTGTCACGACCCCAAATCCGGTCGTGATGGCGCCCAGCACATTGCTAAGCCAGCCTGACCAATCACAATCGACCACGGAGCTAGAAGCTCTCTTTAGTCCATTTAAGCATATTAATTTACGAAATAACAGTGATACATATAACGAAAACGGGAAACCAAGTCCCATAATACATCAACTCCCATAGACCAAGGGTCAAGAGTCGTGAACCTCTACTAAACATGAGTGTATAAAGGTTTACAAGATACCAAGTGCGGAAAGAAAAGTCAATACGAAATCAAGAGACAGTGAGAAGGAATATCGGGTCCTGCGGACTCTGCAGCTACCTCGAATATCCACAAACGTCGCCTCGCACGGCTACTGGATCACTGCTGAGAGGTACCTGGATCTACACACAAGGTGCAGGGAGTAAAATGAGTACTGCCAGACTCGGTGGTAATAAACAAGGGTAAGACAACGCAGATAAGAAATCCGCAATAAAGCACTATGTAAAACTATAATCAGCTACCCTGTCATAGAATCAATATTTATTGTACCTGTACCAACAAATACCAATAAATAGCATAACAACTAGCGGATGTAGCTAAATGCAATGCAATGCATGATATGACCGCTACGGCGCGTAGCCGACTCCAATTTTGGGTACTCGTGCTCACTGTGGGGGTTCGGACTCGGAGGGGCCCTACGGCCCAAGCACGTCTCATAGAGATTTCTGCGGCGTGCGGTCCGATCCAACATATATCTCGGCGTGCAGCCCGCGACTCGATCCACTACTAGTCGGCTAATATGCAGATATAACCTCGTAGGCTCAAAAGTAGTTTTGAAAACTCTTTTATCATTTTTTCGTATGGAAAACGAGTAATATCAAGTTCGAGAGATTGGAATTAGCATAATAACAAAAATAGCTGCGGACTAGTAGTAAACTAGCATGTCTATATGATAAGACAATGATAACGATCCTCGCGGGATCCAATAACCGGCTCACAGCCCACAATATACTCAACCGTCCAAGAAGGAGGTTCAACGGCTCGAGAATAGCCAATAATACAGGTATCAACAGGTCGGACTAATATATAGTCTCCAGTTCATGATCGACCCCGCACTCTCAAGAGTGTGCGTGTCTCGCCGCTATACGGCGTCACAAAGTGGTATACCGGGGTTTCGAACCCGCTGGTCATCACCCACATCTATTACTCACCTCAATACGGCGCGACGACTACTCCGCAATGCCCTTTCCACGAGAATCGAGCTCCGCACGCGTAGAATCTGATCAAATACAGTAGAAATACAATAAATTAGGCCAATGGGACGACACCCAATCGATACAACTCAATTTACATCAAAATTCCCAAAGTTGTCAAAACCCGACTTTCGGTACGCTTGTCAAAAAATTACAAAAGTTACATATTCGGAATCCTCATCTCGATACGAGTCTAGGCATATAAAATTTACCAAAATCGGACTCCATTTGCCCACTCAAATCGGTGTTTTTCTTTAATTTAGGCCTAGGGCTCAAACCCACCTTTAATCTTCCATTTACAGAAATTTAACCCATGAATTCATGTTAAAATGATGTAATTAAGCCACAAAACTTACCTCCAACGAAACCCCGATGATTTCCCGGCAATCTCCCGTCAATTTCTTCTCTTGGAACTCAAAAATGGGGGTTTTGGGTATTAAACCCGCGACTGGTTCTGTTCTGAACTTAAACTCACTGCCAACCATTTTTACCTTACGCGTTCGCGATGTACCCTACGCGAACGCGATGCCTTGCTTATTTCCTTCATCGCGAACGCGACATGAAGTCACGCGTCCGCGAAGACCATTCTCCCCGGCCACGGATTTTTCCTCTACGCGTTCGCGTCCCATTCCACGCGAACGCGTGGCTTCTCTTTTTCCTCTTACGCGAACGCGAGCCTACCCCATGCGAACGCGATGATCAAAACTTTCCTCTTACGCGATCGCGTCCCCCAGCAACGCGAACGCGATGACCATTTTCCCTCAGCCTACGCGAACGCGGGCCTAGCCCTCGCGAACGCGAAGGCTTAACTGGTGCCCAGTGATCTGCAGATTTCAGCAGGCCTTTTCATGTTTCAAAGTGCCGGATAATGGTCCGGATTCACCCCGAGGCCCCCGGGACCCCAACGAAAACCACCAACATACTCCAAAACCCGATACGAACTTGTTCCAATTATAAAAATACCACCCTAAACATCAAAATCACCAATTACACACGGATTCAAGCCTAAATTTCTTAAAACTTTCCGAATTGCACATTCGATCAAAAACCCGACCAAACGACGTCCGAATGACCTGAAATTTTGCAGGCACATCCAAAATCACCTAACGAAGCTACTGCAACTGTCGGAATTCCATTCCGACCCCCGGATCAAAATCTCACCTACCGTTCGGATTTCGCCAAAATTCAACCTTAGCCAATTCAAGCCTATTTCTACACCAGGCCTCCAAATTCAATTCCGATCGCTCCCCTAAGTCACAAATCACCTTCCGGAACTAACCGAATCATCAGAATCCGATTCCGAGTCCTCTAACCAAATAGTCAACTCCGGGTTGACTTTCCTTATTCAAGTCTCCTTCAAAAAGGCTATATGCCTCATTTTCAATCCAATTCACTCCTAACTCACGCGATAGACTTTAACACTGATATAAAAGCATAAAACATACAATTTCAACATAACGGGGTGGTAATTCCCGTGACGACGGGCCGGGTCGTCACATTCTCCCCTCTTAAGCAAACGCTCGTCCTCGAGCGGGTCAAGAAACATACCTGAAGTCTCAAACAAGTGAGGATATCCGCTCCGCATCTCCCGCTCGATCTCCCAAGTGGCCTCCTCCACGGGTCGACCTCTCCACTGAACCTTAACTTATGCAATCTCCTTAGACCTCAATTTTCTCAACCGACGTCCCAAAATGGCAATAGGCTCCACATCATAGGATAGATCACCATCAAGCTGAATGGTACTGAAGTCTAATACATGAGACGGATCTCCAATGTACTTCGGAGCATAGACACATGGAATACTGGATGAACGCTGGATAAGCTGGGCGGCAAGGCCAACTCATATGCCACCTCTCCAACTCTCCTAAGTATCTCAAAAGGACCAATGTACCTGGGACTCAACTTTTCTTTCTTCCCAAACCTCATGACACCCTTCATAGGTGAAATCTTCAACAATACTCTGTCACCGACCATGAAAGACAACTCTCGAACTCTACGGTCCGCATAACTCTTCCGACGAGACTGTGTTGTACGAAGCCTCTCCTGGATCAACTTTGCTCTATCCAGAGCATCTCGGACTAACTCAGTCCCTATCAATCTAACCTCACCAAGGCTCAAACCATCCCGCGGGGATCTACACCGCCTGCCCTACAATGCCTCGTACGGGGCCATCTGAATACTCGACCGATAACCGTTGTTGTAGGCAAACTCGGCAAGTGGTAGGAACTCGTCCCACGAACCACCAAAATCAATCACACGAGCTCGCGACATATCCTCCAAGATCTGAATAGTGCGCTCAGACTGTCCGTCTGTCCGGGGGTGAAATGATGTACTCAACTCAACCCGCGTACCCATCTCTCGTCGAAATGCTCTCCAAAACTGAGAAGTGAACCGAGTACCCTGTCGGATATGATAGACACACTGGAACTCCATGCAACCGAACAATCTCTCGAATAAAGATCGTTGCCAACCGCTCCGATGAGTAGGTAGTACTAATTGGAATGAAGTGAGCTGACTTGGTCAGGTCTATCCACAATCACCCATACAGAATCAAACTTCCTCGTCGTCCGAGGGAGTCCAATAACAAAGTCCATAGTGACCCTCTCCCATTTCCACTCAGGAATAGCAATGCGCTGAAATACACCACCGGGCCTCTGATGCTCGTACTTAACCTGCTGACAGTTGAGGCACCGTGCTACATGTCTGACAATGTCCATTTTCATCTTTCTCCACCAATAGTCTTGTTTCAAATCTTGATACATCTTCGCGGCTCCTGGATGGATAGAATACCGCGAGCTATGGGCCTCCTCCAGAATCAACTCACGAAGGCCATCAACATTGGGCACACATATCCGGCCCTGCATCCTCAATACGCCATCACTATCAATGGTGACATCTCTAGCGTCATCATGCTGAACTCTGTCCCTAAGGACAGCCAAATGTGGATCATCATACTGGCGCTCACGAATACGATCATATAGAGATGACCGAGATACAACACAAGCCAATACCCGGCTGGGCTCCGAAATATCTAACCTCACTAACTGATTGGCTAGCACCTGAACATCATAAGCAAATGGCCTCTCCTCGGCTGGAATATATGCCAAGCTCCCCATACTGACCGTCTTCTGGTTCAAAGCATCGTCCACCACATTGGCCTTTCCTGGATGATATAAAATAGTAATGTCATAATCCTTCGGCAACTCAAGCCATCTCCGTTGTCTCAAATTAAGGTCTTTCTGTTTGAACAAGTGCTGGAGACTACGATGGTCGGTATACACCTCACAAGACACACCGTACAAATAGTGCCTCCAAATCTTCAAGGCATGAACAATGGCGGCTAGCTCCAAATCATGAACAGGATAGTTCTTCTCATGTGGCTTCAGCTGCCGAGAAGCATAAGCAATTACCTTACCTTCCTGCATCAACACACAACCTATCCCCACTCTCGAGGCATCACAATAAACGGTATATGAACCTAAAGCTGATGGCAATACTAACACTGGAGCTGTGGTCAAAGCTGTCTTGAGCTTCTGAAAGCTCTCTCGCACTCATCCGACCACACGAATGGTGCACCCTTCTGGGTCAATTTAGTCAATGAAGAAGCAATGGATGAAAATCCCTGAACAAACCGGCGATAATACCCCGCCAAGCCAAGAAAACTCCCGATCTCTGTAGCTGAGGACGGTCTAGGCCAACTCTGCACCGCCTCTATCTTTTTCTGATCAACCTGAATACCATCACGAGACACCACATGTCCCCGAAATGCTACGGACTCGAGCCAAAACTCGCACTTGGAGAATTTAGCATATAGCTTCTCCTCCTTCAATCTCTGCAACACAATACTCAAATGCTGAGCATGCTCCTCCTGACTACGGGAGTAGACTAGAATGTCATCAATGAACACAATCACAAATGAATCTAAATAAGGCCTGAACACACTGTTCATCAGATGCATAAATGCTGCTGGGGCGTTGGTCAGCCCAAACGACATCACAAGAAACTCATAATGACCATATCGGGTCTGAATGCAGTCTTCATAATATCCGAGTCCCTGATCTTCAGCTGATGATAGCCTGAACGAAGATCGATCTTAGAAAACACCCTCGCACCCAGTAACTGATCAAACAAATCATCTATGCGCGGTAGAGGGTACTTGTTCTTCACTATTACTTTGTCTAGTTGTCTATAATCAGTACACATCCGCATGGAACCATCTTTCTTCTTAACAAATAACACCGGTGCACCCTACGGGGACACACTAGGGCAAATGAATCCCTTATCCAGAAGCTCCTGAAGTTGTTCTTTCAATTCCTTCAACTCAGCTGGTGCCATCGGATAAGGAGGAATGGAAATGGGCTGAGTGCCCGGCACCAAGTCAATGCCAAAATCAATATCCACGTCCGGCGGCATGCCCGAAAGGTCTGAGGGGAACACATCTGGAAAGTTCCTCACAACATGTACAGAATCAATGCTAGGAGACTCAGGTCCCACATCTCTCACAAAAGCTAAGTACGATAAACACCCCTTTTCAACCATCTTCTAAGCTTTTAAGAACGAAATAACACGGCTAGGGACGAAATCGGTCGAACCCCGCCACTCGATCCGAGAAATACCAGGAATGGCCAACGTAACTGTCTTAGCATGACAGTCCAATATAGCGTGGTACGGAGACAACCGGTCCATACCCAATATAACATCAAAGTCCACCATCCCCAACAATAACAAATCTGCCTGGGTCTCCAGACCCCCAATAGATATAACACAGGATCTATAGACATGATCCACAACAATCGTATCAACCACGGGGGTGGATACATGAACAAGTAAATCAAGACTACCACGAGTCGCACCCAAGTGATGTGCAAAATAAGAGGACACGTAAGAATATGTGGACCCTGGATCAAATAGAACGAGGCATCTCTGTGACAGACAGAAATGATACCTGTAATCACTGCATCGGAGGCAACTGCATCACGCCTGTCGGGAAGTGCATAGAACCGTGCCTGGCCTCCACCAGATCTCTCCTCGCCCCTGGGGCGACCTACGAGAAGATTGACCTCCACCTCTGCTAGCCTGAGATGGTGCTGAAGAGGAGGGTGATCCCTCTGCTGAGACCTGTCCCTATGAAGGTGAGGGCACTGCCTCCTCATGTGGCCCAATTCGCCTCACTCAAAACAGCTACCTGGTGATGGAGAAGGGGACTGAAGGGAACCCCTCGCCGTAGACGACACTAAGCGATGACTGACCCTGTTGAAACCCCTGTCGACCACGACCATAAGAACCTCCGCTCTGCTCTGGGCGGCTCGAATGAGAAGGTCTAGATGAGCGACCTCTGCTCTGCTGGGAATGCCCTCTAGATGGAGCACCACTGAAACTGCCAGAACCACGAGGCCTCTTGGCCTCCCGCTCCTCTCTCTCTCGGCGACGATCCGCCTCAATGGAGCGTGCCATATCAGCAATCTGCTCAAATGATGATGACAGAACTCGCTCGCTGGTCATAAGAATACGGATAGAGTAGTTGAGGCCATCGATGAACCTCCCGATCCTCTCCCTGTCAGTGGGGATCATCCGTGTGGCATGCCTAGCCAGCCGAGTGAATCTGAGCTCATCATCGGGTCACGGACATGTCGCCACTGAATCAACCACTCGAGCTGGCGACGTAGCTCCTCGCGACGAGGCCGAGGTACATATTTCTCTAGAAGAGAGTAGAGAAACTGCTGCCGTGTGAGAGGTGCTGCTCTTGCGAGCCTACGCCTCTCGAACTCCTCCCGCCAATCAAATGCGGGACCGGTGAGTCGAAATGTAGTAAATGAAACTCCGCCGGACTCAAGAATACCGGCTGTACGCAGCATCTTCTGACACTTATCCAAGAAACCACGGGCATCCTCGCCCTCAACGCCTCCCGAAATGGGGTGGTTGAAGTCTACCAAACTCTCGAGACGACGCCGCTCGTCATCGGGCATAACTTGGAACCATATGCTTCGGAGCTGGAGCCGGTGCAGCTGGAGGAATAACGGTGCAACCACCAGGGAGCCTGCGCGTCGAAGTCACGACAACAGGTCGGTGTCATGCCGATCTCGACCGCACCGGCCGAGATGTCGCTACGATAGCGATGGTCGAGACTACCGAGCCAAGCCGGAACACACCGATAATATCCGAGCAAGAGTCTCCCGAAGACCGAGGAATAGCGATAGATATGGTCTGGCCCTGAACTGGGATCGCTGGAGCATCAACCACTGAGGCGCTACCTGAGCCGGTACAACGGGCGGGTCGGTCGGCGCTCGCTCGACCGCCCTACCTCTAACTACTAGCACGACCGCGCCCGCGGCCTCTAACAGGTGGCAATGGAGGTCGTCCACCTCGTCCTGATGCTCGCGTTCTCGCCATCTGCGAGAGAATAGAATATAGAAGTTCGGTTCTCAGAACAACAAGATCGCACGACAGAGTTCAAGAAAAGTGAAGTTTTCCTAAAGGTTCGCAGGCCTCCCGAGGATAAGTACAGGCGTCCCCGTACCGATCCACAAGACTCTACTAACCCGCTCGAGACTCGTGAGGCCTAGTAAACCTAGGCTTTGATACCAACTTGTCACGACCCCAAACCTGGTCGTGATGGCGCCGAGCACATTGCTAAGCCAGCCTGACCAATCAACATCAACCACGGAGCTAGAAGCTCTCTTTAGCCCGTTTAAGCATATTAATTTACGAAATAACAGTGATACATATAACGAAAACGGGAAACCGAGTCCCATAATACATCAACTCCCATAGACCAAGGGTCAAGAGTCATGAGCCTCTATCGAACATGAGTGTATAAAGGTTTACAAGATACCAAGTGCGGAAAGAAAGGTCAATACGAAATCAAAAGACAATGAGAAGGAATATCGGGTCCTGCGGACTCTGCGGCTACCTCGAATATCCACAGACGTCGCCTCGCACGGCTACCGGATCACTGTCGAGAGGTACCTGGTCTGCACACGAGGTGCGAGGAGTAAAGTGTACTGCCGGACTCGGTGGTAATAAACGAGGGTAAGACAGTGCGAGATAAGAAATCCGCGATAAAGCACTATGTAAAACTATAATCGGCTACCCTGTCATAGAATCAATATTCACTGTACCTGTACCAACAAATACCAATAAATAGCATAACAGCCTAGCAGATGTAGCTAAATGCAATGCAATGCATGATATGACCGCTACGGCGCGTGGCCCGACTCCAATTTTGGGTACCGTGCTCACTGTGGGGGTTCAGACTCGGAGGGGCTCCTACAGCCCAAGCACATCTCATAGAGATATTCCTGCGGCGTGCAGTCCGATCCAACATATATCTCGCTGCGGCGCGCGGCCCGATCCACTACTAGTCAGCTAATATGCAGATACAGCCTCAATGGCTCAAAAGTAGTTTTTGAAAACTTTTTTTATCATTTTTCAGTTGGAAAACAGTAATATCAAGTTCCAGAGATTGGAATTAGCATAATAACAAAAATAGCTGCGGACTAGTAGTAAACTAACATGTCTATATGATAAGACAATGATAACGATCCTCGCGGGATCCAATAACTGGCTCACGGCCCACAATATACTCAACCGTCCAAGAAGGGGGTTCAACGGCTCGAGAATAACCAATAATACAGTATCAACAGGTCGGACTAATATATAGTCTCCGATTCATGATCGACCCCGCACTCTCAAGAGTGTGCGTGTCTCGCCGCTATACAGCGTCACAAAGTGGTATACCGGGGTTTCGAACCCGCTGGTCATCACCCGCATCTATTACTCACCTCAATACGGCGCGACGACTACTCCGCAATGCCCTTGCCACGAGAATCAAGCTCCGCACGTGTAGAATCTGATCAAATACAGTAGAAATACAACAAATTAGGCCAATGGGACGACACCCAATCGATACAACTCAATTTACATCAAAATTCCCAAAGTTGTCAAAACCCGACTTTCGGTACGCTTGTCAAAAAATTACAAAAGTTACATATTCGGAATCCTCATCTCGATACGAGTCTAGGCATATAAAATTTACCAAAATCGGACTCCGTTTGCCCACTCAAATCGGTGTTTTTCTTCAATTTAGGCCTAGGGCTCAAACCCACCTTTAATCTTCCATTTACGGAAATTTAACCAAGGTTTCATGTTAAAATGATGTAATTAAGCCACAAAACTTACCTCCAACGAAACCCCGATGATTTCCCAGCAATCTCCCGTCAATTTCTTCTCTTGGAACTCAAAAATGGGGGTTTTGGGTATTAAACCCGCGACTGGTTCTGTTCTGAACTTAAACTCACTGCCAGCCATTTTTACCTTACGCGTTCGCGATGTACCCTACGCGAACGCGATGCCTTGCTTATTTCCTTCATCGCGAACGCGACATAAAGTCACGCATCCGCGAAGACCATTCCCCCCAGCCACGGATTTTTCCTCTACGCGTTCGCGTCCCATTCCACGCGAACGCGTGGCTTTTCTTTTTCCTCTTACGCGAACGCGAGCCTACCCCACGCGAACGCGATGATCAAAACGTTCCTCTTACGCGATCGTGTCCCCCAGCAACGCGAATGCGATGACCATTTTCCCTCAGCCTACGCGAACGCGGGCCTAGCCCTCGCGAACGCGAAGGCTTAACTGGTGCCCAGTGATCTGCAGATTTCAGCAGGCCTTTTCATGTTTCAAAGTGCCGGATAATGGTCCGGATTCACCCCGAGGCCCCCGGGACCCCAACGAAAACCACCAACATACTCCAAAACCCGATACGAACTTGTTCCAATTATAAAAACACCACCCTAAACATCAAAATCACCAATTACCCACGGATTCAAGCCTAAATTTCTTAAAACTTTCCGAATTGCACATTCCATCAAAAACCCGACCAAACGACGTCCGAATGACCTGAAATTTTGCAGGCACATCCAAAATCACCTAACGGAGCTACTGCAACTGTCGGAACTCCATTCCGACTCCGGATCAAAATCTCACCTACCGTTCGGATTTCGCCAAAATTCAACCTTAGCCAATTCAAGCCTATTTCTACACCGGGCCTCCAAATTCAATTCCGATCGCTCCCCTAAGTCACAAATCACCTCTCGGAACTAACCGAATCATCAGAATCCGATTTCGAGCCCTCTAACCAAATAGTCAACTCCGGATTGACTTTTCTTATTCAAGTCTCCTTCAAAAAGGCTATATGCCGCATTTTCAATCCAATTCACTCCTAACTCACGCGATAGACTTTAACGCTGATATAAAAGCATAAAACATACAATTTCAACATAACGGGGTGGTAATTCCCGTGACAACGGGCCGGGTCGTCACAATCATGGTCTTTTGAGCCTGATTCTAACTTCGCCGACTCAGGTCAATGACCCTTCAAAGCCTTTCTCATCTAGGGTTCTTCTGAAACCCTAACCATTCGAGGTTTCTCCAATTATTTTTAGATCTGTTGTGTATCTATGTTCTACTTGAGTTTTCAAACAATGTCCCTAATTTTTATTTTTTGAAAATTACTTTCAAAATCTTTTTTTTTTATTTAGGATTTTCTGGAAAGTGTTTAAGTGTTTTATGATTATTCTTTCTGTGTTCTCGTATCATCTTTTGTATGCTTCTCTTATTGTGTTTTCTTATGGTATTGTAGACTTCTCTACTGTATTTTTACCATATTTTTATATGTTTATCTTACTATATTTTCCTATATGCTTTTTTGTTATACTTTTCCATTGTTCTTGTGTTCTTCTATTGTATTTTCCTGCTAAGTTTTTTAGTTTCTTTGTTTGCCTTCTACTGAACCCTGCTTAAGTTTCTTCTAAGCATGCTTTTCTACTATTCGTATCAGTATTTGCTATTATGTTCTTTGAATCCTTATACTGTAATTGCATGTTACTTTGCTATCATATTCTTCATAAGTTCTATTGTTGAAGAAGCGTGTCCTTTTCTGAAACTTCTGATCATTATTTTGATTCAATTGCCTGCCATCTCATCCTTGCTTTATAGTTTGCTTGAACTAGGTTTTCATTTCAAAACCTCTAATTCTTTAAGATTGACTTCGAGTCTTTAAGTTAAGTTTGGATTTCTTTGTTTTCATATGACTCTGACCTTTGCTAAACTCTTATATACTTTTCTACTGATTTACACAACAGTCTTCTTCCATGCTCACTTTCTTCTTATATATGATGAATTTTCCTCTAAATGGTTTTCAAATTTGCAACTTGTGTAAACTTCCTTCTGAATATATATTGATTGATTTCTTTTCATCTTTTACTGATTTCCTATGTGGCTCGACTCAGGTAAAACTTTTCTTCATCTTTTATGACTTGGTTCATTTATACCAAATTTCAGACCTTGTGATTTACTGGTTGTTAATTGATTCTCTTTCCTTATTTGCACAAACAGTGTACTGTCAAAACCCTGCCCTTAAATGAACTTTATGTATTTTCTCTCAATTGCATGCTTTGCACAAAGTGTTTGATTAATTTCTTTCCTTAATTGGTTTTACCCATTTGAATTTGAATCCCTTAATTAAGGGAAGCCTTGTGTAATTGATTGACAGTCAGTTTTTAAATTATTTTCTTACATTATTTCCTCATGACTTATACACTATAAATACACTATTTTTCTTTCACAATAGACACGATTTTAATAATCATCCACTACTACAATTCACAATTCTTCTGAACTCTTACTCTCACATAAGAGAACTCTCTCTTCTTGTCTGCATTCTGACTTTCACAAGACTACTGCTTTTCCCATTTTTTTCCTGAAACTGGTATGTCCTAATTCTAATTAACAACATCACCCCCAATTTGTTTACTTATATCTTTCTACATCTCTGTCTCTTTACTATTTCTGCAGATTTTAAATACTTAAACTAGCATGTTGATTTCTTTTGTTTGTTTCTGTTATGAACTTCTTTTTCCTATTCCCTTTATGTGTTTTGAGTTACAATTTAAAATATGGCAATATACAAGTTTGTTGTCTATGGATTAAACTTGATCCCTTATGGGATCCCAACCTCTAAGCAATATGTTCTAGTAGGCTTATGGGTGTGTCAGCATCTCTCATTGTTGGGTTATGCCTCTTAGCCTGCATTTATCTCTTGCAAATTCCCCATTCCTTATACCCATATGTGCACTGATTTTAAGTTGCTCCATTTCCCTTTTCCCTTTTATGAATATCATTTCTGCACTTGCACTCTCTCATACTCTCTAAGTTCCACCCCCCCCCCCTCTTGTGAGCCTTGCCTTGGGACCTTGAGTTCTCTCTAAACTTGGACATTTAAGGCCTGGCCCTTCCACACTGTACTTTGGTTTAATATGGTGGTACATTTGGGTTTAAGCACTGACCAGAGTTCTTACGAAGCTCTTAGGGAACTCTGATACACCCAGTGGTATAAAGGCTTTGAACATTGATCTTTGGAGTTGGTTTAATTCATAGATCTGACAAGAAGTCTGAATCAGGCTCTCCTTGGTTGTAATTTTCAATTTCTAATGTATTTTCTTCACTTTATTTTCTTTGGATTGTAATAACTTTGTAATAAACTTTTGGGGATGATTTGTGAAAACGGAGGGGTAACCATACATGTATATAGGTAGATAACTTTGCCTATTGGAATCTCTAATTTTTGCATTTTTCATGTAGTTACCATGCCTATAAGACTCCTGCATTTTTCATGTAGTTACCATGCCTAGAAGACCTTTAAATTTTTCATATAGTTACCATGGCTATGAGACTCATGCATTCTTATATAGTTACCATGTACAAAATTTCTGCATCTCATTTAGCTGCCATGCCTTTAAAATTTCTGCATCTCATTTAGCTACCATATCTATAAGAACTTCTGCATTCTCATTTGGATAACATGCCTATACGAATTTATGCACTCATATATAGATAGCATGTCTCCTTGCCAGGAATTTGTTGTTTAATTGTGATTTTCTTTTGCCGGTACATTTCTTGTTATTATTTATTTCTCTCGCCCGTTTGGTTGAGATTGCTGTTTAAATGAGGAAGAGTGATGATGCACGAAGGGTCATTACGTGCCATTGTTGATTATATTATGCACGAAAGGTCATTCCGTGCCATTGTTGGTTATATTATGCACGAAGGGTCATTCCGTGCAACGATTTGATTATTTGCACGAGTGATCATTCTGTGCCATGAAATGAGAGTTATGTGAGGAAAAACACGAAGGGTGATGCCGTGCATTGTATTTGTTTGCTTTGGAAAGAGGATAAGAGTAAACGCACGAAGGTTGATGCCATGCAACTGTTGGTTTTCCTAGTTTTTGTTAATTATTGAGGTGTTCTGTTCTTATTTAAGTTGAAGATCTTTATATCCATATTGTACTCCCTCATAGCATGTTTCCCTTCCCTTTTAACTGTTCAGTTTTGCTATCCATTCCTTTTATTACACACATATATATATTGAATTGCACAGGTTTATTTGGTAGTCCTGTCTAGCCTCGTCACTACTTCGCTGGGGTTAGGCCAGGCACTTACCAGCACATGGGGTCGGTTATGCTGATGCTACACTTCTGATCTTTTTGCACAGATCACGTTACCGGAGCAACTTTTGGACCACAGCAGTAGCGCATCGTATGGGAGCTGACTCCAGTCCAGGGATGCTTTCGCAGGCTGGAGTCCCTCTTCTATATTTTCTGTTTGTTTTTATTGTATCGAGATAGACACTATGTATTTTCTTTCTGTTCAGACTTATTTGTAGTATTTGTTAGTAGTTCATGAGATAGCAACTCCCGTCTTGGGTAGTAAAGTATTAAACTTCCGTACTTTGAGTTTTCATTTACTTACATTATATAGACTTCTGCTTTCATTTAAAGGTTTACTATTATTATTACTGTTGTGTTATTTTTCAAAAGTACGAGCGTTCGGCTTGCCTAGCTCCGACAGTAGGTGCCATCACGACCCTCGATGGTGGGAAATTTGGGTTGTGACAAGTTGGTATCAGAGCTCTAGGTTGCATAGGTCTCGCTACTCACGGACAAACTTGGTAGAGTCTGAGGGATCGGTACAGAGACAATTGTATTTATCCCCAGAGGCTACGAATTTAGGAAAAGTTTCACTTTTGTTCTTTCTTGTCATGCAATTCTGTTTCTCAACACTGATTATCTTTCTACTATGTTCTTTCGCAGATGGCGAGAACACGTGCTTCCTCTTCTATCGTGCAGCAGCTCATGCGAGGGGTAGAGGCTGAGGCTGTGCTAGATGCCGAGGCAAGGGAAAAGCTCAGCCCTGGATGGCAGTTCTAGATGTGGAGCCTCATATTGACTATGATGAGGAGGTTACAGCCCCAGCACCTCTAGTGGGCCCAGGTCAGGTCCTAGGAGGGGTTATGGTTACCCCAGATCTTCTGGACGCTCTAGTCAGATTGGCAGGCTTTATGGAGAGTGTTACTAGAGCGGGTTTGCTACCAGTTGCACCAGCCACTTTTCAGGCTGGGGGGAGGAAGTTCAGATTCCTGCTACACGTACTCCGGAGCAGGTAGCTCCCCGGACTCATGTCCCAGTGGTTCAGCCAGATGTGGCAGCTCAGCCCGGTATTACAGCTCAAGCTGGCGATGGAGAGGTTATGTTTTCAGATGCTTCGTAGAGACTTGATCGGTTCTCCAAGCTCTTCACCAACACATTCAGCGGTGCTTCATCGTAGGATCCACGGGATTTTCTATTTATCTATCATGAGATTCTCAGGACCATAGGTATAGTGGAGACCAATAGAGTCGATTTTGCCACCTTCCGGCTTGCAGGATCCGCCAAGACTTAGTGGAGAGATGTTTTCCTATCTAGACCAGTTCGGGTCTCTAGCTTTGACATGGGATCAGTTCGTGGAGTTATTTTTGGAGAAGTTTCTCCCAGTCACTCAGCGGGAGGCACTTTATAGGCAGTTTGAGCGCCTCCAGCATGGCTCCGTGACAGTTACACAGTACGAGACCCGATTTGTTGACTTGGTGCACCATGTTGTTGTGATACTCCCCACAGAGCGAGAGAGGGTCCAGAGATTTATTGATGGATTGATTTAGCCGATTCGTCCCCAGATGGCTATGGGAATTGGTAGTGATATTTTCTTTCAGGAGGCGACCAATGTGGCCTGTAGAGTTGAGATGGCCCTCGCACGGGGAGGAGGTCAGATGTCGGACAAGAGGCCTCGTCATTCTCGTAGATTCAGTGGTGCCTCGTCTTGAGGTAGGGACTCATATGGTAGAGGTCATTCACCGAGGCCCTTTCAGTCCGTGCTTTAGGTTTCCCATGGTACTCCAGGCAGTGGTAGTTCTCAGTAGTACTATTCAGATTAGTAGCCTATCAGTGCACCCCCACTTTAGAGCTTCAGGGAAGGACATTCAGGTCGATAGGGCTAGCAGATGCAGCAGTCGAGATCTTGTTATTGTTTTGGTGACCCCGATCACATTGTTAGGTTTTTCCCTCAAGCCTCAAGCATCTCTCAGCAATAGGGTCATTGCCCCATGATTCAGGCAGTAGGTGATCCATAGCCCGCCCATCCAGCCAAAGGCGGGGCTATGGATCATAGAGGTGGAGGTAGGGACCGTAGAGGTGGAGCTCATACTGGCAAAGGTAGAGGTCAGCCAGTAGTGGACTATCCTAGAGACGTGGTTCGGGGAGCTGGGACCTAGCCCCGATGTTATGCTTTGCCAGCCAGGCCAGAGGCTGAGTCTTCCAATGTTGTTATTACAGGTACTATTCTGGTTTATGATAGGGATGCTTCAGTGTTATTTGACCCTGGGTCTACGTATTCATATGTGTCATCTTATTTTGCACCCTACCCGGCTATACCTAGTGATGCCTTGGGTATTCCTGTATATGTATCTACACTGATGGGTAATTCTATAGTGTTCGAGCGAGTCCATCGTTCCTGTGTAGTAGTATTTGAGGGTCTTCAGACCCGTGTTTATATATTGCTTCTAGACATGGTGGATTTTGATGTTAAATTGGGGATGGATAGGTTGTCCACGAATCATGCGATCTTGGATTGTCACGCCAAGACCGTGACCTTGGCTTTACCGGATTTTCCCCGATAGGAGTGGAGAGGGACCCCAGGACATGCCACCCATAGTGTTATTTCATATGTTAAGGCTTGACGCATGGTAGAGAAGGGGTGTTTAGCTTATTTGGCATATGTTCGTGAATCCAGTACAGAGGTTCTATCTGTTGACTCTGTTTCTATTATTCGGGAGTTCCTAAAGGTTTTCTATTCGGACCTGTAGGGTATGCCGCCTGACAAGGATATTGATTTCTGTATTGATCTGGCCCCAAGCACGCGGCCCATTTCTATCATGTCGTATCGTATGGCCTCGACAGAGTTGAAGGAGTTAAAGGACCAGTTGCAGGATTTGCTAAGGAATGGTTTCATCAGGCCTCGTGTTTCTTCTTGGGGTGCGCCAGTTCTATTTGTGAATAAAAAGGATGGATCGATGAAGATGTGCATTGATTATCGGCAGTTGAACAAGGTGATGATAAAGAACAAGTATCCAGTGCCGATGATTGATGATTTTTTTGACTAGTTGTAGGGTGCAAAGGTGTTTTCAAAAGTAGACTTGAGGTCTGGCTACCATCAGTTGAGGATTAGGGTGTTTGATGTCCCTAAAATATCATTTCGCACTCGGTACGGGCATTATGTGTTTTTGGTCATGTCATTTGGGTTGACCAATGCCCCAGCATCATTTATGGATTTGATGAACCGAGTGTTCAGGCCTTATCTAGACTTGTTCATGATAGTCTTTATTGATGATATTCTTGTGTACTCCCGCACTCAGGAGGAGCACAAACAGTACCTCTGAGTGGTTCTTCAGACTCTAAATGATAGTCAGTTGTATGTTAAATTCTTGAAGTGCGAGTTCTGGTTGAGTTCAGTTGCATTTTTGGGTTATGTAGTATCAGTAGAGGGCATTTAGGTAGACCCAAAGAAGATTGAGGCAGTCAAGAATTGGCCTCGACCAGTTTCAGCGACTGAGATTCGAAGTTTCTTAGGATTAGTAGGATATTATCATCGGTTCGTGGAGGGGTTTTTATCTATATCAGTCTCGATGACTAGGTTAACCCAGAAGGGTGCCCAGTTCAGGTGGCCAGACAAGTGCGAGGAAAGCTTTCAGAAGCTCAAGATAGTTCTAAATATGGCACCAATATTGGTTTTGCCCACAGGTTTAGGGTTTTATACAGTTTATTATGATACTTCCCATATTGGGCTTGGCGCAGTATTGATGCAAGATGGCAGGGTCATTGCTTATGCTTCGAGGTAGTTGAAGATCCACGGGAAAACTTACCCAGTCCATGATCTAGAGTTGGCAACCATTGTTCATGCTTTGAAAATTTGGATGCATCACTTATATGGTGTGACGTGTGAGGTGTACACTGATCACAAGAGTCTGCAATACTTGTTCAAGCAGAAGGAGTTGAACTTGAGACAACGGAGATGGTTGGAGCTATTTAAGGATTATGACGTTACTATTTTGTTCCACCCGGGGAGAACCAATGTGGTGCAAGACGCATTGAGAAGGAATTCAGCTAGCATGGGTAGTCTTCTTATGTTCCGGTCAGCCAGAGACCACTTGCTTTGGATATTCAGGCCTTGGCCAATCGGTTCATGAGGTTGGACATTTCCGAGCCTAGCTGAGTTTTAGCTTGCACGGTTGCTCGTTCATCATTATTGGAGTGTATCCGTGATCGGCAGGTTGATAATCCTTATTTGTGTGTCCTGAGAGATACAGTGCAGCGTGGAGGTGCCGAGAAGGTGACTTTAGGTGATGATGGTGTTTTGAGGTTGCAGGGGCAAGTTTGTGTGCCCAACGTCGATGGTATTCGAGAGTTAATCTTAGCGGAGGCCCATATTTATCGGTATTCTATTTGCCCGGGCGTCGCGAAGATGTATCAGGACTTGCCGCAGCATTATTGGTGGCGTAGGATGAAGAAAGACATTGTTGCATATGTGGCTCGGTGTTTGAATTGTCAGCAGGTCAAGTATGAGCATCAGAGGCCTGGTGGTGTGTTTTAGAGGATTGAGCTTCCCGATTGGAAGTGGGAGAGGATTACCATGGACTTTGTTACTGGACTTCCGATGACTCGGAATAAGTTTGATGCTATTTGGGTCATTGTTGATAGGCTGACCAAGTCAGCACATTTCATTCATGTTGCTGTCACTTATTCATCGGAGAGATTAGGTGAGATCTACATCCGAGAGATTGTTCGCCTTCATGTGGTGCCGGCATCTATCATTTCGGACTGTGGTAGGCAGTTTACCTCGCGCTTTTAGAGGGCAGTTCAGCAAGAGTTAGCACCCAGGTTCAGTTGAGTACAGCATTCCATCATCAGACGGACGGCCAGTCCGAGAGGACTATTCAGATATTGGAGGATATGCTCTGAGCCTGTGTTATTGATTTTGGAGGCTCGTGGGACCACTTTTTTCCTTTATCAGAGTTTGCCTACAACAACAACTACCAGTCCAACATTCAGATGGCTCCATATAAGGCGTTGTATGGTAGGCGATGTCGGTCTCCAGTCGAATGGTTTGAGCTGGGAGAGGCTCGGTTGTTGGGTACAGATTTAGTACAGGAGGCATTGGATAAGTTCAAGATCATTTAGGACAGACTTCATTCGGCTCAGTCGCAGCAAAAGAGTTATGCAGATTGCAATGTTCGAGATATAGCTTTCATGGTTGGTGAGTGAGTATTGCTCTATGTATCATCTATGAAGGGCGTGATGAGATTTGGGAAGAAGGGAAAGCTTAGACCTAGGTTTATTGGCCTATTTGATATTCTTGATTGTGTGGGAGAGGTGGCTTACAGACTTGCCTTGCCACCTAGCTTGTCAGTCTTGCATCCAGTGTTTCATGTGTCTATGCTTCGAAGGTATCACGGTGATCCTACCCACGTGTTAGATTTTAGCACTATCTAGTTGGATAAGGATCTGTCTTATGAGGATGAGCCGGTAGTTATTCTAGACCGACAGGTTCAACAGTTAAGTTCGAAGAGTTTTCCTTAGTGCGTGTCTAGTAGAGAGGTCAGCCTCCTGAGGCATCGACCTGGGAGTTCGAATCTGATATGCGGACCCGTTATCCTCATTTATTTTCAGACTCATGTACTTCTTTCTTTTGTCTGTTCGAGGACGAACGGTTATTTTAGAGGTGGAGAATGTGACGACCCAACGGGCCATCACCATATTCCTCCTTTTTCCGCGCTTCCGAGGCCTTGAAAATCTCACTTATAATTGCCTCGATTCGCGTGCATAGTCCGAGCGCGTATCCAGAAAGCTTTTAAGTTGAAATATGTGAAATTTTTGAAATATTTCAAGAATTTTGGATATTAATATGGTTAAAGATGACTTCGGTCAACATTTTTGGTACACATACCCGAATTTGTGATTTGATGGTCCCGGAGGGTCCGTAGAAAAATATAGGACTCAAGCATGTGCTCGAAGTCGAAATCCGAGGTCTATAACCTGAGTAAAAGAATTTTTCTGTTAAATTATTTTTCTAAAATTATTAAGGAAAATGGGAATGAAAATTGATTAAAAGACTAAGGTATCGGGCTCTATTTTGGTTCCGACGCCCAATACAGGTCTTAAATATATGTTAAGCGCTTTCTGTGAAGTTTGGCCAAAATCGGATGTTGTTGACGTGTTTCAGACCTAATTAGCTAAAGTTACATGTTTAAGAAGTTTGAAATGAAAATCATGAGATTTGGGGTTTGATTCTTTGATTTAGATGTTATTTTGGCGATTTGATCACTCAACTAAGTTCGTAGGATGTTATTGACTTAGTCTGTGTGATTGGTTAGGAGCCCCGATGGTTCGGAAGTGAATTGGAGGTGGTTCGGGGTGTTTTTACACTTGGAAAAAGGATAAGATTTTCTGTTGCAGACATTTGTTCTTCGCGAACGCGGCCCTTGGCTCGCATTCACAGTGCCTTGTTATTCCCCTCCATCGTGTTCGCATCTTCCCTATCGCGATCGCCTAAGCCAAATTCAGACCCCAGTATTTCCCTTCATCGCGATCATTTTCTGGCCATCGCGATCGCGATGGTTTATTGTATTCTCTATCGCGTTTGCGTTCCTTAGCACGCGTTCGCGTAGGCCAATCTTGGACCCCAACACTTTCTTCTACGCGTTCGCGTTCGTATACCATGCGTTCGCGATTCATTGCCCTGTTACCCTTCGCAAACGCGAAGGGCAATTTTGTCCAACTATAATTTTTAATTTCCAGAATAGTACACACGAGTTTTTCACAAAATTTCTCACGAGCTCTCTTCTCTTCCAAACTTTAGGAAGCCACTAAAGCTCCCATTCTTCAAGGTCACTTGAGTAAGTAATTCCCTACTTATTTCCTTCATTTTTCCTTCATCTAATCACTAATTTCCTCGCCCTAAATCATGAATTCAAAGTAGAAATTAAGGGTTTTGGTATAGTTAGGGTTTTGGGAATTTTGGGTGATTCAACCTTAATTTGGGGTCGAATCTTGAAACAAATTACATATTTGAACTCGTGTTGTTATGGGTGATTGGGTTTTAGCCCGAGCCTCGTGTTTGGACCATATGTGCCCGATGTCGAATTTTGGTATTTTTGGAAGAATGCTAGAAAACTCATTTCTAGGCTTTGGGATTATGTTGTTAAGCCCTAATTGATATCATTGAATTAATTATGCCTAGATATCATTGTTTCGGAGTCGGATTTTAGAAGAAATGGGTATTGGAGAGTTGATTGCTATCTTTTGGACTGAGGTAAGTGTTTGATCTAACTTTGGCTTGAGGGAATAGGATTAGAGTGTTATCAATTGCTATTTGTTGAATGATCGAGTGCAGTGTATAGGCATGATGGCGAGTATCTATACATCAGTGTCTAGTATGACCGTGGGTCTTTGTTGTTACATATTTTTGGTATATTTTAGGACTCTTCCGAATTAATTAATGACTTCTACCTAATGTGAAGAGTTGAGAATAAATTATGAATTTGTGATCTCATTTGGAGCGTTGGCGCGAACGATAAAATACTATTGATTAAGAAATAAAAGAATCGGTAAAGATGTGATTAAATTCCTTGCCGGGATGTGTAAGTTGCTGTTATTGCTCCCTTACTAGGAATTTGTTGTTTAATTGTAATTTTCCCTTGCAGGGACATTTTGTGTTATTATTTATTTCCCTCGCCCGTTTGGTTGAGATTGTTGTTTGGGTGAGGAAGAGTGATGATGCACGAAGGGTCATTCCATGCCATTGTCGATTATATTATGCACGAAGGGTCATTTCGTGCTATTGTTGATTATATTATGCACGAAGGGTCATTCCGTGCTACGATTTGATTATATTTGCACGAAGGATCCTTCTGTGCCATAAAATGAGAGTTAAGTGAGGAAAAACACGAAGGGTGTTGCCGTGCATTGTATTTGTTTGCTTTGGAATGAGGATGAGAGTAAAAGCACGAAGGTTGATGCCGTGCAATTGTTGGTTTTCCTGGTTTTTGTTAATTATTGAGGTGTTCTGTTCTTATTTAAGTTGATGATTCTTATATCCGAATTGTACTCCCTTATAGCATGTTTCCCTTCCCATTTAACAGTTCAGTTTTGCTATTCTTTCCTTTTATTGCATATATATATATATATATATATATATATATATATATATATATATATATATATATATATTCTTTCCTTTTATTGCATATATATATATATATATATATATATATATATATTGAATTGCACAGGTTTATTTGGTAATCCTGTCTAGCCTCGTCACTACTTCGTCGGGGTTAGGCCAGGCACTTACTAGCACATGGGGTCGGTTGTGCTGATTCTTCACTTCTATGCTTTTTGCATAGATCACGTTACCGGAGCAGCTTTTGGACCACAGCAGTAGCGTATCGTGTGGGAGCTGACTTCTGTCCAGGGATTACCAGGTAGCCTAGCTGGCGTTGCCGGAGTCCCTCTTCTATATTTTCTGTTTGTTTTCATTGTATCGAGACAGACACTATGTATTTTCTTTCTGTTCAGACTTATTTGTAGTATTCGTTCGAGAGATAGCGACTCCAGTGTTGGTTAGTAAAGTATTAAACTTCGGCACTTTGAGTTTTCATTTACTTATGTTATATAGACTTTCGCTTTCATTTAAAGGTTTACTGTTGTGTTGTTTTTCAAAAGTATGAGTGTTTGTTTTACCTAGCTCCGACAGTAGGAGCCATCACGATCCCCGATGGTGGAAAATCCGGATATTAACACAAGCCAACAAGTAATAAAACTTAATATCTTAATTCTCATAAGTATTATGCTACTTCTATTGAAACTAAATTATTTTTAGCATATCCACTAGCAAGAGACAAGGTATTCTAGTGATTATAATTAACAAACTACAATATATTGAATATGTTTCTTTCGTATGAGTTAGATTTATCTTTTTGAATATTTAATCTTCTATAGTGTGGCGACCCGGCCCGTCGTCACGGGAATTACCACCCCGTTATGTTGTAAATACATGTTTGATGATTTTATATCAGTGTTAGAGTCTATCGGGTAAGTTAGGAGTGAATTGGATTGAAAAAGAGGCATATAGCCTTTTTGAAGGAAACTTGAATAAGGAAAGTCAATCCGGAGTTGAATATTTGGTTAGAGGGCTCGGAATCGGATTCTGATGATTCGGTTAGTTCCGGAGGTGATTTGTGACTTAGGGGAACGATCGGAATTGAATTTGGAGGCCCGGTGTAGAAATAGGCTTGAATTGGCTAAGATTGAATTTTGGCAAAATCCGAACGGTAGGTGAGATTTTGATCCGGGGGTCGGAATGGAATTCCGACAGTTGCAATAGCTCCGTTAGGTGGTTTTGGATGTGCCTGCAAAATTTCAGGTCATTCGGACGTCGTTTAGTCGGGTTTTTGATGGAATGTGCAATTCGGAAGTTTTGAAGGAATTTAGGCTTGAATTCGTGCGTAATTGGTGATTTTAATGTTTAGGATGGTGTTTTTATGATTGGAACAAGTTCGTATCGTGTTTTGGGGTATGTTGGTGGTTTTCGTTGGGGTCCCGGGGGCCTCGGGGTGTTTTCGGATGGCTAAACAGGAGAAAATATGGAAAATTGCAGGTTGGAGTATTCTGGTTCTGTCATTTTCGCCCTGCGGAAATGTGGGCGCGGAGGCAAGTCTGCAGGAGAGGACTGAGGAGCGCAGAAGTGCTTATGTTCGCTGAAGCGGGTCTTGTTCCGCTGAGGCGGTGTCGCTGGTGCGAACCGTGTGCCGCAGAAGCGGTCTAGAGGCGGATTAGGGAGATCCGCAGGAGCGGAGGAGTGATCGCCTAGGCGAGTCCGCAGAAGCGGACTCTGGTGCGCAGAAGCGGGAGTTTTCGCAGAAGCGGGGGTTCAATCGCGGAAGCGGACGCGCGTAGGCGGTCCTTTTCTCGCAGAAGCGGAATTGGCCGGCTAGGCCGGGAATCGATGAAGCGACCCTCCGGTCGCGGATACGGACTCGTAGGAGCGGAATTTTATCCGCAGAAGCGAAAATCGCAGTGAGTTAAGTGTATCAGAAGTTAGAAAATTTCAGAAACATTTCACACATTTGGGTCTCGGCTTTAGAGGCGATTTGGGCGATTTTGAAGAGAAACTCAAGGGAAATCATCGGGTAATCAACTATGGACTTAAACTATGATTAGTATTGGTAATATTATGCAATTATATCATGAAAATGGAGGAATTTGGGGCAATTTATGGAGGATTTAGCCCTAGGCTTGAACTTTAGAAAATCAAGGTTTTGAATGGGCAAATGGAGTCCGAATTTGGTAAAATTGATATGCTTAGACTCGTATTGAGATGAGGGTTCCGAATATGTGACTTTTGTAATTTTTCGACAAGCGTACCAAAAGTCGGGTTTTGACAACTTTGGGAATTTTGATGTAATTTGAGTTGTTTTGATTGGGTGTCGTCCCATTGGCCTAATTTGTTGTGTTTCTACTGTATTTGATCAGATTCTACGCGTGCGGAGCTTGATTCTCGTGGCAAGGGCATTGCGGAGTAGTCGTCGTGCCGTATTGAGGTGAGTAATAGATGTGGGTGATGACCAGCGGGTTCGAAACCCCGGTATACCACTTTGTGACGCTGTATAGCGGCGAGACACGTACTCTCTTGTGAGTGCGGGGTCGATTGTGATTGGGGACTATGGCTTAGTCCGACTTGTTGATACTGTGTTATGATATTAGGCTATTCTTGAGCCGTCGAACCTCCCTCCCCGATGGTTGCATATTATATATTGTGATAATGGCCACTCTTGAGCCGAGGAACCCCCTTCTTGGGCGGTTGAGTATACTTGTGGGCCATGAGCCGGTTATTGGATCCCGCGAGGATCGTTATCATTGTCTTATCATATTGACATGCTAGTTTACTACTAGTCCGCAGCTATTTCTGTTATCATGTTATTTCCAAATCTCTGGAACTTGATATTTCTATTTTCAACTGAAAAATGATAAAAGATGTTTTCAAACTACTTTTGAGCCTGCGAGGCTGTATTTGCATATTAGCTGACTGGTAGTGGATCGGGCTGCGCGCCGCAGCAGTATATATATTGGATCGGACTGCACGCCGCAGTGATATTGTGCTTGGGCTGTAGGAGCCCCTCCGGAGTCCGAACCCCCACAGTGAGCACGGGTACCCAAATTGGATCGGGCTACGCGCCGTAGCGGTCATATCATGCATTGCATTGCATTTAGCTACATCTGCTAGTCGTTATACTGTTTTGCTGGTACTTATTGGTACAGGTACAGTTGATATGGATTCTGTGACAGGGTATTCGATTACAGCTTTACATAGTGCTTTATTGCGGATTTCTTATCTGCGTTGTCTTACCCTTGTTTATTACCACTAAGTCTGGCATACTCATTTTACTCCCTGCACCTTGTGTGCAGATCCAGGTACCTCTCAGCAGTGATCCAG
This sequence comes from Nicotiana noctiflora, assembly GCA_032618575.1. Taxonomy (NCBI): domain Eukaryota; kingdom Viridiplantae; phylum Streptophyta; class Magnoliopsida; order Solanales; family Solanaceae; genus Nicotiana; species Nicotiana noctiflora. The sequence continues at coordinate 446,535 of JASVEL010011629.1, read as the reverse complement.
TGGCTGTGCGAGGCGACATTTGTGGATATTCGAGGTAGCTGCAGAGTCCGCAGGACCCGATATTCCTTCTTACTGTCTCTTGATTTTGTATTGACTTTTCTTTCCGCACTCGGTATCTTGTAAACCTTTATACACTCATGTTCAGTAGAGGCTCATGACTCTTGACCCTTGGTCTATGGGAGTTGATGTATTATGGGACTTGGTTCCTCGTTTTCGTTATATGTATCGCTGTTATTTCGTGAACTAATATGCTTAAATGGGCTAAAGAGAGCTTCTAGCTCCGTGGTTGATATTGATTGGTCAGGCTGGCTTAGCAATGTGCTGGGCGCCATCACGACCGGATTTGGGGTCGTGACATATATACTTTGTTATTGAGTCTCAACTTAGTTAATATCTTTTTACTCGTGTGATTTATATTTTCTTTGCCTTTACTTAGTTTCTTTTTCTTTGCTATAGAATAGTTGTTGGATCTATACTCTAACTATCTTTTATGTTCTTTTAATTCATCACCATTTTAAACACTAAAAATATCTAGAGAGTATTACTATGTCACATAAAAGTACGTATATTATTACATTATACTTCTACTAATAACTTTTATATGACGGTTAAAAAAATACCGAAAATTACCGAACCGTACCAATATCAAAGAGAAACCGACATGATTGAAATGCTTTCAAAAAGTCTAATTTTGATTATATATAACAGAATGACCAAAAAATGATATGGTATAAATTTTATAAAATACCTGGCCGAACGGAATCATGGACACCCCTAGTTTTATGCACTTGGTAGACTATACTAGACAACATTTCAATAATCCTAACATATCATGTGGCTTGGTATTGCTAACAAAGCAAAGGTCTTTGATTAAAACCTTTTCCCTTTTCTTTAGGAGAATGGATCAAATTTTCCCCTCAATTGGAAATAGGAGAACTATATCCCTATTTAATTTTGGTCTCAAGAGCTTTGATTGTTACTTAAGTGCCTACATATACCCTTCAAAACTAACAGACCTCCATATGTAATTAAGAGAGGGCAAAAGGCCAAATTGCTGCGAAATGAAATAATTTTGTCCTCCATTTATAGTTGGGTTCACTTGAAGCTTCGTCGTCAATGGCTTAATATTGCAATTATTCAGTAACGAATCTAGTTTGGGGACACCTATATCTCTAATTCTATCGAAATCTACTTAATTATTCAAGCCCCATCTCTGCTTTATAGCTCCTACATTACAACACGTCAAATCATAAGTTTAACTATTTTATTTAATTGGAGACACATATCTTTTAATTGGACTAATTAGAGATATGTGTCTCCGACCTGATCAATGAGTGAATAATAGCAATGTTAAGCCATTTTGGTAACTAACTGCTCCATTGGATTTTGCTACACAACTGAGCTAGCTACGTTAAGTGATTAATTTTATTATGCCAAGTTCTATGTTTTTTTTCTCATGTGCTTTTAGGACAAGCTTAACTAGGATTAAATCAAACAAATTGAAGAACTACGGTGCATATTATTTAAAGCTTTCTCATTATTCTATGTACTCGATATCTTTCTGAGACATGGAATTTTTTTTTTAAAATTTCGGTGAACTCTGACAAGATCATGATTTCAAACAATAATGTTCCGCTTTTTAGACTTCCATGTGAGCAATGAATCACCAAGTAACACCAAATAACCACTAACAGACCTCCGGGAACTAGGACATGAAGCCAGTCTGAATCAGAGTAGGCATATAAAGAGAAATCATAAAGAGCAGACATAAATAAACCGTGCCCCAAAGTATCTTTAACATACTTGAGAATATGATATGCAGCAGAAAGATGAGATGAAGTAGGGGCATGCATGAAGTGACTCAACAACTGTATAGAGAAAGCCAAATCAAGCCTGGTATTTGTGAGAAAATTTAGCTTGCCAATGAGTTTCCTAAACAAGAAAGGGTTAGACAAGGGCTCACCATCTTCAATGGAGAGTTTCAGATGCACATCTAAGGGGCTGATAATAGCATTGCAATCTAAACAATTGAATTCAGATAAGAGGTCCAAAGCAAATTTCTTTGGTAGATGATAACACCTCCAAATTTATTTAGAATTTTCAAACCCAGAAAATAATGTAAATGCCCTAAGTCTTTTATCTTGAATTGACCATCAAGAAACAGCTTGAGAGAAGTCATCTCCTCTTCATTATTTTCACTTAAGAGAATATCATCAACATAAACAGTAACAATTGTGATATTACACCCAATGGACTTGACAAACAGAGAGTAGTCATTCTTAGAAACTGAATAACCCTTAGAGAGAATAGAATCACTTATTTTGAATATCATTGCCTAGAAACTTGATTTAGACCATACAAGGATTTTTTCAACTTACGAACCATGTTAGGTCCAAAAATAGTCAGGCCCTAGGGTATCGATATATACACCTCTTCATCTAGATCCCCATGTAAGAAAGCATTACTAATATCTAATTGGTAAATAGTCCAGCCCTTTTTTACTGCTACAATTATGATAGTTCTAATGGTGTTCATTTTGACAACGAGAGAAAAAAATTCATTGTAATCAATCCCTTCTAGTTGAGTATCACCCCTTACCACCAACCTTGCTTTGAATATCTTTATACTATCATCAACCTTATGTTTTATCTTATATACCCATTTGTTACCAATTGGCTTCTTGCCAACAAAGAGAGGAACTATACCTCATGTTCTATTAAGTTCAAGAGACTCTAACTCCTAAAACATTGCAGCCTTCCAGACAAGATGCAACACTGCCTGATGAAAGCTGGAGGGTTCATATACAGTGTCCAACTTGTGAATTAAACTTTAGTTGACTGAACTTAGACTATTGAAGTATACAAAAGTAGGTGAAATAGGAATAAAAGTTAGAGTGGCAGGAAGAAGAACACCACAAAAATAATATGATAATTAAGGAGGAGGATTGTGTGTTCTGGAAGGATATCTTGAAGTGGGAAGAAGTAAGGAGGAAGGTGAAGGAACATGTTCAGAAGATGTTGGTCCAGGTGAAGGTACAAGTTCAGAAGGTGGAAAAGAAGAACTAAAGTGTGGTAGAGAAGGAACAAGAGGGGGAATTAAGCTAGAGGAAGAAGCAATAGATGAAAGAGGTGGCTGAGTAGAATCATAGAAGACATGTATAGAAGGGAATAACACATTGGAAGAAGGAATTTCTGAATAGGAAAGGTGTCTTCGTGAAAAGCAGCATCCCTTAAAAAAATGACTTTCTTATCACAAAGTTGTAAGAGTTTATATAACTTTTTTCCGCGAGGATATCCCAACATAACACATGTTCTAGACCGAGGAGAGAACTTTCCTATGTGGTTTAAAGATCACTATATAACACAAACACCCAAAGCTTCTTAGATGATTGTAAGAAGGTTGTTCCCCAATTAAAACCTCATAAGGAAGTCTTGCCAAATAAGATGGTACTAGAAAATTGATTAATCAAGTAGGTGGTTGTTAAAATGCAGTCTCCCAAAAATATAATTGGGAGTTTGTATTGGAAAAGCAAAGATCTTGCTGTTTCTAGCAAATATTTATATTTTCTTTCAACAATCCCATTTTGTTGGGGTGTGTAAAAACAAGAGGTTTGGTGTAAGATGCCTTTGGACCGAAAAAATTGACTAACTTCTGTACCAAGTCCAAAGCATTGTCTATTCGAATAGTTTCAATTTTAATGTTGAAATGAGTTTCAACCATGGAGAAGAAAGACTTTAGAATGGACAGAGCATTGCCCTTGTGACTTAGAAGATGTGTCCAATTTTTTCTACTACAATCATCTATAATTGTAAGAAAATATCTATAAAATCTCTGTGTGAAAGTGTGACACGGTCCCCAAACATCTACATGACTAAAATCAAATAAATGGGAAGAATGGGAATTACTATCAGGAAAGAATTTTTTTGTTGTCTAGCAAGTGGACATATATCACAAATGAAAGGTTGCTTATCAGAAAATGGCACATTTAAAGAGTTCATTTTCTGTAATTTTGGAAATGGAAGGTGTCCCAACCGATTATTCCATAGAAGTTGGGACTTATTTTCATTTAACGTGTTTGCATGAATAGAAAAAGGAATTAAAGCAGGGGAATGACAAGTTGATGGAGGTTCAAAATATGTGACTACATATTGTGATCTGGAGTTGTACAGATAGAGCCCTTTAGCCATCTTACCAAGTGCCAATGGCATCTTCAAAGAAGGACCCTATAGAAAATAGACATGTTGTAAAAAAAAATAGTAATGATGAAGTATTAAGGAATAACTTGTGAACATAAATAAGATTGTATTTGAAATTAGGAACATATAACACCTTGGAAAGAGTGAATGAAGGATTTAATTGGACAGAACCAATTGAGGTCACTTTTAATTTATACCCAAGGGGTAATGTAATAAGGTAGGGACAAATATAGTTATTATATATGTAAGCAAACATTTGTTCAAGATCATATGATCTGATGCTCCAGAATCTAGAATTCATTTTTTAGGAGTTAGAACACTACTTAGACAAGTAAAATTACCACAACTCGTCAGATGAGAAGAGAAAGCAAATATACCTGCAAAGTTATATGTGGTAGTATGACTTTGAGAATCATCGGGACCAACTTGAACATGTTGAAGGATATTCATGAGTTTCTTGTACTGATCATGTGTAACCGTATTGGCAATATTAATGTTCTCAAGGGAATGACGGCATCAGGAGAAGAATGAACAGGTGTAGTGATAATAGGTGAATTTTACTATATTTATACCCTAAATAATCACACTTTAATGTTGTTTTGATAATATATATGATGACAAAATGCTCTTATCAATGTTTTTCACGTGTTATAGGTACACAGTAGTTGAAGAAGGCTAAAAGAGCAATTTAGGAGTCAAAAGGAGATGAAAAAGGCCATTTGAGCAAAAATCATGAAACCACGCTTGAACATCCGTGAAGATTCCGAAATACTGTATGACCGTGGTTCTACCGTGATCGCGGCAGAACCGCGGTGGATGAAGTCTACTGAAGTTTTCGAGATTCAGAAGGGTGTGTTGGCCACGGTTCCACCGCGACCGCGGTGAAACCATGGTAGGAGGCGTAAAAGTGAAGGACCAAAGTGTAAAAATGGGATTTTAAGACCTAAACCCTATAAAAAAACCTTAGGATTCGCCCAAAGGAGGCAAGTTTTGTATTATTGACTACTTTTGCAAGGAAACTAGTGTGAGACAATTCTCTAAACATATCTCTTACTTTTCTTTTGAACGTTGATTATGCAATCTATTCTATCTTTTGCTTTCATAGTTATGAGTAGCTAATTTCTTGTCTAAGGTTGTGATGGAACCTATTGGTTGATGAACTTCTGGCTTATGTGAATACAAATTGTTAGTTAATCTCTATTTGTTCAACTTCGTTCTTGTTGTAGTTAATTGATAGGATCCTCAATTAGTTGTGTCTATTTAGTATGCATAACTTGGAAAAGAATGCATATTTAGGTTATTGTTGAACAATACCATACCTAGATTATTAGAGGAATCTATAATTGCGGGTTTAAAAGGTGGGACTAGGAATAATGAAACCTTCGGTGTAATCTAAAGTGAACTGTGATAATTAAAGTAAGCTAGAGTAGCTCGGAAGAGTTCAATAGTAAATTATTATAATTACTCGGGAGAGATTAACGGTAGAATTATTGTTCATGATTGATAGAGAGATATTGATAAATTTGTATGAGCATAAACAGAAGGGATTCCATCAATAGGAGAAATCATCACCTTAGTCTTTCTCATTCTTGTTTACAACACATTCAGTTATTATTTTAGTTAATTAGTTCTTTGCAAAAGTAGTACTTAGGAAACATTCAAAGAGATATTTGAATATTTGGAAAGCTGATTCGGAAGATTGTTGGGTTTTGAAGATTGTAGTTGGTAGGTTAACTCTCTGAGGATTCGACCATGTGTGTAATACTTGGGTATATTTGCTACGACCGCATTGTCTTTTTTAGAAGGCATAGATGGGCGTGATCAAATTTTGGCGTCGTTGCCAGGGAGTTAACGAAATTATCAATTGTCATTGACAAAATTACAAGATTCTTGTTGTAGTCAGATTTCTCTCTACACACTTTAGATTAAAAAATTTGACGATTGTTGAATTGGTTGCTCAGGTGCATGCCTAGAAAATCTACAAGGACTGGAGAACTACTTGAAGGACTCTCAGACCCAGAGCAAACATTCCGGGCACTAAACAGGGTAAACAAACAACATCAACAATCTCAGCAGACATTGAAACTAGACATCGACATGGGAGACGTAAATTATCCTAACCAGCAAGCTGGGTTAAATGTTAGGGATGAGGCGCAGGAAGCGCCTGAGGGTGCATTGTTTGATTGGGCACTACCAACTACTGACAACTTGGCTACTGCCATTACTGCGCCCGCCATTCAAGCTGAATCATTCAAGATCACAAACAACATGTTGCACTTGTTGCAAAATAAGGGACTATTTTCAAGGACACAGGTTGAAGACCCTCAGCAGCATCTGAAGTATTTCCTCTCTATATGCAAGACACAGAGACAACCCAATGTGACACCGGAAGCAATCAAGCTATTGTTGCTTCCATTCTCAGTTACATGAGCTGCACAGGTATGGCTAAACTCACACCCTATCAACTCTATAGTAACATGGGATGAGTTAGTCATACAATTCCACAACAAGTTCCATCCACCTAACAAAACAGCTCAATTGATGAGATTATAAGCTTCAAGCAAAAACCTATAGAGACATGATATGAGACTTGGGGCAGATTTAAGGGTATGCTAGTCATGTGTCCTCACCATGAGGTTATAGAACAGATGTTGGGTCAAAGGTTTTATATGGGTCTCTCGGATAGTATGAAGAATATAGTTCATGCCTCAGCAGGTGGGGCTTTTCTGAGCATGACCTGGAGAGAAGGCCAGAATTTGCTAGACAAGATGGCTCAAAACTCAGGATGGACAACCAGAAATGCTCATATCACTCCATTGGTACACTCTGTGCCTCAGGACCCTTCCAACACTATGGCGGAAAATATGGCTACTCTTTTGACACAGATGAGCATCCTGACCAAAAAGGTGGAAGAATCTGGAGTTAAGTAGCAGGTACATATTGTAGATACTGCCAAGGGGGTTTATGCACATCTTGCATTAGCCAAACCATAGGTAACCCATGGGCTGCAGATCAGGAACATCATCATCAGCATGAAGACATGAATTATGTGGCTAATTATGGAGGTTAGCGACAGGGAAATCAAAATTGGGGTAAGCAGGCTCCACAGCAATACAAGCCCCCTCAGCCACAATACAATCCAGGAGGTATAAGTCCATCCCACAATATGGCTCCATATCCTAGACCTCAGGCTTTCAACAATCAGCAGCAAGGTTATCATCCACCTCCACAACAACACGGGGGTAGACATGAAGATGGGTTCACAAGGCTTGAAGCTATGATGCAGCAGGTTATTTGGTCCAATGCCAAAATCAATGAAAGAGTAGATTTGTGATGCAGCCATTAAGAATATCGAGGTGCAAGTGGGCCAGATTGCTATGACACTGAACAATCATCCTCAAGGGACATTACCTGCAGACACTCAAACCAACCCAAAAGATCAAGTCCCAAAGCATCTAATGGCAGTGAGTCTCAGAATGGTAGAGATCTTGATGATGAACAGGAGAGAACTAGACACAATTTGCAGGCTGAGACACTCATTCCAGTACCCATTGAACTGGATGAGTCTACAGGATTGATAGAAGTTACAGTCCAGCCAGCAACTGAAAATATTGATGTGCAACAGGAAACTGAGAAAGCAGTTGAACCGATAGAAAAGCCGGTCGTAGAACAAGTAGCAGAGAAGGAAAAATCCCAAGTGATTGGGAAGAAGAGGCCTCCAGCCCCATTCCCTCAAAGGTTGGCCAAACACCAGAAGAAGGAACAATACAAGAAGTTCTTTGAAATGCTCAAGCAAATCCAGGTAAACATTTCCTTAATTTAAGCTTTGAAAGAGATGCCTGGGTATGCTAAAATGATGAAAGACTTGATGTCGCGAAAGTTTGATTTTCAAGACTTGGCCACATTTACTCTTACTCAGACATGTAGTGCAGTGGTATCCAAACACATAGCTGAGAAGTTATCTGACCCAGGTAGCTTTACTATTCCATGCACTATCGGAAACTTTGCCTTTACTAAGGCATTGTGTGATTTGGGGGCTAGTATAATTCTTATGCCCTTGGTGATCTATAAGAGGCTGGGAATTGGAAGAGCCAGGCCTACTTTAATGTTACTACAGCTAGCTGACAGGACTGTAAAACGGCCATTCAGGATATTAGATGATGTGCTCATTCAGGTGGGGAAGTTTGTGTTTCCTGCTGACTTTGTGATTCTAGACTACAAGGTCGATGAGGAGATTCCTATAATCTTAGGAAGACCATTCTTAGCCACGGAGAGAGCATTGATCGATTGTGAGACTGGGGAGCTCAAGATGAGATTAAACGATGAAGAGATCATATTCAATGTACAGAAATCTATGAGGCGCCTGAGTGAGTTCGCAAATTGCTCTCTTATCGATGCAGTAGATGTAATAGTGGAGACAAACGATGTAGAATTGACATCTGAAGATAGACTACAGGCATGCCTAATGAACTTAGATGAGGTAAATGGTGAAAGTTTAGCAGAATGGGTGTTAGCATTAGAAGGTAGGGGGTTTTGGGATAGCAACTTAGAGTTTGAACCTCTACACCTAGAAAATAGAGAGACCCCTCCAGCAAAACCATCCATTGAGGAACCACCCAAGCTGGAACTCAAGCCATTACCATCTCATCTCAGGTATGCATTTCTGGGCCCTAACTCCACTTTACCTGTTATTATCTCATCTGGTTTGCTAGATGTGCAAGCTCAACAGCTTATACAGGTACTTAAGGAATGCAAAATTGCCATCGGTTGGACCATGTCAGACTTAAAGGGGATCAGCCCCGCCTATTGCATGCATAAGATTCTCCTGAAAGAGGGACACAAACCTTCCAGGAAACACCAGAGAAGGCTGAACCCAAACAAGAAGGAAGTGGTGAAGAAGGAAGTGATAAAGTGGTTAGATACGGGAATTATTTTCCCAATCTCTGATAGTATCTGGGTTAGCCAGTTCAATGTGTACCAAAGAAGGGTGTCATGACAGTTGTGAAGAATGAAAACAATGAGTTAATTTCAACAAGAACCGTCACCGGCTGGAGTATCTGCATGGACTATCGGAAACTGAATCTAGCCACCCGAAAGGACCACTTCCCACTTCCCTTCATTGACCAGATGCTCGACAGGTTGGCAGGGAGGTCACACTATTTGGCCTATGGACGGGTACTCAGGGTACAATCAAATCTCTATTGCCCTTGAGGATAGAGAAAAGGCCTCCTTCACATGCCCATATGGCATTTTTGCCTTCAGGAGGATGCTATTTGGCCTATGCAATGCACCTGCCACATTCCAAAGGTGCATGATGACCATATTTACTGACATAGTGGAAGATATTATGGAGGTGTTTATGGATGACTTCTCAGTGGTAGGGAATTCGTTTGATGGATGCCTTGTCAATCTGACGCGTGTGCTGAAATGGTGCATTGAGACTAACTTGGTTCTAAATTGGGAAAAGTGCGATTTCATGGTACAAGAAGGAATAGTCTTGGGGCACCGGGTGTCTAGCAAGGTAATTGAGGTTGATCGAACAAAAGTTGTTGTCATTGCAAAGTTGCCTTCACCAACTTCTGTCAAAGCCATTAGAAGCTTTCTTGGACATGCCGGTTTTTACCGGAGGTTCATTAAAGATTTCTCCAAATTTGCCAACCCCCTCTGTAAGTTACTAGAAAAATATCGCCCTTTTGTATTTTCTGATGATTGCAGGACTGCATTTGAGGAATTGAAAAAGAGGTTGGTCACAGCACCAATCATTATTGCCCCCAACTGGGAGCTACCATTCGAGCTCATGTGCGATGCTAGTGACTATGCAGTGGGGGCAGTGCTGGGCCAGCGGAAGGACAAGTTGATGCATCCAGTCTACTATGCTGGTATAACACTAAGTGGAGCCCAGCTAAATTACACTGTGACGGAAAAGGAGATGCTGGCGGTAGTGTTCGCCTTTGACAAGTTCAGGTCCTATCTCATAGGATCCAAGGTAATTGTATACACTGACCATGCAGCACTTAGATATCTAATTGAAAAGAAGGACTCTAAGTCGCGCCTAATTTGTTGGGTGCTGCTACTGCAAGAGTTCGATCTTGAAATTTGTGACCGCAAGGGCACTGAAAATGAAGTCGTTGATCATTTATCACGACTTGAAGGAGCCGAAAATGTTAAAGAAAGTGAAGCAATTCTGGAAACCTTTCCAGATGAGTAGCTGCTCGCTACCACTCTTCTTGAAGCACCATGGTATGCAGACTATGCAAATTACCTGGCCAGTGGTATTGTTCCTCACGACCTGTCATCGGCCTAGAGGAAAAAATTCTTTCGTGAAAGCCAATTGTACTATTGGGATAAGCCCTACTTGTTTAGAATTTGCCTTGATAACATGATCCGGAGATGCATCCCCGAGATCGAACAATCTTCTATCTTGCAGGCTTGTCATGCTTCGGCATATGGTGACCATTTCGGAGGAGTTCGAACAATAGCTAAGGTACTTGAGGCCGGATTTTTCTGGCCAACGGTGGTTAAAGATGCACACTTGTGAGTGAAAGGGTGTAATAAATGTCAATGCACCGGAAATATCTCTCGGCGTCACGAGATGCCCATGAACCCAATCCAAGAGGTGGAAGTATTTGATGTCTCGGGGATAGATTTTATGGGTCCCTTCGTAAGCTCCTATGGCAATAAGTATATTCTTGTTGTTGTAGATTATATGTCCAAATGGGTGGAAGCTATAGCATTACCCACCAATGATGCTAAGTTGGTGGTGGGATTTCTCAAGAAAAATATATTCACTCGCTTTGGGACACCGAGGGCAATTTTAAGCGACGGGGGCACTCACTTCTGTAATTGGGCATTTGAAAAATTGATGGCAAAATACGATGTGAGGCATAAGGTGGCTACTCCATATCACCGGCAGACCAGTGGCCAAGTTGAAGTATCCAACAGGGAAATAAAGAGTGTACTAACAAAAATAGTGAACGCCACAAGGACTGACTGGTCTAGGAAGCTCGATGATGCACTATGGGCCTATAGGACAACTTTTAAGACACCGATTGGCATGTCACCATACAAATTGGTGTTTGGGAAAGCTTGTCACCTACCCATTAAATTTGAGCATAAAGCACGATAGGCACTTAAACAACTAAATCTCAACTGGGAAGAAGCAGGCAAAACAAGAGTCACTAAATTACATGAGTTAGAAGAATTCCGATATCTGGCTTTTGAGAGCACGAGGTTATATAAGGAGAGGATGAAGCGGCTGCATGACCAAAACATCATAGAGTGTAACTTTAAATCGGGGACAAGGTATTACTCTACAACTCAAGACTACGATTGTTCCCAGGCAAATTGAAATCAAGATGGTCTGGCCCATTCCGGGTGGTTGAAGTGTTACCGTCTGGAGCTGTGGAAATAGGCACTGAAGATGGCTCTCGCACTTTCAGAGTCAATGGATAGCGGTTAAAAATGTACGTGGGCATGGATGAAGCCAAAGAGATGTCTGAGTTGCATTTGAATGAGCCTCAAAGGTTGAGCGAGCCTTAAATTGTGCTAAGTTGAGTCGTGTCACGACGCTAAATCAGGCGCTATATGGGAGGAAACCCACGAAATTGTTGTAATTGTAAACATTATAGTTATACTATACAAAAAAAATATGGACTGCTAGGCGTTAGAATCAGAGAATTGCTTCTACCGCGGTTCCACCGCGGTGGAATGCCTTCTCTGAACATCATCCACCACAGTTGGACCGTGATCGCGGTCAAACCGCGGTGGATTGCACTCTCTGAACCCTATCGCTCGCGGTTCCATAGCGGTGGACCGCGGCAGGCTCAGGTATGTCGATTGAACCCCCCCCCCCCCCCCCCCCATATCTTAAATCTAAAACTAACCTCTCCCCTCATTCCCCACCCAAATCAGCTGCCCCTCTCACTCTAACGCCTCCTCCTTCTCTATAAAAATCCTCTTCCCCTCTCTTTTCATCTTCCTCCTCCTCCATTCTCCTCCCCCAACCTCCATTGCCACCACTCCTCTTCCTCCCCTCTCCTATGCAAGTAAGTTTTTTCTTTTTCTCTTTCTTCTCTCTTTAATTTTCTTCTAGTTTAAGTAGTGTAATATAGTTAAATTTTAGTTGTTGCTTAAAACCTACCTACGCTTAGTGTAAAACATAAAATTATGCCCTATTTTTATATGGCCATTGTTTTATATGTGATTTTTGAGATTATTGGCACTTGAATTGGTTGGGTCCCAATTATTATATAATTGTGAAGTTGTTTTCGTGGTTTGGAGGCCTAAACTATTTTGTTGTGGACTAGTATGGTCTTGGGCCATGGATTGGCCAAATATTTGGTATTGTATTGTGTTGTATAATTTTAGGGTATATATACCTAGGTTTGGTTAGGTTATTGTTGTAAATTTGGAGATTGTGTATAAGTGTGTGGGGTTGTGTTGTCATGATGGATGAAGTAAATATGGAGGCTATGTAAATATAATTCACATTGAAAAGGGTAAGTGTGGGGTGCATTAGGCTAGAATTGGTGAAATGGTTAAAAATAAATGGGCAAAGTAGGAGTCATGGTATGATGGCATTAAAGGAGTAAGTTTGTAGTCATCGGATGGTGAAGTCTGAGTAACCATTCGACTCACTAATGTAATGAAAATCTTTGTTGTGCTTATTATGTGTAGGACTATGGCACTTAAGCATTCGAGGCAAGCAGCAAGCTCATCTAGGCGTCCTACCTACGATGAGTCTCGCTTTGAGTTTGAAGAGGCGGAAAACAACTTCCATGCCAAGGCCACCAAAGCCTTTCTGCAGAAAATTCCTATAGATGGGATGGCCCTTCGAGCAGAGAAGCCTGACATGTGTGAGGAGATACGGTGCAAAGAAATGGAGTTCTTATTCCAGGAACCTGCCCTTGTCAACAAAATACTAGTGTGGGAGTTATATGCCAACGCAACCTACATTATGGCTAGAGAGGTATTTGTGCGAGGTAAACGTGTATATGCCAAGGTGCCTAGTATCAGGCAGGCCTTGATATTGCCTGCATATAGCAGTGACATGGATTATTACCACGACAGGCCTGGTGTCACTTGGGACATCATAATTGAGGCGTTATGCGTAGGTGGACGTCTTCTTTGGATTAAGGATCAAATCACACTTAATTCCACCTCTTTTACACATCTAGCCAAATGTTTGCTCACTGTGGTCTGTAACCGTTTCCTCCCCTCAAGTAACACTACTGATGTGAATTTTAATAGGGCAGTGTTGACTTAGTACTTCGTCACCCAGAAAAAGTTTGACGCTGCCGACTGATTTGTGATGAAATGATGTTGAAGGGACCCCTTAAGTCCAAGGGATTCTATTTCCCTTCATTGGTCACAACGCTTTGACTCACTCACCACACACCCACATTACCTACTGATGGCGATCTGCCACAAAAAGCTCCATTTAAAGCTTCAGGTATTCGGGTTGGCCGAGGCAACGACCCAATTGATATTGATGATAATGATAATAACCCAGTTCCCGGTTGTCTAGTCCAGGAGGTCTACTGACTCTGCAGATCCATCTAGGCACGCTCATTCTAGAGCTAACCTATTCTGTTCCCAGTCCACCGGACCTATGCTTAGGTCTTTGGAGGAAAAAGTTGTGGATCTACGCACTTCTGTGGATGGCCCTGCACACTCGCATGGATGCGATGTCACAGCGACAGTCCAGGTCTGAGAGCCGCTTCATGGCATGGTTCAGAGCATTGGGTCGATCATGCAACGTCGACCCCGCCACAGTCTCCGACTCAGATTGAGTCTCATGGAAGTCTTCTAACTCTTATATGCTTTAATTTGTTTTATATGACATGGGGACATGCCATGATTTTAAGTGTGGGGTGGGAGACTTACTTTGTAGTGTATGTTGTACATTGTATAATTTAGTGTGTATTATATTAGCTGGCTTGGCTTGATGATGGACACTTGTCGACGGGTTTCTTAAGGGTCAAAGTCGGAGTAAAAAAAAAACCAAAAAATAATAGTAAAGGGCTCTTCCTGATGACGGACTACTTGGACAGTACTCTAGATGGTAGTAGTCTATGTAGAAATTTTTGTTTATTTCTTTTCTTTTTCTTAGGTAATGTATTATCTCCCTCTTGGTTTTTCTTTTGGACACGGTTCTTTTCCAAGGGTTTTTATTGAACTAGGTTAGGTAGATTTTTCTTTTTTAGGTTTAAATGGGTGAAGGTTAATATGTAACCCCAAGTATGCACACGTGCAAAATTAAAATGAACTTGAGAGTGTATTATCTAAGCTTGACTGTAGATTCTATGATATGCCTTACTTTGCACAGTGTAGCTTGCTTGAACATTTGTATGACTTTATAGATGAACCTAATTCATAATGAGTTGCATGCTAAGTGTGTGTGAGATTTTTACCTACATTATATGTTTACACATGATACCTAGAACTTGCCATGTGTGTGTGCAAAGCGAAATAGAAGTTATTTAGTTATAGAGATGATAGAGGCATTTCTTTGTGCAAACCCATAAATAAAAACCGTGAATCCACCTGTACATAATATCTTAGTTAACCCCTTTGAGCCTTAAGCCTGTTCTTTGATAACCCTATAATGTTCACAAAATATATGTTGTACATTTTGTACCTTACCTCCTAGAAACACTCGAATTATAATGAACATGCAAAAGTAAAACTGTGGGGTGAGGGAAAAATTGAAAAAGAGGAAATCAAGAATGAATGGTAGAGTTGGTAAACAGGCAGTTGTACAGTAAATGCGTATAAAAAAAGAGATGTATATATATAAACAAAGGAGCCAATTGCACCAAAAGAAAAGCGGGATTACAAGTGAATAAAAGGTGGAAGAATGGTTAGAGTGAGCATAATGAAAATCTTAAAGGGAAGTTTGTGTAAAAGAAGTGCTTAGGGAGGTTAGCCACTATAACCAAAAGTATCCTACCCGTCCCATAGACTAAATTACAACCCTTAAAGACCTCTTGATCTTTGACTAAATGGCTCGATTAGTGGAGTATTACACTAGGGGCAAGTTTATGGTGTGTCTGTGTACATATAAATGCTCTTTGCTGAGATTTGAGTGACATTTTTCTATATATAAGTTCTATGTTATAAATTGCATATGTGTGGGAACTTCTCTCAGTTTGTGTGTTGTGAGGGTATGTAACTCGGGAAGAAAAGGGTAAGTTTGCAAGTCTATAATAGTAATTAGAGTAAGCAATAATGTGTTTGGCATTGGAGTATACAGTTGAGTAATGATTGTGCATTACTTAGGTTAATCATGAATGGTAGCTTGTGTGATGTATTTTGGGGGATACATTGATAATGTAGGCCTAGAAGTGTGATTAAAGTTGCTCGAGGACGAGCAAAGGTTTAAGTGTGGGGTGTTGATCATAGGTAAATTTTACTATATTTATACCCTAAATAATCACACTTTAATGTTGTTTTGATAATATATATAATGACAAAATGCTCTTATCAGTGTTTTTCATGTGCTATAGGTACACAGTAGTTAAAAAAGGCTAAAAGAGTAATTTTGGAGTCAAAAGGAGATGAAAAGGGCCATTTGAGCAAAAATCATGGAAACCATGCTTGAACAACCCTCAAGATTCCAAAACACTGTTTGACCGCGGTTCTACAGCGATCGCGGCAGAACTATGGTGGATGAAGTCTGCTGAAGTTTTCGAGATTCAGAAGGGTGTGTTGGCCGCGGTTCCACCGCGACCGCGGTGAAACCGCGGCAGGAGGCGTAAAAGTGAAGGACCAAAGTGTAAAAACGGGATTTTTTAAGACCTAAACCCTATATAAAACCTTAGGATTAGCCCAAAGGAGGCAAGTTTTGTATTATTGACTACTTTTGCAAGGAAACTAGTGTGAGAGAATTCTCTAAACATATCTCTTACTTTTCTTTTGAATTTTGATTATGCAATCTATTCTATCTTTTGCTTTCATAGTTATGAGTAGCTAATTTCTTATCTAAGGTTGTGATGGAACCTATTGGTTGATGAACTTCTGGCTTATGTGAATACAAATTGTTAATTAATCTCTATTTGTTCAACTTCGTTCTTGTTGTAGTTAATTGATAGGATCCTTAATTAGCTGTGCCTATTTAGTATGCATAACTTGGAAAAGAATGCATATTTAGGTTATTGTTGAACAACACCATACCTAAATTATTAGAGGAATCTATAATTGCGAGTTTAAAATATGGGATTAGGAATAACGAAACATTGGGTATAATCTAAAGTGAATTGTGATAATTAAAGTAAGCTAGGGTAGCTCGAAAGAGTACAATAGTAAATTATTGTAATTACTCGGGAGAGATTTACGGTAGAATTATTGTTCATGATTGATAGAGAGATAAATGATAAATTTGTATGAGCATAAACAGAAGGGATTCCATCAATAGGGGAAACCATCACCTTAGTCTTTCTCATTCTTGTTTACAACACATTCAGTTATTATTTTAGTTAATTAGTTCTTTGCAAAAGTAGTTGTTAGGAAATATTTAAATAGATATTTGAATATTTGGGAAGCTGATTAGGAAGATTGTTGGGTTTTGAGGATTATAGTTGGTAGGTTAACTCTCTGAGGATTCGACCTCGTGGGTAATATATATTTGTTACGACCGCATTGTCTTTTTTAGAAGGCATAGTTGGGCGTGATCATGCAGTAACTTGAATATTCTTGTTCACTAATTTTGAAGGTTATGAAAACCCATGCAACTTGTAGCACTTCTCAATTATATGCCCAAGCTTTTTACAATATATGTACTATAGCCTTTTTTGGATCAGAGCCTCTCTTTTGATTGTTGAAGCCTTGATTGTTGGGATTTGGATAGTTAAAAGAATATCTCTGTTTAAAATTTGTGGTTTGTGGTGGTTTTGGATCATAAATGGGACCATTAGAGCTAAAAAAACTGCAGAGTCATACTGAAAACCAGGTACATTATGAATCCCTATTTGCTACTCATCTTGAACAACCAGAGAATAAGCCTTGCTGACTTTAGGAAGTGGCTGCATCACTAGAATATTTCCTCTAGCGTTGTTGAATACCTCATTCAAGCCTATCAAAAATTGCATTGATTTTTGATTTTCCATCTTTTAGATCATTTTGTGTTTACCTCCACAATTACATTCACATACACAAAAAGAGTCAGCATCAAGAGACTTTATTTCATCCTAGAGTCTATTTACTGGTAAAATAACCTCCCACATCAGAAGAGCCTTGAGATATAGAATTTAGGTCCTTTTGGACATCATACATCCTAGCACCATTTGCTTGCACATACCTCTAGTTCAATTTATCGCATAGACTCTTAGCAGACTTGGAGTATATGACACTCTATGAAATATCGGGGTCTAAGGAATTAAGGATCCATCTAATAATCATGTTATTGCACTGTTCCCAGTGTTCAAACAAAGGAGAATCGGAAGAAGGCTGAACATAACTCCCATTAATGAATCCTAACTTCTTCTTTGCCCCAAATGAATGATAATGCCTCTTAACCAGGCTCCAAAACAGTCCCCATTAAATTGTTTGGTCACGGGAATAGTACCAGGATTATCATAAGGATGAAGATAGAATGGGTGAAAGGGAGGTAAAACAAGCTCAGTTTGAGTAAAAGTAAGGGAATTAGGATCGGTTTCCAACGCAGTTGCATTATTGTCATTCTCCATGAGTAAAGTGATATAATATGTAAAAGTTCGGGCACAAAAGATAAAGGCACAATAATAACCAATAAAATGAATGAGCTGCAGCGAGAAAGGTTACAAAAATATCGGGAGAATCCACCAGAAAAGCGAAGTAAAAACCCTGATAAACCAGCAAAAACGAACTTATCATTGTCACGTACCACCGAGTAACCACAACTTTAAACCAAAAATTGAGAGAAAAAGGCCGCTAAATCATAGCTTCCATCCAAACTCGATCCATCATAAAACTGAAAATTTGGGCTAGAACTTCAAAATTTGAAAAAATAGGTATTCCAATTTTCTGGAAATAGGAAGAAACGGAGAAATTGAGGTACTAAAAATCGGAGATTGTGCCGAATCTTTGATGATAATGCTCAGATACCATGTTAGATTGTAAATCGAGCAGAGACGAAGAATAAATCAGAAATCTAATTTGGGGAAGGAAGGTTCGAGAGAGACGACGTTATTTTGATAATATGCGATATAACCCGTTGGTCCTCAAACCCGATACAAAAAATGTTTATATACAAGCCCAGCTCAAGGTGGGTCAAAACCGGAAGAAGAAAAAAAAAGTCGAAATACATATGTGCGACTGACCTATCTAAAAATAATTACAAGGCCCAAAGTGACGGCCAAATATAAATCCAACACTTTTGCTCCTTAGTTTTAATGTAGTTGTATTCTTATTTATGTTTACCCTTGAAAATAGACAGGTCGATCCGTAGCAAATTGATGCTCAAGTAATTCCTTGAGCAGTGTGGTTGGATGGTTGGGTTTCCTTAGTAACGAAGCCAGAAATTTGAGTAAAGGATGCTAACAGAATGTAATAATATCACACCTGTGATATATATATACACCAACATTTTATTTTTTTCTTTTTATATAGTGTAATTTATTGCCAAGGGAGATTCAATTGAACCACCTTATCCTAAGGTAGCTACGCACCTATCTCTGCATTTAACCAGATATTTCATGTTAGAACCATGGGTTACTCAAATTATATTTGACTTTGATATTTAACAGAACAGTGCCTCTATGATTAGATTAATTTCTACTTGGATTAGTTTAGTTCTCTTTCTTCATGACCTGAGAACAGACATGAAGAATAGCTTTAGATAGATACTATAGATTTTGAAGTCAATGTTGAAAAAAAATGACATTTTCATATATTTCTTAATAGCCAATGGGCTGATTGATGAATCATCAATCAATAAATAATGAAGTAAACACAAATAAATAAGTATAAAACAAGGAAAATGTCAAACTACAAGGTATATTGTTGAACATAGTTGTTAAATTATTTCTCAAATGATTCACGTTTTCCTAACATCTTCTATGGAAAAAGATAGGAAATGGGACTGAATACCTCAAAGGGATGTTTGGACATATAACTTTTAGGAAGCTTACTGGTTGAATTTCCAACGAAAATGGCATGGCTAAGATGGATATTTTTTCTGTTTCTGATATTTAGAATGATGCTTTTACAACAAGTTTTTGCTGAAAATGATACCTTAACTCAGGCTCAACAACTGTCGTTGAATCAGTCGCTTGTTTCTGCTGGCAAAATATTTGAGTTAGGCTTCTTCAATCCAAGTAACTCGAGCAAACTATATCTTGGTATATGGTTCAAGAATATTCCTGGTCAGAGGATTGTATGGGTAGCAAATAGAGAAGATCCATTACCAGCTTCTGATTCTGCTGCAATCTTGAAGATTGGAATTGATGGAAATGTCAGAATTGTAGATGGCAACCAAAATACCGTTTGGTCAACAAATGTTAGTGTCCAGTCTAACAATACGATTGTCGTGCTTACAGACAAAGGAGAACTCATTCTTAAAGATACTGTCTCTGGAACATCTTTATGGGATAGTTTTAACTATCCTTGTGATACCTTGTTATCAGGAATGGTTGTAGGATACAGCAGCAGGACCGGGGTGAAACTAGTTTTATCGTCGTGGAAAGCTGAAGATGACCCATCGCCTGGAAATTTTATTGCTGGACTTTCAGTAGAAATGCCACCTCAAGGCTTCACTTGGACTAATGACTCGAGGCCTTACAGTAGAGGTGGTCCGTGGGATGGAGGGAACTTCATAGGCGTACCTGATGACGAAAAGGGGTATGCAAGTGGTATAAATATAGTATCAAATAAGCAACAGGAGTCTGCATTTCTCAGTTTGAATACTTTCAACGATTCGTATGTTAAAATCATGGTCCTAAAACCGTCAGGGCTATTGCAGATGATGCAATGGGAAGAAGGACTGAACGCGTGGAAAGTCAGATGGGAGGCACCACATAATCCGTGTGATGTTTATGGAACTTGTGGTCCTTATGGTGTTTGCGATAAGAATAAGTCTCCAATGTGTAATTGCTTGAGAGGATTTGAACCAAAGTCGACTGAGGAATGGAGTAGAGGAAATTGGACCGATGGCTGTGTGAGGCGAACTAAACTTGTATGTGAAATTAGTGATAGTGGCATAACCCCAGAGGGATATAAAAATGACAAGTTTTTGCAGCTGAGTGAGATGAAACTGCCAGATCACTACACATATTTGTACGATTATGGTGCTGAGAACTGCAAAGAGTGGTGCATGAATAACTGTTCCTGTGCAGCCTACGCGTATCCAGATGGAATTAACTGCATGGTTTGGATCGCACAACTTATGGATGTTCAACAGTTTTCATATGATGGTGCGGATTTGTTTGTTCGTCTTGCTTATTCTGAACTAGGTAAATTCAGTTCTCACCATTATGCTTGGATGTTTGAAATTTTTATGTTGTCGCCTTTTTGTAGTACAGTTAGACCTCTCTATAACATCATCCCTATATAGCAGTCATTCACTATAAATGTCAAGTTTCTCTCTGGAACTGAGTTTTATGTTATGCTATAATATGTGTCCTCTATAATAGTACTTCACTACAGTAGCAAAAAAATATCGGAACAGACGAGGATATTATAGAAAGTTTTGACTATATAACATAATGTAGTTTCAGATGAAGATAAAAGGAAGGCAAAACTTATCATCGGCTTCACAACTGTTTCAAGCATTCTCATACTAGGTATCTTTGGATGCATTTTCTACAGGTGGAAAGCAAGTCAAAGAGGTAAAACTATTCTCCTGAATTCAAGAGTTTATTACAGATCACAGTAATTATATAGACTACTATCATTGTAAATATTTTAAAATTGCTTTCTTATATGATAGTTTGACCTACAATGTCTGCTCATACGTGGATCCAAAATAAATCAGGAAATATAAGACCTCATTCTGGCTAATACATCTACAGACAATTTGCGAAAAGATTCATCAGAACTACTGTTTGTTGACTTTGCTAAGTTGGAAATCGCAACAGAGAATTTCAGTGAAGCAAATATGATTGGAGCAGGAGGATTTGGACCTGTTTATAAGGTAATATCCGTCTGTCTGTCGAGTGATTTACAGACAAATGACTTCTGCTGATGTGAAAACTAAAGACAGTTATCATTGCGGATATCATACAGGGAAAACTGGAAAATGGACAAGTAATAGCTGTGAAAAGATTATCTAGTTACTCTGAACAAGGAATTAAAGAGTTCAAGAATGAAATCGAGCTAATCTCCAAACTGCAGCATAGGAATCTCGTTAGAATATTGGCCTATTGCGTTTATGGGAAAGAGAAGTTACTAGTGTATGAGTACATGGCTAATGGAAGCTTAGACACTTTGTTGTTTGGTAAGTGGTTCCAAAAATTGATAATATATCTTATGATAAAGAGGAAGGGTAGCCTTGGCGTAACTGGTAAAGTTGTTGTCATGCGATCAAGAGGTCATGGGTTCTGGAACCAGTCTCTTGCAGAAATGCAGGGTCCAGCTCATCCCTGGACCCTGGACCCGTGCATCTAGTGCACCGGGCTCTTATGGTAAGGAGTTTCATTGCTTTATTCAATTGTATAACTATGTTTTATGTGCTGTGAATCATACTGTCAGATGCAAGCAAAAGCCATCAGCTTTCTTGGCCAAAACGTTTCAACATGATTCATGGAATTGCTAGAGGGCTTCTTTACCTTCACCGCGATTCTTCATTAAGGGTCATTCACAGAGATTTGAAGGCGAGCAACATTCTCTTGGACAATGATATGACTCCAAAAATCTCAGATTTCGGGTTGGCCAGAACCTTTCAAGTGACTCAAGAACTAAACACACAGAGAATTGTGGGAACATTGTAAATTCTTTAGTTTCTACAGGCAGAAGTTTCTCTTTTCGCTCTTCTTGCAGCTTTAGACAAATAGTAAATAATATCAAATACTGACAAATATTTATACAAATATGTTGCAGTGGTTATATGTCACCTGAATATGCCATGGGAGGACTATTCTCTGAGAAATCTGATGTCTACAGCTTTGGTGTTTTGGTACTGGAGATTGTCAGTGGCAGGAAAAACAGAGGATTTTACGATTATGACAGGCATTCCAACCTTCTTAGTTATGTAAGTTCAAAATTAGCAGGACCTCTTTCAACAAATTCAGTATTCAAAGGCTATCTATTTATTTTCCAATACTGTCTTATGTTTAATTATTGTTAGATTTCTATTACTACATGTTGTTCCTTTCGCTTCGTTTTCTTATTATCTTGTTATTATTACTACTTATTGCTACTGTTCACTTTTCATCTTTCCTTTAGCCGAGGGTCTCTCGGTAACAACCTTTCTACCTTCAAAGGTTTGCATACACACTACCCTCCCTAGACTTCACTTCTCTACCTTCAAAGGTTTGCATACACACTACCCTCCCTAGACTTCACTTCTGAAATTATACTGAGCTTGTTGTTGTTGTTGTTGTAAGGTTATCTACTTATTTTCCCATACCAGAAGTATTAGTGGAAACAGCCTCTTACAAAAATGCACGGTAAGGCTGGTACGATAAACCCTTATGGTCAAATCTTTTCGCGCATAGCAGAGCTTAGTACACGGCTGCCTTTTAGTAGTATTAGTGTTAGTCTTGTGTTTTATTAATATTAGATTTCTATTACAACATATTGTTCCTTTCGCTTCGGTTTCTTACTATCTTGTTGTTGTGTGTATCAGAAACAATCTATCTACCTTCAAGGTAGGGGTACGGTGTGCGTACACAGTACCCTCCCAGATTTCACTTGTGGAATTATAGTGGGTTTATTGTTGTTGTAAGGAAATCTACTTATTTCCAATTTTAAAATAATTTCAGGCATGGCAGGTTTTGACTGAAAGCAAGGCACTAGATTTAATGGATAAAACGCTTTCCGGCTCATTTTCTGCTGTTACAGTGCAGAGATGCATACATATTGGCCTGCTTTGTGTCCAGGACAATGCAGCTGATAGGCCATCGATGTCATCTGTTGTTCTTATGCTAAGTAGTAGCGACATGGATCTGCCTCAACCAAAGCAACCTACATTTATATTTCAAAGATGGTTGTATTCTGATCTTCAATCACAAAGCGGCAATGCTCAGTCCGTTAACGATATAACTACATCAGTGGCAGAAGGGCGATAACTGGGGAATTATATAATGAGTTTCAAGATTGACCTATACCATTCTTCTTTATGTGTACACTGCTTATGAGTTTCAAGATTGACTTATACCATTCTTCTTTATGTGTACATAGATTGTCTGAGCTAAGTTTATTCATCTAATCAGGTTCCTTTGTTTTCTTCTCTTTTTCTTTTTGCTCCATAAGGACTGCACTTAGCCAAACTAATGCAAATGGATGAGTTCAATATGCTTTGTTTGTAAGTTTAGGCCAAGTATGATTCCATTTGGCCAGCAATCTGCTTACTAGAGTCTTTGCTGCATCCAATAATAATGTGAAAACTGTGTCCATAAAATTCTTTATTTACCGGGAGAAAAAACATTTTAACATGATCTATCACAAGGTTACAGCATGATGAAAAAGGTGACAAAAATCAACTTTACATGCTATAGTAACCCCCATCAACGCAGGTTAGTGGTGCTTCAGTGTGAAAGAGTGTACCTGTATTATTCCGAAAACAACTATTCTGAATGACATGATACTTAATAGATTTTAGTCACCAGAGATCTTGGTTGAAGTCACAAAATGTTTAGAAGAAAATGATTCAGTAACTTTGACTCTAGATATAGCCCCTTTACATCTAATTTTTCTTGGTTTGATTGTTCATGTGTATACAACAACAACATACCTAGTATTATCTCACACCGTGGGTCTGGAGAGGGTACTCTGTGTACAGACCTTACCCCTACCTTGTGAGAATAGAGACATTGTTTCCAATACACGACACGTGTATCTCGTGTCAAATTTCCATGTGTTCCAGGTAGTCAAGACAAAAAGAGGATTACAAAGCCAGTAGTTAGGCATGTAATGGAACCTTTTGCATGATCAGTGAATGCAGATGGGTAAAAAAGCAAAGAGAAAAAGATGTGCACGAGTTGGCCAGGACACCATTCCCGCATAAATTAAATAAAAAATTAGCTAGGGCATCAACAGCTTCCAACACTGGATCTGAAGAAACACATAATTATACAGGAAGAAAACTCCTAGGATAAGGCTGGGTGCCACACAAAACACTTGAAATGCTAAGGGGACAAAGTTTCGCCACAAGAACTAAATATAATCTTTGTATTCCGGTGCAAGTTTGTGTCATGGGAATTTCAAGTGGAAAACAAAAGAATTAGTAAGGGTCTTCCAATGTAAAAGCCTAGGAAGTAACTTCCAACTTCTTTGCATGAAATAATTAAATCATGATGTTGTTGAATTATGCACTCGCATGAGCTTTCAATGGGGAGATGGGTACATAGGGGGAAAAAAGAGGTAGAAGTAACAAAAAGTTGATTATGTTTATCCCTGTTGCAAAAGTGCGAGGAACCTGAATGTAATATGTTCTCAAATGCTCCCTTTAGTCAAATACCAGAGAGCAGGTTGTTGTATGTTTTCATTCATCTTGTATATTTTGTATAAATAAGTGGCAACCACGAAAATTTGGATCCTTGATATTCTTCTAGTCATAACTTACTTCCTTTTGCAGTCCTCTGTTTGTCCTCAGCTTGTTTTTGACTTAATTCTCTTACTGCCTGAATTGATTTATGAAAAGATCACACATGCATGTCAATTACAATGATTGAAAATGTTGAAGGAGCAAATGCAGGATAATAAGGGTGAAAGAGCAGGTTGAAGGGACTATGGAGAGAACTAAGAGCAGCTGACCAAAAACCAATTCATATATCTTCACCTAAATTAAACAACAAAAACATTTCTAAGTAATAGCAAGCAGCAGTTGGTTCATCTGTCAAACCTAAATAGGCACATCGCAACTAATCCACAGTAACCCTCATGAAGATCAACCACGGATCATTTAGCATAAAGTAACAATTAGATCGACAAAAGTATCATGTAACCTTTTCCATAAGTCTTACTACATCTGACAAAAGCACTCACAAGGGAGTTCTCCCTGTAACTATCCTGCACTTAAATATGTTAAGGTGGATAACAAGGGTTAGAGATGGTAAAAGTTCACTAGAGAGGAATAGAAGGAGAATGGGAATGGAGTTGGGGAGATCCATTCTCTTTTAGTTACATACATCCTCACATTACTGAATTCCTTTGTTTCTCCCTGAAAGTAGTATCATCCTCTATCATCTTCTCTGAATGGACTATCTTCTTGCTTTCAGAACTTGAATAGTTAACTTGGAAAAAGTGCAGTTTAGCAACTCCAGGAAAATTCAGCCAAAGTATAATGGCTAATATTGTACTTATCTATCTCCTTTGTGATTTTCATGCCAAGAACGAATGAATTTGCAGGCTCTCTAATGTGTAAGGAAGACTTAAAAATAGAAGCAATAAGTATCATGCCACCACTTGATGACAACATCCTTATGAGCAACTCTAGCAACAGTTAGAAATTAGCTGAAACTCACGAAAGCAGATGGAATGAAACTTATCAGCACTCAGTGTTTACACAGAACCAACTAATTGAACCTTAGGAGATTCAAATTAAACTAAAAATATATACTACTTGCATTTATTTGCTTGTTGCAAACACCGAGTGCGGGTAAGTTGTTTCCTTCTCTTGATGCCCGGACTGCATATTAATTTAAAAAGACGACTAAGTCCTACACTGAATAAAGAAAAGTAGAGTCGGGTATTGTGGATGCAAAAGCAAGGCAGATTTAGGATTAAAAACATGCATTCTCAATTGGCTAATAGCCTCGTAGGCACTTGTACTTGTTAGCGTTTGTCATTCCGGTCCCTATGCTCAAAGAAGATTCATTCAGACACTTATAGTTGTTCAAAGCCAATATTTTAAACCCTTCTCACCTCACGTGTTCTTCAAATCTCTGACATGGAGGACACATCAGTGGCCACGTCAAATTTTTTGTTGCACATCATTATTAATTTATTTTTCACATTATTTTAAAATTGTTCATTTCCTACTTTTATTCCATCATTTACTCCATCTTCCTCCTCCCTCACCATTCTTAAAAATCTCCTAACCATCACTGTGTGCGACCCCTCTTCGACCATTCTTCACCTACAAAGCTTCTTCACAGCCAACATTCCACCATAGCATCACCAATTAACCACCAAAAGCTAAATCGGCGATCAATAATGACCACCCGAAAGAACAACATCACCCAAAATATTTTAAAATTTCACTACAAGAAAACTAGAAAATAGGTTTCACCTGTGATCTTCTCACTATTGCTATTTCTTTTCTTTGCAAAGGCTATCTTCCAAAGTAGGGAATGAGGTGTGAGAAAAAAACTCCCCCAAGATTGATGCAAATCTGGTAGATGTTTTGGATTTATAGCGACGAGGGACATCATTGTTTGGATGAAGATATGGTGGGAAGGGTACCATTGCTGTGGGTTTTAGGTTAAAATGGGGGGAAGAGTAGCAAACTGAAGAAGGGAGGGAGATAGAGAGGGGGAGGGGGGCTGTAATGTAAGAGAAAGAGAAAAATTAGCTATTTGGCCTCTTCTTTCTTTTCTAATTTGATTTTTGAATTTTTCTTTTTCTTTTTTCCTTATTTTAATCATAATTTTTTTAAGTTCACGCTCCTTATATGCGTGAATACACGATTTTGTCCAGTTCAGCGATTAAATTGCCACATAGACTTGGTCAATGGTCAGAGGGGTTTAAAATATTATTTTTGAACGAGTAGAGGTGCCTAGGTGAAACTTCATCAAGTTTGGGGACCGGCATGACAAAGTGACACAAGTATAAGTGTCATTTAGGCTATTCTGCCTTCTCAATTTAAATATAAAAATGAAAAGACAGAAAAGACTGAGCTATTCAATGATCATAATCAAGAGTGGTCATTAACCCCAACAAGTGACGGAATATACAGCTAAGACCTCACGCATTCGCACAGGAACAGCTAGAGGATAATTTTTGGTTTAATAAATGATAGCTGCTAATGCTGACAGTCCATTAAGTAAAACAAAATCACGAGGTATCCAGATTCCATAATAAAAGGTTACTGCTGAATAAAAGAGGAAAATTTAGTTTTATCATCCAAGGATTTTAGAAATATCAAGAAAAATTAGTTACTGAAAAAAATTCCTGAACAATGCATAGATAGGAAGAAGCAGAACAGGCAGACGAATGGCTGAAACAATAGATTGCCTGCGTTTCACTCAACACACTTAGAATTACTGTTTAAGAACTAAGCTTGAACTAATAAAGTTTGTAAATGATGAAGGATTTCAAAATCTCAACTAAACTAGGAAAAATTACAAAGAGGGAAGTCCAAATTAGGTTGCAGTCCATGTGTTAATCCTCAGGGATTTTCATTTAAAAAAACTTCAGTGGCACTGAAACACATTTCTGGAAAAGTTTTGGAGAATCGTTTTTAAAATCATTTTAAAATTTAAACAACTAAAAATGTGTTCAAAAAATTAGTTTCTTTTGCTTCCAAATTTTTTTTTTCTTTGAGAATCAACCGCCCAATCAAATTTTCAAAACGCAAAAAAATATTTTAAGAGAAGTTTGCATGCCAAACACAAACTTCAATAGGGAAAAGATCACCTAACATTCATGGATACAGACGAACACTAATCCAGTGAGAGATAATGAAGATAGATATCGCATTCCTGACACATTCTGTATTCATGTTTCAACCATTTTGAGATAACAGAACAACATAAAAGAAAATTCCTATTTTTCTTTTTCACTGGTGCCTATTACTTCTTTTATCAGCAGCTCAGCACAGAACTCAGAATAATCTTTTTTATAAAGGACAACCCAAATAATTGCAATGAAGTGATAGAGATGATGATTTGAAGATCTATAAGCTTGTTTACGGCATATTACTTGATTAGCCCGGATTATCCCCCTATACATTAATTCAGGGCGTCACATAAAGTAAAAATGCTTCATACCTGTTCATTGTTTTTTTTTTTTTTTTGAAAAGGGCATATCTATTCATTGTTTTAATCAGTGAATGCTTCAGGTCTGTATATTATGAGAAGAAGCAGGTAATTTGACGGAAATTGTAAACAAACATGAAATAAATTAAGAAAGAAAACAATCAGCTTCACAATCTTATCCCCATAGGCAATGGAAGGAGAGCAAAGGATTTGTATTCAGTCCATTATCACAGTTATAACATTTCCTACGTCCTGATTTTCACTGTCCACATAACTCTCCTATCCCCTAATAGAATTTGGATACAGAGGCAGAGGCGAACATGCAACACCGGAACAAATTTCTCAAGTAGAGCTGGAAAAGGACTATACAGTTGATACTTGTTAAATATAGCGCTGTCCAGGCCAAATCTTGGGTGCGCGACCTTAACTAAATCCATTAGACAGTCTGCTGCAACCCATAAGTAGAGGTGCGGGTAATTTTGTCCGCCTGGGCTAGAGCAGATGGACTCACAATGAATATCATAATGAAAGTCAAATCCGATATCCACGTAGTTATTTCTACATATTGACCACTCAGCCTTCCAGAACTTGAAAGTAGTTGATCTAGCTGGTGCCTCTGTATTGTGTATGTGTTGTTCCAATGTTTAGATGGTAAGTGCTTATGTGGGTGCCAGTATACTACGGAAGTTGGTTGGAATCGGTTATGCCACGTACTGATGATTTGTGATAGCAGCAACAATCAAGGTATCAATGTTGGATTGTTATTAGCTAACAAATAAATACTTCAGTGGCACTGAATTCAGTGAGGATTCATATAGCCAACTTTAACTTATTTGAAATTGAGGCGCAATTATAGTTGTAGTCTTGCGCCAACAAAGGGAATGGGGTCCATTCTCTTTCTCTCAAATTTGTGCAAAATAATCATGTTTACACTCCTATCAAGACTTTTAGTAAAATTTAGAAGTGGTGGGCTTATGACCACCTAAGTTGCTCGGATACGGGTTTGGGTGTCCGACACGGGTGCGGATCTAAATGTCGGATCCTTCGAGATGTAAATTCTAAGATTTGGGGATACGGATCCTAGTGTGGATACGGGTGCAGGGATCCGGCTAAATTTAATTCAAAAATATAAAAATATCTCTAAATTTGTAAGAAATTTAGTGGAATACTTAGCATAACTTGTAAAGTGTGTATTTCTTTTTGATTCTCAAATTGTAAATAAGTAATGGATTGATATCGTAGATAAGGTACGTTATTTTCTTCAAATTGTATCCTAGTTTTGATTCTGATTTCGGGAATCAAATTGTATCTTGTACCGAATTTTTCCGTCCGTTGTGGTCAAAGTACCCAAAAGTGTTTGACCATATCCGGTACGGATCCCATACCCACACCCATACTAGTGTCGTGTCGACACGGGTGCGGCACCTAAACTGAAGTGTCGGAGCAACTTAGATGACCACCAACATCACGGATTGCACCAACATAGACACGCCCGATATCTCCGTCACGATAAATATATGTAGGATGATGACAAACTTTTCGATGAGAAAGTGCAGCAGCGCTCTATTTTGGAAGTTTAACATGTAACTGGAGCTCAACGAGTTTTTTATTTTTATTTTTTTGATTTGCACCGGGTGTTCGAGTCTCTAAGAGCCCCGACTAATCCCGAGGGTGCACAGGCCCTCGGCAAGGAGTTTCTCGCAAGTGCACCATGGTTAATTCAGATTTTACACAGTCCGATGGCCCTCAGTAATTGTTTGCACCCAGTGGGTTTCGAACTTGAGACCTTGAAAGGGAGCAAACGCCAAGGCTCAAGTCAATTGCCACCAGCTAAACGAGTTACAAAAGGGTCAACTAGATATGATCACTAAATATGAGTGAGAAGGAAACAAAGTAAGATAGCATGTGGATCGGTAAAGGTACAATACCATTCTTTTTTATTCCTTTCCTTTCCATCCTATTCCTTCAAAATGACCAATTTCAGAAGAAGCGATACTATCGAGATGTATATTGTTCTTATGCACTTCAATCCTACATTGTCATTGACATGCAAGAAGAAGAATATTACTACCTCCTCACTTTGTTTGACTTTCACCTTTGGGCTGTCCTGAATTAGCTCTTTCTCTATGTGGCAAATCTATCTTGAAAGCCAAATAAACGTAGATGACACTGTATCTGTTACTTAGAATCTATATGCAATCTTTATACCAGCTTCGATTCTTCTAAATAACATATTAACCCTAATAATATAATAGTTACTCATTAAAACATTGTTCTTTTAATCGACATGAAAAGTCACCAAATTATACAATTTTGGAAAGAGGAAGTTCTTTCCAGTTTCCAATGGACTTTTCTAACTCACAAGAAGGCATCTCGAGTAAATAGACAATTAACATAACAAGTCAATACACTCGAGGCAAATAAGGTCAAATTTGTGAGGCAAATTTAGAAATGTTCAAATTAATAGTAATATTCCAACCATTTTCTTGATGTGTAAGGTGAATTTGCACAAAGGATCAAGTTCCAGCAACAGCCCCACAAGACAAAGTCCAATAGTGCAGATGCAGCTTATCTGAACTATTTCTATGCCTTGAAAACATTTACTGTATTATACTGGCTACTTGCATTTGCACCGAATATCTATCACCTAAGCACCTAAAATCCTACAAGATCTAATTCATGCAAGGCTGCTTGCAGGTCGTGTATATTCGGCGTTAGCTTCCACAAAATGATTCCTGTTGAAAACTTATTATATCCTCAAATAACAGCAGCTCAGGTTTTAAGGACTGTTACTAACTACTCGAAGTAGCATGCTCAGAAGCCATAACATAAAGGAAACAACTTTCAATGAACAAGAGGCACCCAACTAATTCCTGAACTATGATTTGCAACTTCTCCGTGAAAAACACCAATCTCCAGTGATCAGTTCCCGAGCAGAAAAACTGCTACTACTACGACTCAATCCGAAATTAGTTGGGTCAGTTACATCATACATGAATTCCCTACATCCACACACTCCATTTGGGTTCGTTTCTTTCCAATACTTTAAAATGATAGCAAACTGGAGGGTTCTCGAAAACTAAGAAAGACAACAATTCCCTGATGGTCTAAACAGAAGGTTAAATTGAGGGATCAACAGGCACATGTAGAATACAGCAAATAACTAGAGAGGGAGAGAGAGAGAGAGAGAGAGAGAGAGAGAGCTAACCAATGAACGCAGAGGTGGTGGCTCCATATGAACAAATCGGAGAGACATCTTAGAGATCTCAGAGATAGCAGCCTCTTGAATATCAGCAAGGTCACTGGTTAAGTCTTCATAGGCCGCCTCGAATGCCTCCTGCCAAAACTTAGGCAATCTGATCCGAGGAGTATTAGTATACACATCCCACATATGCTTCACCAACTTCTCCCTCTCTTCCATTTCCTACCAAATAAGATTAAATCATTTTCTCAAAGAACCAAATCAAACACTATTATAATGTACCCCCCTGCATCCAAATTATTTACCAGTGTTAGCTTATGAATAGTCAATTTAACTAATTCTCCTAGCTAAATCGAACTAAATTGTTCCTCATTTTCAAATAAAATTTTTACAATTCTTCTCGTATCAAAATGGTAAAAACATTTAAGTTACATACTTACTGTTTTTTTATACTATCAGTGAATTTTAACCTATGATAGCAGGTTAGTAAGTAACCATTTTCACTAGATTATCAATTAACGCTTATCAAAATATTTACTTGTATTCCCTATTAAGTGATCTGGTTGTATAAATATTTTCTACATTTAAGTTACGTACACTGTCAGTGAATTTTAACATGTCATAGCAGATTAATTACCTTCTTTTACTAGATTACTGAATAATTTTTAAGATTTACATGTATTTACCAATTAAGTGAGATGATCGTGCAAAAATCATAGTCAAAATTGAACAATAATGGATGAACTTATTTACAAAAAGAAAAAGTATAGAGCATAGTAACCATACGATGACGTCGAGATCATCGGAGAGAGGAACATTGAAGTAATCGGAGAGACCATTGAGGTTACCGGCGGACCATCGGAGAGTAACAGTACCGGTAAACATTGACCAAAATGCAAGCAAAAGAATGCCGGCCAATGCCCAGAACTTGTACCGACCTCTTCCGAATAGTGCGGCATCAGATGCGGAATTCTTCGAATGTGTTGTAGGTGTTGAAACTGGTATGGATTCATCATCCTTCATTTCCACAATGATATATGTGTGTAAATTTCAATTTTAAAATTTGTTTGTTGAATGTGTAATCTCTGTATATGAAGTGGGGACACTCAGATGTGGATGCACAGTTGAGTCGATCAGAGAGAGAGAGAGAATCTGTGTTACCGGGAAAAGGAAGGGATCTATGATTTTGCGGGGTAGCCACGTTGAATGAAAAGAGTTTGGTATTACGTGCAGATTGGATTGTAGTAAAATATGGTTACAGTCGGTGGGTTCGGTTAGCCCAGCTTGCACTCTATGGATATTGGGCCAGTGCTTTGTTTAGGCAAAGTGCCAAAAGTATTGTCAAAATAGCACGGTATAGCCAGTTTTTGCATTGCTCAATTAAAAATAATTCGTATTTATCAAGTCAATAAAAAATAGTCACTATTTTGCTGCAACAGAGACCATTCCCATATAATATACGGAAGTTTGATGTATTTGTGTACGAACTCCAGCATATTATGCTGGATCGGTATACTTTTTTGACTCATGTATAATATAGGGAGACTGAAACACCGGTGCTCAAAACTCCAGTATATTTTACTGCACATTTATATTTGCTGGAACTCCAGTATATTATGCGGGAGTTCCAGCATAATTATACTTGAACTCCCGCATATTATACGAGAGTTCCAGCATAGTTATCCTGGAACTCCCGTATAGTATGCAGGAGTTCAAGCATACTTATGCTGGAACTCCCGTATAATATGAGGGCTTATTTTTCAAATTTTGAACAGTTTTTTTGCTTAGATTTATCTTTACCTGCAAAGTGGCTAAATTTCGATTACTTTTGAAACTAAGTTATTTTTGAGTGACCAGCTGTAAATCTGGCTATTTTTAAATTTCTTGATTTTGGATCGTTATTGTAAGGGAAAAGACAGTAGTACCTATAAAAGTTAAAATATTTAGAACTTACCTTTGAGTATCATGGTCTAACCACCGCTTTATAGAACTTACCTTTGAGTATCAATAGCTTTCTCTTGTCGCACAGGACTCTGGATACTAACCTCCTCCTCGTCGATCTCCCATCCCCCCTAGATAACTGGTCCAAGGTACTTGAAGATGCATCTACTTGGGATGACCTGTGATTCCATCCTCACATCTACGCCCACGTCTCCCGGCTCAGCGTTGAACTTACACTCCAGTTATTCTGTCTTCGTCCTGCTAAGCTTGAAATCTTTAGACTCAAAAGCTTGTTTCCAAACCTTTAGCCTCTCATTAACACCGGCTCGTGACTCGTCAATCAAGACTATGGAACCTCCCCTTGAATTTGGTGTGTTAACACGTCCATTACCAAGGTGAACAAGAAGGGACTGAGCGCAGAACCTTGGTATAACTCCATTACAACCAAAAAAGTAAAATATAAAAAATAATAAACAACAAATAAAAAATTAGGAGGCAGCCAAAAAGGGAAATGACTGAGACAAAAGGAAATAAAAAGCACAAAGAAAGGGGAAACTCGGACAAGGTCCAAGATAAATTCTAACTTGAATTTTACACACAAGAAACGCTTTCTAAAAGGTCTACCAGTCATGGCACCTTTGTCTAGTTTATAACTGCGGTGGCATGATAAGGTCCAAGATAAATTCTAACTTGAATTTTACACACAAGAAACGCTTTCTAAAAGGTCTACCAGTCATGGCACCTTTGTCTAGTTTATAACTGCGGTGGCATGATAAGATATTTAAACTAGTTTAAGAAAATATCAACATATGCATATAAAAAATTTATCGTCTTTGTGGGTGTCATGCCACCCTAACCTAAAGGGGTGGATCTGCCCCTGACGGACCTATGTTATACCGAGAGGGATCACCGACATCCGAATAGTTTCGGCAAAATTTTCATATATACATATATTTATCTTTAGAAAATAGTAATATATCAATAGTGGCACCCTATATACAAAATATATTTTTGTTAAATCCAAAAGTGTACCCCAACCTTCAAATTTTAGGTCCGCCTTTGACTCAAAGGATGTTACATAGGGGCGGATTTATGTGGAGGGGATTAGGGTACATACACCCATGCTCCCCTCCTTAGGTTATGTATAAATAGTACTAATATTTTCTATTATCACCTAAATATATTTGGGGCGGATTTATGTGGAGGGGGTTAGGGTACATACACCCATGCTCCCCTCCTTAGGTTATGTATAAATAGTACTAATATTTTCTATTATCACCTAATTATATTTGTGACCACTTATGCTCAAGTGACTAATTTGGTGCACCGGTGACAAGTGCCCCTTTTGTCTCCTTTTTGTCCCTCATGTTAAGGTTTGATCCTCCGTACAATTCTGTTTAACATACAAACACCTTCTTTTTACTATTTTTTTTTTTTAATTCTCTTTAGCCTACGTCTGTTTTATTTTTGTTCTCTTAATCGTTAAAACTTTGAAATCCCTAAAAACAAAGTACTCATGACTTGTCTCTCTCGGCTCTAAGGTTCTTTGTTAATTCAAAGCATGAAAAAACCCCGCTCAATATTAAGCTATGCTTTTAAAAAAATTGAATGATTATTTAGTTTGCTATATAAAGCGTGATATACTTAAAACTGTAAATAATAATGCTATTATTGATTATTCTCAAGTATAAAACTTGTGGAGGATAATTGTAAACTGTAAAGTGAATGATATTTTTTGAGTATATAGTATTGATTTAGTTTTCTTGTCAATTTGTTGTTGCCATAAAATTTTATTTAATGAAAACAAGCATTTATCTTAAAAATAATAGTACACCCATATTCTTAAAATCTTGAATACGCCTAAGATGCTATACTTTCACAAATTAATTGATATGTTTCTTTTCGTGATATTTATACTATAAGCTTTAGTCATTTGAATTGTTTTATTTTATAATCGAAAAAATATCACTACCATTATTATCATTGTCCACCGAAGAAATAAAAAGAAGTGCGTCTCTTTGATTAATGCCAGCCTAGACAAACCAAGGCCACATAACTTTAGATAACGATTCCATGGTCTATTCCAAAAGATTAACAACAATAACACAAAAAAGTGAAATAAATTCTTTTGAACTTTTCTTCATTCTGATTATTGGATGAAATTAAAGATGTAAATTATTATACAATGAATGCAACCTAACCAAAGCATTGATCTGTTGGAAGTGGCCCAGGAATAGAACCTTGATCCAAGAACTGCAACCCAAACACAACCAAAATGGCTAACAATGACAAGTATGACAAGCCTTCAACTGCACCCAACAAACCAAATGGTCCATTGGGCAAACCTGAGCCAGTTTTAGACTTAGTATACAATGACCAAGCCACAATTCCAACAACAACTAAATAACTCACCCCTTCAAGTGCACCAATTGAACCACCAGGTCCAGGTGGCAGACCACACCCTGTTGTTTTTAATGTGTAAAGAGACCATCCAATTACTGGTGTAGATATTAGTCCACCTACTATAGCAATTTTCTCTATGGAACTTGAGGTTTCGCTGCTTTCTTTAGCCATGGCTTGGATCTTGAATAGTGAAGGGTAGTGAGTTGTTTTGGTATTGACATAGTGATTGTAGTTGTGTTTTTGTGATGGAACATACTTTGGAGATGATGGGGCTAGAAAGATTAACATTCTTAGACTTCAAAAATGAGTTGAGGGAGAAGGGATAAAAGGTTATGAAATTTGTGGAGAGTGGATGTGTGAAATAACACAAGTACACATTTATTTGGTCGTGTAATGGCAAATTATCTGCAAGATATTGGCATTCTTTGCTATTTCAAAAGTAGTATACTATTACTTTATTTTATACAACGGTTTTCCGTTAAACGCAACTTTTTAATGTATTTGAAAATATTTTAATGATAAAAAGTTGTCAGTTCTAATAAGTACCTTTTATTTAGGTCTAGATTAATAAGCCACACCATGAAGGTCTCGGAGCGGGTGATCGAGGCAAGGGTGAGGGAGTCGACATCTATTTCCGAGAACCAGTTCGGTTTCATGCCGGGTCGGTCCACTACAGAAGCTATCCACCTTGTCAGGAGATTGGTGGAACAGTTCAGGGATATGAAGACAGACTCTCGAGTCTAAGGGGTTCAAACTAAGCAGGTCTAAGACTGAATATCTGGAGTGCAAGTTTAGCTCTGAGTCGAGCGAAGTGGGTGGGAGCTTGATGATTGGATCTCAGGCCATAGCCAAGAAGGATAGTTTCAGATACCTTGGATCGGTGATCCAGGGGGACGGGGAGATACACGGGCAGGTCACTCACCGTATAGAGGCGGGGTAGACGAAATGGAGGCTTGCATCAGAAGTCTTGTGTGACAAGAAAGTGCCACATAAACTCGGGGAAGTTTTATAGAATTGTGGTTAGACCTGCCATGTTGTATGGGGGGAGTGCTGCCGGTTAAGAACTCTCATGTTCAGAGAGTGAAGGTTGCGGAGATGAGAATACTCAGGTGGATGTGTGGACTCACCAGGTTGGATAAGATTAAGAATGAAGTTATTCGAGAGAAGGTGGGAGTGGCCCCGGTGGATGAGAAGATGTGTGAAGCGAGGCTCAGGTGGTTCGGGCATGTGCGGAGGAGAAGTCCTGATGCCCCGGTGAGAAGTTGTGAGCGACTGGCGGTGGTCGGCGTGAGGAGAGGCAGATGGAGGCCTAAGAGGTATTGGGGAGAGGTGATTAGGCATGACATGGCTAGGATGCGGATTTCCGAGGACATGACCCTTGATAGAAAAGTCTGGAGGTCTAGTATCAGGGTGGTAGGATAGGGGCTTCTAGATTTTTCGTACTCCTTGCCCGGGGTGGGTGAGGCATGGTAGGGCCGCCCATAGATGATTAGTTGTGTTCTCTTGTGGTAGTCATTTCTGGTAGTTACCGTTTTGATATCATTCCATGCTTGTTTATTTATGGTATTTATGTCTCTTATGCTTAGTTAATTTTTATGCGTTGTATGCTGAAGTAACTAATGCGGTTTTTGTTTTTGTTTTTGTTTGCTTTTCCTTTCCCTGCGCTCAGGGTCGATTGGAAACAGCCTCTCTGCCCTATCGGGTAGAGGTAAGGCCTGTCTACATATTACCCTCCCCAGACCCCACATTGTGGGAATATACTGGGTTGTTGTTGTTGTTGTTGTTGTTGTAGTATTGTGTGAATTTTATTTTTACTGGACTTTTTTTTTATTTAAAAAAAATGATTAAAATGTCTGAATTAAGATAAAAATTAGTAAAAGATTTGAACGTCATAAATCAAATACTTCAAATTTTTTTAAACGAAGGAATAGCACTTTTTTATTGTAAATAATGGCGTATCATTTGTTTCCGCCTCCTCTATATCTACCGTACTTCAACTTCATTAAACTCGCCAGACCACCAATAATTAAAAGTTGCAATAATAAGTTATAGAGAACGGACAACGTAAAAATAATTATACTATAAACCAAAACTGTTTAGTAATAAATATACTTGCTCTGTTTTAATTTAGATGAGGTAGTTTGACTCGACAAAGAGTTTAAGAAAAAAAAAAGATTTTTATAACTTGTGATATTAAAAGCTCAAGGGATAAAAACTTTGTTGGTCCATTACATTTTTATAGTTATAAAAGTTTCTCATTAAGAGTAAAATAAATAAAATGAAAAGTTTAAAGTTGAATTATTTTTAAATTATAAATGTGTCATTTATTTTGGAACAGACTAAAAAAAATATATAATCTAAATTGAAATAGATGGAGTATTACAATTCAACGGGTAATATGAGATTAAAATTCAGTTATTTGTTAACTACTACGTCGTGCATCTATTCCCCCAAAGTAATATCACTTTATTTAACGACAACAATCACCCTCATAGCGTTCCCAAATTTTTAGGGCTTTTTTTTGGGTGGGGAGGGGGGGGAGGAGCAGCAGTCCGAGTGAGGAAGGAAGAAATAAAGATGGATGTATTACCATTGATTTGAATTAAAAAATGGAAGTTCAAAAAATTAGATACAAATCCAAGCGCGCACACGCTTCATCTCTTTGTAACCTAATCTATTTATATAGAATAGGAGAAGCAAAGTTATATTATTGCGCCAAGTGTCACAACCAAATATTAACATGTGTAAAATTTTAGGACCAACCTCCAATAAATTTGGAGATTCATAAAAACTTAAAATAAGAAAAAAAGAACTTACAAAATTTAATCACATCATGGAGTCCATGTTTTAGCGTATTTATTTATTGAATATTGAAACTGAAAACTAAAAAAAATTACAACTACTCCAATTCCAAAAAATAGACTCCTATATTTTTTATTAGTTTAAATTTATCATAAACCTAAATTCGCCAAAAAAATTGTACATAGAAATAGGAAAAAAAAACTAAAACGCTTCAGAGGCGTCTAATCAGTTCAAAAAGAATTGACACCCACGTTGTTTTATTAGTTTTTATTTAGTTTATTAAAACCTGAAAATTTGACAAAAAATAGAGGTACATTATAAAACTCCTAAACTTCCCACTCCCTCACATATCTACCCCACAATTTCTAACCCCCAACTTCAAAACCCACGTTCCCACTTTTCTTTGACAAAAAGCAAAAAACAAAAAGTGAAAAGAAATGAAACAATAAAAGAGAAAGGGAATAAAGAACCGGAAAAAATGAAAAAAGCAAAAAAGAAAGAAAGAAGGAGACGGGAGAGAACAAAGAAAGAGTAAAAAAAGAAAAAGGAAAGAAGTTTTTCTATTATTGGTTTTGTACAAAAATTCTATTTTCAGACTTTATGAAGTAAGTTTTTGGTTTCACATGATTGTGGTTAGTTTAAGAAGCATTATGATGATCTTGACATAAAAAGTTTTATGCAGCAATGTGAAAATTTATTTCTTTTATAAAATTATTTTTAGTAAGTTTTGAAAATAGTATTGCAAAGCTTAATGGTTTGGTGCTGACCTGTATAGTTTTATTTGCTCGATTGATGGAATTGTTTGCTTTGACATTTTTTCAATTGTTTGATTTTTGTTGTGTGATTTTTTTTTTTTTACAATCGAATTTGAATGTATATAAGAGCTTAAGGAGGCTTTAACCGATGAATTTGTCTATGTTGACTCTCAAAATAACTAAATTCGGCTTAACTTCACTCTTCACATTATATCCTTCATTATTTCTTTATTTTTGTTCAAAAATACCATGTTATAATAACTGTGGAAAGACATCCATTTTAACGTAAAAATTTATACATTTTCTCTTAAGCAAAAGTATGTTTTTCTTCAGCATTATAACATCACATTCTTTATCTACTCCCTTTTATTGTAAAAATTTATTAATGCGCGATGTTTTCTTTGAGATATTCCTACTAAATATATTTATTCTATTGTTGATTTCGTAGCAGGTGTCAGTTTGTGCAATGAATGATCTTTCACGATAATATATTCAAGTACATGCCTATCCTCATTAACATTAATTTGTGCACTTGATCTCAAGAAATTCTATTATGTTAAGATGTAAATGTTCGTAGTCCTTTGAGACTCTTGGTGAAAACCGATTCTTTTAAGTTCAGCGTGTGCTTCAGGTATATGCCATTGACATCTCTTTATTAATCTCATGAAATGTTGCACCTGAATATATTGTTGTTTAATGCTGTGAATTTAAGGTATAAGGATGTAAAGACAAAATTTTGAATGATAAAATATTTTCTTTGAAGGAGTTGCAATTTGAAGTTTGAAAATTTGATGCATTTACTATCTTTCTTTCTGTGGAGAAGTTAAGAAGAACCGGTACCATGGAAAAAAGCTGTATTTTTATGTATTCGAAAAGTTTCAGAGTTGAATTGGGAAAGCAGATTTTTAATAGGTTGAAGTATAAAAATATTTTTCTTAGGCAGCAATTATTGATGGTTATGTGTTATGAAAATTTTGATGAAGCTTTGAAACTCTTTAAAGACATGTAAATGAAAGGTGTAGAATCTATCCAACTTTTTTATGAATGTTCAAAGCAAAATCGAAATTCTTTCATGCTCCTTTATGTATAAGGTATTCCTGCGCAACGCGCGGGCACAAATACTAGTTTGCTTTAAAAATACAAGTACAAATAAACAAACAAGAGGAATCCCATATTGTCGCAACCAGCTTGTGAAGTTCACGCGCATTGACAGCTTGGACCAAAGTTTTGATGGAAGGCCGAATCCTGCTATACTTAAGCCGGCCCAAACTCATCGGCCTGCTCTACCCTTAATCACCTTCTAACGTAGCAGCTCAATCTATCCATCATTTCACCACCAACAGTTTTGGGCTTCCAGACCCAAATTTACTATTACGAGGGCCAAAAATCTGCTTTGAAGATGACCGAGATGGCACCAAACTGATGGGCTGGCTGGTGGTATAAAATGCAGCGCGTTATTTTCTTTAAACCCTTTTTTTTTGCGTATGGGGCCATTGCTTTTTTTCTATGTTTTTTCTTTATTTAACGAAATTCTCGACCAGTTCATCGCTCGGTCACATGGTTGGAAGATCAGCGAATAAGTGCAATCAATTGACACACAAACAGCTGCCATCTGGCACCACCTGCACGTTGCCAACAAAAAATTAGATGTAAAAGTAGGCTGACGACAAATTGCATGTGACATAATTGGATCAAAGGACGGACTCATCACAATGATAAACGGTCACACTTAACTGAGACAACTATCCACAAGACTGTTTTACAAGCCAATTAAAAACTATCCCCCAGGAAAAGCAAAGCTTCCTTTTTAAATTCAAGAAAAAGGCGGAAAACAAATTCTATCACTACTTCTATTGTAGAACTAGCAGAGGTTTTCTTTTTAGCTTTTCCCCAATTCAAATTCCCCTCCAATAACCTACTCATGAAGCGGGTTCCAACCCATCAACTGCCAATTGAATCACAACGCAACGGCCAATATTTACTAACAACCTTTTGAACATTTGTATACCTCTTAGACCTGAATTTCCCACCAAAACATGTGTCCTGTCAATGAAACGATGTTCAACAGTCAACTTCCAGCCTCCAGACAAATCTATTCCTCAAGTTCATCACTTTCGACAAACCCACCACAAATAAAGTCACTAACGATGCTTGGATGACTTTGCATACTCTTCACCATCATCTTCTTCACCACCATCATCATCCTCATCATCCCGCTTTCTCTTTTGAGAGGAAGGTGGCACCTCTTGAACTTCACCATAGTCATCCTCTTCATCTTCTACTTCTTCCTCCAACTCAAGATCTTCATCACCATTTACTGGCTCCATATCACTGCCTTCAGCATCATCTACTTCAATAGGACAAACTGGTTGAACAAGGTAGCCATTGCCATTATCTTCCTCCTGCCATTTAAATGAAAATTAGCATAGTAAGCTCAGCAAACCTAGTAAAGGGTGGTCAACTGATATACTGCAAATCCCTAAGATGCAAAATTTAAGGAGATAACAAGATAATGACCACCAAATTAACCATAAAAAAATTACCAAGGTTCAGATAAAATCAAAAGGCCATAAAGCACATATGTGGAAGTAGATCATTTAAATATGCCAACGAAGCTAGGCCAATAGAACTCAGAAAACTTATCTTTTAGCAGCAAGAATAAAAATACAAAATAAGCATTACGACAGCAAGGCAGAAAAGTGGGAGGCAAAAGCAGTGAATTCAACAACACCAAATGATCGCATATACCTAGGCAGCAAAATCCAACAGTCCATTACGGAAAAAAGGAAGATAATGATAAATGATGACAGAAGAGGGTAAAACAAATTTTTAGTCAGAAAACCACTTGATGAAAACTAAGAAAATGCAGAATAGCATATAAGCAGCAGATTCAACAAGGTAACATTCCCTATACTTTGGCAATTGACATAGTCACCTCTACGGGATATGATGGTAGAAAAAGTAAAAGACCGAAAAATGAATTGGTCGGAGATCCATTAAAGTAAATCAATTTAAAACCAACAAAAGGATGAAAACTAAAAACAAAATAATCCGACACCCCCTTTGTAAGTAACTGATAATACTATGAGGAGATAACTCCCAAAAAAGAGGTTTAAGGAAGTTTCTTTCGAGAGAAAAAAGCTCAATGGGAGCAAGGCAGATCACAGCAAACTTTAGATTCCAAAATTTTGGAAATTAAGAGATTGTGCATAAAAACAATTAAGCTATAAGGAAGAAAAGGAGTCACAAAGAGATGGCACAAAAGCAGACCAACAAAAGAAAAGGAAAATTGTGAATCTAGATCACTGCACTCAGAGCCTTAGCATTCAGTTTGCAAGTATAAAAATTGAGAAAGAAACTTTAAAGAGAATTCTCAGAAAATCTCTCACAAATCATGTTTTTTTATGAGTTTTTGCGTGCACATTACATGGGTAGAATAAACAAATTATGGTCAAGATCTCACACAAATAAATCGTGCCAAAAGTTATTCCCCTCTTACAACTTCTGATTAATCCCTCTTTAGTCACTCTTCTGTAGAATAACATAATTCAAGCAGAAATAATATAAATATTCCACACCACCTTGATCTTATAAGAAATTACCACTTTCGAAAAAAAGGATTCACCAAAATCAGTTTGATTTCTAAGGTGGCAACGTAAACCACCTGTGCACCAAAACTTCCAGGTTCATACTAACAAATTGAAACGGAGGGAGTATTTCTTTAGGGGGTAATCTGATATTACAAGACTTTCTAACAAATATGCTACCAAAAATTACTGGTATTACCAGCAACAATCATGTAACGATCAAATTGATCAATGGTTATGGAGATCAAATAATGACAATTCTTCCAGCAGCAATAAGCACATGAACCACGATATGCATATCTTAGCAAACAAAGAGCAAGAGAAATTAACAAAACTAACACACAAAATAAACAATCCACATATTAGCAAATAAAACAGAATAAATTACGCTTAATAGAGACTAGCAAGAAAGCCTTCTAACCAAACAACCAAATATGACATGTAACACATTAAAATGAAAACATAACTACATAAAACAGGAAATACTCACCTCATCTTCAGCGTCCTCTTCATCACTGAAATCGCCATCTTCCTCAACACCCTGCTCCTCCCCTGTCTCTCCATCATCATCCTCATCTGCATCATCTTCCCCCTGCTCATGCCCATCAATCTCCCCTTCAGTGCTATTTAACCTCCCCGTGCTCTCTGGCTCCGCAAAATCCCCATCATCATTATCAACTTCCTCCTCATCCTCTTCATCGTTGTCATCATCATCATCATCCTCGTCATCTTCCACACCATCCTCCTCTTCATCACTGTCTTCTATTTCATGAACCTCCACTACATCATCCTCATCACCCTCTTCATCTATCTCCTCCACAAAATCCTCATCTTCATCATCCTCATCATCATCCTCGTCATCTCCATCCCCAACTGCCTCTACTCGAAAACCATTTGAGTAGTGAGACGAACTCGAACAGTCACGTTTCGACCCATTAGTCCCTCGAGTTATCTCCATTTCTTCCTCATCAGCATCACTCTCATCCTCATCCACAACTACAACTCCTTGACTCCCAACCCTGTGTCCATTATTCGTCCTGGAAGGCCGATCTTCTCCATCAACTTCCCCACTCCCCGGATCATCCTCTTCATCCTCCTCTTCATCTTCCTCCTCATCATCCGACTCCGGCCTCTCGTTCCCCTCCACATCCATCTTATCCAAATACTTCAACGACCTAATCAATCCAAAAACCCTAGATCGATAGTCCTTAACTCGCGTAACCGGACACTCATAGAGATCAAGCGACACGAGCCGGAGTTCAGCCAACGGCCGGAGATCGTCGATATCCTGAATCCGATTATTAGACAAATCGAGGTCCCGGAGAGAATTTAAACCAGCATCTACGAGGAATTCGAGGCCTCCGGCGATTCTATTGTCCGATAAAATTAACTTCTGCAGATTCTGTAGCCGAGGAAACTGTTCTAGCGACGAAACACCGATGTTTGCAATCGAAAGGTGCTCGAGATTCTGAAATTTCTCAAAAATCGATGGAGGAGGTAACTTACCATGAATACACTTAACGGCTCCGTCTAACGTTAGGTTTCGCACAGAACCGAAGTTTCTCTCGCCGTCTAACGCCGTCTCCACCGCTCTCTCCCAAATCTCGTCCATTAATCAGAGCCAGAACTCATATGATACGAATTTTCTAAGAACTATGGGACTAAATCAAGGGCGGCTCTACGCTCTAGGGTAAACCAAGTAAAGCTATTTTCTCAAGGAAATATCACTTTGTGTAATGACAATAATCACCCTCACAGCGTTCCCTATTTATGAGGGGGGTTTTCTCTTCTTCTTTTTTTTTGGGGGGGAGGAGGGGAGGGGGAGTGGTGGGAGTGGGAAGCAGGAATCCGGGGTGAGGAAGGAAGAAATAAGGATGGATGTATTACAATTGATTTGAATACAATAATCGAAGTTCAAGAAATTAAATACAAATCCAAGCGCACACACGCTGCATCTCTTTGTAACGTAATTTGCCTTTCAAACAAATAAACAAACAAGAGGAATCCCATTTTGTCGCAACCAGCTTGTGAAGTTCACGCGCATTGACCGCTTGGA
Organism: Nicotiana noctiflora; assembly: GCA_032618575.1. Classification (NCBI taxonomy): domain Eukaryota; kingdom Viridiplantae; phylum Streptophyta; class Magnoliopsida; order Solanales; family Solanaceae; genus Nicotiana; species Nicotiana noctiflora. Next base: position 401,540 of record JASVEL010011629.1, on the reverse strand, counting down.
CCAAAGATTTGATGGAAAACCCAAGGCAGGCCGAATCCTGCTATACTTAAGCCGGCCCAAACTCAATACACTCATGGGCCTGCTCTACCCTTAATCACCTTCTAACGTAGCAGCTCAATCTATTCAAGGCGCATATCCATCATTTGACCACCCACAAGTTTGGGCTTTTACTTTTACAAGGGCCAAAATATGCTTTGAAGATACCCGAGATGGCACCAAACTGATGGGCTGGCTGGTGGTATAAAATGTTATAACAGAATATAAGCGCGTTGTTTTCTTTTATCCCTTTTTTTGCGTACGGGACCATTGCTTTTTTTCTTTGTTTTTTCTTTATTTAACGAAATTCTCAACCGGTTGGTACAATTTCATCGCTCGGTCACATGATTGGAAGATCAGCAAATAAGTGCAATCAATTGACACACAAACAGCTGCCATCTGGCACCACCTGCACGTTGCCAAAAAAAATTAGATGTAAAAGTAGGCTGACAACAAATTGCATGTGACATAATTGGATCGAATGACGGACTCATCACAATGATAAACGGTCACACTAAACTGAGACAACTATCCACAAGACTGTTTTACAAACCAATTAAAAAATATCCCCCAGCAAAAGCACAGCGTCCTTTTTAAAATTCAAGAAAAAAGGCGGAAAACAAATTCTATCACTACTTCTATTGTAGAGCTAGCAGAGGTTTTCTTTTTAGCTTTTCCCCAAATCAAATTCCCCTCCAATAACCTACTCATGAAGCGGGTTGGATCTCCCCATCAACTGCCATTTGAATCAAAACACAACGGCCAATATTTACTAACGACCTTTTGAACATTTGTATACCTCCTAGACCTTAATTTCCCACCAAAATATGTGTCCTGTCCATGAAAAGATATTCAGTCAACTACTTCCAGCCTCATACCCACTACAGATAAAGTCACCAACGGTGCTTGGATGACTTTGCATACTCTTCATCGCCATCATTCTTCACCACCACCACCACCACCACCATCATCATCATCCCGCTTTCTCTTTTGAGAGGAAGAAGGTGGCACCTCTTGAACTTCACCATAGTCGTCCTCTTCATCTTCTTCCTCCAGCTCGGGATCTTCATCACCATTTACTGGCTCCATATCACTGCCTTCAGCATCATCTACTTCAATAGGACCAACTGGTTGAACAAGGTAGCCATTGCCATTATCTTCCTCCTGCCATTTAAATGAAAATTAGCATAGTAAGCTCAGCAAATCTAGTAAAGGTGGTCAACTGATATACTGCAAAACCCTAAGATGCAAAATGCCAACGAAGCTAGGCCAATAGAACTCAGAAAACTTATCTTTTAGCAGCAAGAATAAAAATATAAAATAACCATTACGACCCAAGGCAGAAAAATAGGAAGAACCATAGGCAATGAATTCAACAACACCAAATGATCCCATATACCTTAGCAGAAAAATCCAGCAATCCTTAAAAGGAAAAAAGGAGGATAATGATAAATGATGACAGAAGGGGGGGTGGGGGGACCAAAAAACAAATTTTTAGTCCGAAAATAGAAAATCACTTGATGAAAAGTAAGAAATGCAGAATAGCACATAAGCAGCAGATTCGACAAGGTAACATTCCCTATACTTCGGCAATTGACATAGTCACCTCTACAGGATATGATGGCAGACAAGTAAAAGACCGAAAAATGAATTGGTCGGAGATCCATTAAAGTAAATCAATTTAAAACCAACACAAAAAAACTAAAACACCATAATCCGACACCCCTTTTGTAAGTAACTGATAGTACTAATCTTAAGCCAGGAGGAAATAAGCCCCAAGAAAGAGGTTTAAGGAAGTTTCTTTCGAGAGAAACAAGCTCAATGGGGCCAGGGCAGATCACAGCAAACTTTAGACTCCAAAATTTTGGAAATCAAGAGATTGTGCATAAAAACAATTAAGCTATAAGGAAGAAAAGGAGGAACAAAGAGGTCACTACACTATCAAAGCAGACCGACAAAAGACAAGGAAAATTTCAGTTTGCAAGTATAAAAATTGAGAAAGAAACTTTAAAGAGAATGCTCAGAAAATATCTCACAAATCATGTTTTTTATGAGTATTTGCATGCACATTACTTGAGTATTTGCATGCACATTACTTGGGTAGAATAACCAAATTATGGTCAAGATCTCACACAAATAAATCGTGCCAAAAGTTATTCCCCTCTTACAACTTCTGATTAATCCCTCTTTAGTCACCCTTCAGTAGAAAAACACAATTCAAGCAGAAATAATATAAATATTCCACACCACCTTGATCTAATAAGAAATTACCACTTTCCAAAAAATGAATTCACAAAATCAGCTTGGTTTTTAAGGTGGCAACGGAAACCACCTGTGCACCAAAACTTCCAGGTTCATACTAGTATGAAATTAATATTTCTTTTGGGGGTAACCTGATATTACAAGACTTCCTAACCAATATGCTACCAAAAATTACTGGTTTTACCTACAACAATCATGTAACGATCAAATTGACCAATGGTTATGGAGATCAAATAATGACAATTCTTCCAGCAGCAATAAGCACATGAACCATGACATGCATATCTTAGTACACAAAGAGCAAGAGAAATTAACAAAACTAACAAACAAAATAAACAATCGAAACATTAGCAAACAAAACAGAATAAATTACGGTTAATATAGGCTAGCAAGAAAGCCTTCTAACCAAACAACCAAATATGACACGTAAGGCATTAAATGAAAACATAAGTACATAAAACAGGAAAGATTTTCACCTCATCTTCAGCCTCCTCTTCATCATCGAAATCGCCATCTTCCTCAACACCCTGCTCCTCCCCTGTCTCCCCGTCATCATCCTCATCTGCATCATCTTCCCCCTGCTCATGACCATCAATCTCCCCTTCAGTGCTATTTAACCTCCCTGTGCTCTCTGGCTCCGCAAAATCCCCATCATCATTATCAACTTCCTCCTCATCCTCTTCATCGTCGTCGTCATCATCATCATCGTCCTCGTCATCTTCCACACCATCCTCCCCTTCATCATTGTCTTCTATTTCATGAACCTCCACTACATCATCCTCATTACCCTCTTCATCTATCTCCTCCACAAAATCCTCATCGTCATCATCCTCATCATCTTCCTCGTCGTCTCCATCCCCAACCGCCTGTACTCGAAAACCATTTGAGTGGTGAGACGAACTCGAACCGTCATGTTTCGACCCATTAATCCCTCGAGTTATCTCCATTTCTTCCTCATCAGCATCACTCTCATCCTCATCAACATCTACAACTCCTTCACTCCCAACCATGTGTCCATTATTCATCCTGTAAGGCCGATCTTCTCCATCAACTTCCCCACTCCCCGGATCATCCTCTTCATCCTCCTCTTCATCTTCCTCCTCATCATCCGATTCCGGTCTCTCGTTCCCCTCCGCATCCATCTTATCCAAATACTTCAACGGCCTAATCAATCCAAAAACCCTAGATCTATAGTCCTTAACTCGCGTAACCGGACACTCATAGAGATCAAGTGACACAAGCCGGAGTTCAGCCAACGGCCGGAGATCGTCGATATCCTGAATCCGGTTATTCGACAAATCGAGATCCCGGAGTGAATTTAAACCAGCATCTACGAGGAACTCCAGGCCTCCGGCGATTCTATTGTCCGATAAAATTAACTTCTGCAGATTCTGTAGCCGAGGAAACTGTTCTAGCGACGAAACACCGATGTTTGCAATCGAAAGGTTCTCGAGATTCTGAAACTTCTCAAAAATCGATGGAGGAGGTAACTTACCATGAATACACTTAACGGCTCCGTCTAACGTTAGGGTTCGCACAGAACCGAAGTTTCTCTCGCCGTCTAACGCCGTCTCCACCGCTCTCTCCCAAATCTCGTCCATTAATCAGAGCCAGAACTCATATGATACGAATTTTCTAAGAACTATTGGACTAAATTGGAATATACATAAAATTCAAGACTAGAAAATGTTAAATTCCACAAACTTGTCCGGTATCTTCTAGGGCAAAGGAGAATACATATAGAAAACCTAATTTTTCTTCTTTTTCTTTCTCTCTCTAGTTTCTCTCTCTAAAAACTCTTCACTCTATCGCTTGATATATTAGGGGAGGCGAGTCGAGAAAACTCGTGGCCGACTCAGGGTTTGGGTAACAAGAGTAATCAGGGTTGAGTTAACTAACCCGAGTACAGGGTTAATATGTGGTTGTTCGGAGACTGATTTGCAATCGTTGATTTTGAGAGACGCAGATTGATGATGTGGCTGGCTATTGGACGGTAGCGATTGAAGGACGGTGTGTTTCTCTTTTCAAAAAGGAAGGGCGTAGAGAGTAGGGTTTGGAAGACTCGTTTTGATTTCGGAATTGATGAGTCTGACATGTCACTCTTGACGTTAATATATATCGGGAGAAATTTGAATATGCCCTATTTTTTCAAAAATGTATTTGTCCATAAAAATTTACAAGTTTTTTAAAAAAATCGAAAATTATTTTTAAAAAATTTTCACTCACAAAACTGCAATATTTTTTTCAAGTGAAATGCATATCTAAATATAATTTCAAATTTCAAATCTTATTTTTTAACCTATTTCCAAATACTATTATTTTTAAAATTATAATTTTTATGTCCAAACACCTACATATTTTTTATTCCAAAAATTCAGTTATACAGCGATTTTACCATTTTCATTAAGAATGGATAATCTTATTTCATCTCAGTATTAAATAAGCATATTGTTTGACCCAAAATGTTTATGAACATTCATGAACTCAAAATAATTACTAAAAGTAAAGGGCCAATCATAGCAGGTCGTAACATATCTGAAATTCAGTAAAGGAAAAGATAAAGGGAACATATGTAGAGATAGCAGAAGATATTTAGTGATCTTTATTCATGATAATGGGTTAATCTGCCTCTCCATGAAGAGGTTCAGATCCTTACAATCATGTTTTCATAGATCTAGTGTTATTCTGTATTTTTTTGTATTGGTTCTCACTCTGCATTGTACTCTATATTTCTTAGAGCCCACATGGGGAGAGAGTCGAACCCTTTTTCTCACGATTGCCTTGGTATTTATAGATATTAATCATGCCAATTGACTTTTCTTGAAGATCGGGTCCGTGTCATGGGACTATTGTGTGCGTACCTGCAAGGCGTCGACCCCGACAAAAGCTTCAAGCGGATACGGACAATAACATGTGGTCGAGGACGGCCTCGCCACTTATGGCGTTCGCACTAGTCGAAGGAGGCCTCGACGCTTGCTATGTGAACTTAGGCTGGGGGGGGTGATTAATTTATTCTGATTATTATAAGGACGAATTGTAGCTCATACAGATAGTTCCTCCGCTTATCGTGGTTACGTCGAGACGGGCCGGGATAAGCGGATATGATAACTCGAAAGGCGTCTCTTCCCGGTCGAGGGGACGATAGCCTCTTAGGGCGTCTCCTCATCGGTCCTTTCTTTTTACAGAGGGAAAGTGAACCCCTGATAGTTTGTGACATCGGATGGTTGATGGTACGCCGCGGTCGTGAGCCCGGATACATTCTCGTCCATGCGAGCTTTTGAGACGCGGGGTATGGTTGGCCGATAAGGCGTCATCACATTCGGGGTATTCGAAGCGGCGGCTTAAATTCCGGCGCATACTTTCTGATTTCGATCGTGGCGGCGACGGTTTTGACGAAAATCGAACCATTTCTGACAGTTGGGATTCACATTAAATGGCGCCTGTTGGTTTCCCGAGGTTTGATTCGATTTTACCTATAAGAGAGCCTGGCATGTCAGACATTCAACACTCTTTGATTTACTGATTATCTCTCTCTAGCAAATTCCCAAAGAATCCTGCTTTTTCTGTGGCATAATCATTGCCTGTTCTCAGTCATCTTCTCCATTTTTCCTCTAGCCTTTCTTGTGACCTAAATCAATGACTGGACCTCCTTCTCGCGACGGTCTTCCGGTGGTGCTATCAGCGGATTCTCCGGTGATTGAGGGGCTATCCCCCGTGCTTCCGGTCGTCGATCGGAATGATACTGAGAGGATGCATTTTGTAGATGATATACTCCGGGGACGGGGATCTTGGCGGTGGATTTCACCGCAGATGTAGGGGTTGAACCTGTCGATGAGGCCCCATTGATGGGGGAGGTAAGCATGGCTCAGCTACGCGCGCAATGGCTCATCCCCTCCCATGCCGATATTGTGTTGGCTCTTCCCGGGGACAAGGTACACATCGACCACACCGGGTATTGCATGTTCTACTCCTACCCCCTCAGGCTGGGTTCAGAATGCCCCTTCCAAATCTGGTAGTTGACTTCTGCCGGTATTACGGTGTTTTCCCGTGGAAGCTTGCCCCATTTGTGTACAAGCTCTTGGCTATGCTGCTGAAGTTCTCGGAGATGGCCGACCGGTTGGTCACTCTACAACATGTCTTTGCTCTCTTTTCCCCTCAGCGGGTCCGGGGGAGCATGATCCGGATGGTCCCGCGCGGGTGGCAGGGATTGGTGACGGCTTTGGACGACTAGGTCGAGCCTCGTCAATTCGAACAATTCTTCTACGTCAGGACCGGTCATCTGGTGGTGTCTTCCCCAGGGTTTCCGGAGACCTGGAATCATGGTCGTATGTTCTTCCTTGTTTTTTTGGAAGGATGAACTTGCGCTCTTTTTTGTTTTGTCTTTTGGCCGGTTGTTGTTTTGTTGTTTCTGCAGCTGACAGGTCGCCCCCGCCTCTATTCACTGGTCTGCGCGGGTGGTTGGAAGTTATCTTCCCGCATACTGAGGGGATTCTCTCTTGTGCGTCCTTCTCGAGGAGGTACGGCCAAAGTTTGGTCGTAGGTAAGTCGTTTTGCTTTACTGGGACGTGTTCGACTTTTGGTTATCGCCACGACTTAATGCTGACCCATTTTTTATATTTGTACGGCGGGTAAACCGCGGCTGGGCTCCTCGGCCAGTATTCCGGTGCCCTGGGGTGATTGCCAGGTTTTTTACTCCGACGGCGGCCGCTCAGGTTCCCAGGGCTGCTTCTGTTGACTCCGTAGCCGCGCCCTCTCATGTTCACCCTTCACTTGATGGCGGGAGCGTGTCGGGAGTTATCCGCCCTCGGGAGGCGTCGCCTTCTCGAGACGAAAAGGAGGGATCCTTAGTCAGACGGAGGATCCTTCCACCTCCGGCCCCTTCAGTGGCACGGCCAGTTGCTGATGAGGTGGTAACCGTGGACCCTCTACCTCTTTTCGAGGCGAGGGAGATCGTCGAAGTGGCGCGCGCTCCAGCGGGCGGGCCAAATAATCTTCAAGCTCGAAATGAGCGAGAAGGGAGCGCCGTTCCCACCGCTCAATCTTCTACCCATAGATTTGAGGCGGGTGAGCCTTCTTGGGTAGTCATGGATCTTGGAGATTCCAGCACCCCGTCGACGGGGGCGGCGGCGACAGGAGAGGTGTCTCCGTCCGGTTCTGACTTGGATTCTGAGGATATTCGTATGTTTCGTGATGGGATCATAAACGCGACTGTTCATCTAGACGGGAGGCCGCGTGTGATTGAGATTCCCGCGGATGAGAATTTATTGTTGAGGGAGTCTTCCATGTTACCGTTGTTGGGCCAGCTATGTTCTTCCGTGAAGAATCAGTCGCTGGGAGAGGTGACGGATGTCGGCATAATGAATGAAGTAGTGTCGATGGGTATGAAGGTATGCGTTCTGGACTGACTATCTTCTCTTAACCCTTTTGTTTCCCGGGATCCCCGCCCCTGACTCCTCTATATTTTATTTGCTTTGTTTCGCAAGTGTTTTTGCTGCAGGTGGAGTGCCTGCGTCAGATCAACGTTCGATCCGGGGTACTTCTCCACATTCTCGAGAGGTGTCTCCGGTTACGGATCCAATGCAGGGAGCTTAATGAGCGTCTGAGGGATGACCCTCGTAACCAAGAGTTGGTTAGGAAGTTAGCGCGGGCAGAACTGCAGAGGGACCAGGCGCTTGGCTGTGTTGAGACCTTGGAGGGGCGGCTGCGTCAGGCGAATGATGAGTTGGAGGCTGGGAGGAGAGCATCTTTGGAGAGCGAGCGTCAATACTTGGCCAGGGTGACGGCGGTTACCTCGGAATGGAGTGGGAAATTTGCCGCGCTGGAGGGGTAGTTGGCCGACTTGAAGCGTAGGCTAGCCGAGGATTCTACTAGGACGGCCGAGCTTGAAGGGATCATCCGTGCCAATGATTCCCAACTGTCGGCGATAAGAGTTGCAGCCGCTTCTAGGGAGAGCGGCCTCGAGGAGCGGATAAGGATATTGGAGGGGAACGCGCAGGATGCTGCGGGGGAAGATAGCGCATCTTGAACGGGAGAATCGGCGCATCCAGGAACAGTCCGCGTGCCTGGGTAGCTCCCGTGAAGCTTGGGTTTACGCCAAAGTGCAACGGGACATATATAAACATCTGTTCTAGGCCGGCCTAATTACCGAGGATACCTTCGAGAAGGCGCGAGAGGCCCGTAAGGAATGCGGCTTTGACGCTGCGACACCCGGCAATGATGACATCCCTAGCGGGAGCATGGCAGAGGCTAGGAATGATAGGGGCGCAGCGGAGGCCGGTGGGGGCGGAGCTGGCGACGGAGCAGCGCAGGCGGGTGATGATGGGACTGGGGCGAATGGCGCTGTTGGCAATCCCCAGTTAATTGATGATTAGTTGATTGCATCTTCTTTTTATTGTTTCCGTGTGTGGCTATTTTTTCTTTTTTTTTATTTGATTGATTGTTGTGGCTGACTTTAGACAATTCTTGCTTCGGGGCGGAAGGGCGTGTGAGCACATAATTTTTGCACTAGGCAAATGAGTTCCAAAATTAAAATAAATAATATTTTTGGGTGCAATTACATGTTTTGATTGAAATTAGAAGCATTTGTGTGATTGAATAATTAGAAATTAAAATTAGAAAATCAAAAAATGGGTTAAATACTTGCATTTTGAATTAATTAGTTTAAAAGAAAAGAAAAAAAAGGGAAAATAGCTTTAATTAGCGGAAAATAAAAAATATAGTAGAAAATTACCAAAAAATATCATAAAATTAGTGAAAGTAGGAAATTAACTAACTTAGATAATACAAAAAGAAAAAATGAAAATACAAAAAACATTACCTCAAAATAATTAAAAAATACAAAAATACACACACACACACACACACACACATATATATATAAGACTGGGTCAAATGCAGTCCAATTGGCTGGCCCAGTCCTTAAGCCCAAAGGAACCCGTCCAGTTCACTAGGTAACAAGTGATCTCAGCCGTTGTAACGACCCGACCGGTCGTTTTGAGCTCTGGCGCGTCATTTAGCAGATTGATGCCATGAACAACTTCATCTCAGGTATATTGACTTGTGTGTATGGTCAGAAGTCAAATTCGGGAAGTTTGGAGTCAAATCTAAATGGAAATTCTCATTTTGAAAGCTTAAAGTTGAAGAACTGAACTACGATTGGAATTTTGAGTAAATGACCTCGGGAATTGGGATCTAAAAGTTCCAACATGCTCGTATGATGATTTTAAACTTGGACGTATGTCCGGATTTTGGTTTTTGATAACCCGTGAGCATTTCAGCGTATATGGTGAAAGTTAGTATTTTAGAAGGATTTCATAAATTTGGGTTGGAAGGCATTTTAGAGTTATAGATTTCCGTTTGGGATTCCGAGTCTGCGAATAGATCCATATGGTGATTTTGGAGTTGGGAACGCGATCGGAAGTGAATTCGGGTGTCCGGAGGTCATTTTGAAGTCATTTGGCAAAATATATGAATTTGAAGGTTTATGAGAAAATTCGACCGAAAGTGAAAATTTTGATATCGGGGTCGGAATGCAATTCCGAAAGTTTGTGCAAGTCCGTAATTTCGAGTGTGACTTGTGTGCAAATCTTGAGTCAATTCGGATTGATTTTGGTAGGAAATGAAACAATTAATCTCTTTAAGGAAAGCTTAAGTTGGAAAAGTCAACTCAACGTTGACTTATGAGTTCGAGTGAGCGGAACTGAATTCCGATGATTCGGTTAGTTTCGGTGGATGATTTAAGACTTAGGAGCGCAATTGGAAGTAATTTTGGAGGTCCGGTGAAGAAGTTAGCCTATTTTGGCGAAGTTGGAATTTTGGCGGAATCCGATCGATAGGTGAGATTTTGATCCGGGAGTCGGAATGGAATTCCGACAAATGAAGTAGCTCCGTTAGGTGATTTTGGATGTGCCTGCAAAATTTCAGGTCATTCGGAGGTCGTTTGGTCGGGTTTTTGATCGAATGTTTGTTGCGGAAGTTTAAATGAAAACTTAGGCTTGAATTTGCTTGGATTCGATGTTTTTTGTGTTTAAGGGCGTGTTTTTATGATTGGAACAAGTTTGCATCGTGTTATGGAGTATGTTGGCGGTTTTCGTTGGGGGCCCGGGGGCCTCGGGATGAATTCGGGGGTCCAAACGGACCATTTAGAGCCAAAGTGAGCAGCTGATTGTTGCACTAATTGCAGCAGATTTTCAGCAATTTTCGGCTACTTTGAGAGCTGATATCTTGTAATCTATAAGGAATCACAAAAAGTGCAAAACATGAAAGTTGTAGAACATCGTGTCTAGTTTCCAGAAAGCTAAAGAACTCGTAATTTGGACATCCGTACTAGAAGTTATGATCGACGGAAAATGACTGCTGGAGCAATAGGATGTACAACTTGTACAGCGCAGCAGGGTACAACCCGACGAAGCACAGACAGATTCTTTATTACACGAAATTGAGTTATTTCTTTCATTGATTTCATTTCGTTTGGATGATTTTGGAGAGCTTCAAGAGGGGATTTCACCGGGTAAACATCGGAGGTAAGATTCTTGACTCAAAAACATAATTTTATGGTAGAATTAACATCAATCTTCATGAATTTGGGTAGAAATTGTGAAGGATTGTGGCCTAGAAATTGAAAACGAAAATTTGGATTTTGAAAGGCCAATTGACTCCGATTTCGATAAATTTTATATGCACGGACTCGTGGCGAGACGAGGATCGCGTTGGTACTAATTTCGGAATTTTCCGAGCAGTGGGCTCGGGGTCGGGTTTTTACCAACTTAGTGTATTTATGTGAATTTCATGTAAATTGAAATGGGTTATGATTCTTTGACCCGTATTTGACACAATTATTGTGGTTTGAATAGATTCTACACGCGAGGCAGCGAATTCCAAAGGAAAGGGCATTGCGGACGAGTCTACGACCGGCTAGAGGTGAGTAGTTTGTGTATATGGTAGCCTTGAGGGTTCGAAACCCCGGCTTAGCACATTGTGACGCTTGTAGGGCATGGCTCGCACACCGTGGCAGGTGCGGAATTGATTGTGACTGGGGATTGAGACTTGGTCCATCCCGGATATGGATAAAAATGCTATTAGTGATAGAAATACACCGTGTTTGACATATTTGTGGGTTGTAAGCCTTGTTTGGGGCCTTGTGCCGACCTGTAGTATCCCTAGGGGATAGTATTTATGTGATAGCTATATTTGCTTAATCACTGATCTCAGTCCTGGAAATTGAAATCACAGTATTGAAATGCTAAGTCACCAGCTTTTGCAAATTAAATAAAAGTTAAAGTATTTTTCATAAATTATGAATTGGAAACTGGAATTAAGAAAAATGAACTGTTTGTGACTTATCTGATTATTGTGGACTGAGGATGGATCGGGTTGCACGCCGCAGCGGTTATTATGATATGAGGATCGGGCTGCACGCCGCAGCGATATTTGCGCTTGGGCTGTAGGAGCCCCTCCGGAGTCTGTACACACCCCCAGTGAGCGTCGTCGACGTTAAATGGATCGGGCTACACGCCGTAGCGGTTATGTGCATTGCATTGCATCTTTATTTGTTAAATTTTTCGGTGGTAGCTATATTGTATTGTTGATGCTAGTTCGTAGGAGATTCGGACTGTAGTTTAGCTTCATATTGTGGTATTCTTTGGATTTCCTACCTTCAGCTGCTTGTATATATTTATTACTCGCTGAGTACTTAGTACTCACCCCTACTCCCTGCACCTTTGTGTGCAGATTCGGGTACATAGGAGGGATAGACGAGCACTCCAGCTTTTATCAGTATTTATCCGAGTTGCTGAGGTAGCTGCTGGCGTTCGCAGGACCTGGCTTCTCTTCTTATTCTATTTTTCCTTTGTATATAAATTATTCGGACTTTAGTATTTGGATCAGATATTGTTATCCGATCTTGTTTAGAGGCTCCAGACTCGTGACCCTAGATCTTTGGGGTGGATATTCGGTTTAGCTTTATCGTTGATATTAATGTTCAGGTTATTGATTTGAGCTTCATGCTCGGGATGAGAGTGTAAATGGTCGGGCTGGCCTAGCAATGTGCTGGGCGCCATCACAATCGGTTTTGGGGTCGTGACAAGTTGGTATCAAAGCCTAGGTTACTAGGCCTCATGAGTCTCGAGCCGGTTGGTAGAGTCTTGTGGATCGGTACGGGGACGCCTGTACTTATCCTCGGGAGGCTGCAAACCTTTAGGAAACACTTCACATTTCTTGGAATTCTTATCGTGCGTACTTGATTCAACTTGAGATATAATCTTTGAAATTCCTTCCACACGTCTGTGTACGCTTCGAGCACTCAGTAATATAATTGCCTTGATGGCTTGTGATTCCCTGATCGAGGGTCGCGATATAATCTTTGTGAGTTCATGTTGGGCCAGTCGGGAGGACTTGAGGCCAAATCTTTGTCTATGACATGAGCACCAAAGTGCTGATTTCACAAACTGGTATTATGAAATTTTGTGTGATTGGTATTGTTCCTAATTGTGGAAATGGCAGCTTAATAATGTACGAGTTGTCAAGTGTTAGATCCTTATTGTAATCTGTTATGTAACCCCGAGCTATGGGCGTGGTGAAAATTTATCATATCTCTTAGTTGGAAGGTAAAGTGTCTTACGTGTAGTAAAATGAGTTTAGACTCGGGAAGACTAAAGTAATTATGCTATGTGTATCCCGGTGGAAGGTGTTGTACTGAAATACTAGATTGAGGCAAAATGGGTGGGTTGATTCTGATGTGTAATTGAATGTATTTGATATATGTTATGATTCGAGCAGGTGCAGCGCATGTTCATGTATCAATTTTGATAATATAACCCGTGTAGTATTGAGATTAATGTTGTTGATAAACATTGTGATGTCTTGTTGAGTTGTGGATGTATTGTTAGGATGGTTTTGGTGATTCTCTGGCAGGTGGATAGGCCAAATTACAAAGGAAACTCTGTCGAAATTTTTGAAAAATTTGGGACTTAGAAAAATATTTTTGTCGCCTGGAGAGTAGGCTTAAATGTTGAGTGTGAATAAATGCAAGAATTGCAGAGGAGTTAAGGTCTCTGATGATTCGATTCTCTGTCAAGCTTGTAAATGACTTGAGTTTAATCTCACCATAACATTGTGGCATCATTTGAGTAAAGAATGCTATGAGCGGCTAAAAGTGCTTTGATGTATGGCTCCGATCCAAGTTGGGGAGGTTTTTATTGATTAACTAATTGCATCGTTGTGTGCTATGTTGGTGGTGTCTCTAGGTATGTTGGGAAAATTCTGATAGAGGTTATGGTACTTCATAGATGTGAAGAAATCCTAGGATGATTTGAACTGATGTCGGTAAGGAATGTTCGGTGAATAGAAAAGAGAGATAGCTAAATGCAGCTGTTTGTAATCATGTTCTACGATGTCAGAGTTCTAACAAGGCATGAGTGGTTCTGTTCAATAAGACAACTGAATTGTAATTGAATAAGGGTGAATGACGCTCGGGAATAGCCTTGCGGTGTTCAGGACTTTGCTTGTAATGGTTAGGTGTCTTAAGATTGTGTATGTGGCTAAAGACGGTGGTTTCGTTAGAAGGGATCAAGACTTGTGTAATGATATGTGAATGATGAGATTCTATGTATCTATATTGGAGAGTAATGATAACGAATTCAAAAATCGCAAGAAATTCTTCAAAACAAAGTATTGTAGAATGTGGTACTTTTGAGAAACATTGAGAGAGTATTAAGTGACCTATGGGCTTTAGACCGTGTGATCTTGTGTACGAGTCTCGTGTGGTAACATGAGTTGAGATATTGTAGTGCTACAGTAAAGGCTAATATCAAATTAAAGATGAATCAGAAAGGAAAATGGAGTAACTTGTTAATAAACCGGAACGGTATGATAGGGATACAGTCAATTCCTGGTATGTGTTCGAAGTGATAAGTCTTGCAGCTATGGTGCAACCAAGCTCTTGAGTGCTGGCAGTTGCGTAGCTCGATGTGGGTAGAAGGACTCAGTCCTGGCAGTTAAACTTATGTAATGGATTGGGAGAAAGAGTTTGTGATGGGTCCTACCGTGGTTTAAAAGTGAGTATATTCTTGTCGGTATGCAAAGCTTGGAATGTGTAATGAGTTTTCTCTATATGGGATCATGAAAGTCCTTGACTAGTTGAGTGCGCCGATGTTTGCGGCGTAGGAAGGGGATATGAATTCCCATGTTATCTTAGTGTGGTATGGTATATGCGATGTGTTATGGAAAGTTGATAATGGCATATTTAAGGCTTTGAGATTTGTTCATAATATATGGGAAGTCATTAAAAATTATTGAGCAGCGCGGGCAGCTGCAAGTGAATTTAGAATCGATCTTTCTGGTGATTAAGGAAAATGGTACTGCTATTCTAGTAATTTGGCAGGGTATATGGTCCAAAAGGAAAAGGTAATGTAAACTGATAATATCTAGTGGTATGGTGGTATTCTCTTGTTGGATCGACTGTAATAATTGAGTCGCTAATGGCATAGTGAAATTTCTGAATGGCTTTCGTGGTATGAATGGACGCTTGATGTGCATTATGTATTCGTACGGTGAAGTACGGATCAGGCACAGTGATTCATGTGTTATATATGTGTTGGAGACTTGAAGTTCTCGTAATCCGCCTATGCAGTGGTTGTATATCGTGTGTATCGGCACCGTTTAGCGATCATTGGAAGTTGGAAGCCCTAGTGGCTCTCCCTTAGCTCTATATAATGAATTTGGGTTATGAGACTTGATTGCAGACTGGTTGTCATAAGTCGGGTTGCCTAGACTATTGTGATATGGACTATGTCGGAAATGGCACAAATTGCGTAGCAAAGTGCATCAGAGTATGCTTCAACAGGGTAGTTGCACCCAAAATCAGCGGACGGATGGTAGGTATTGCTTTGTCAGGTTGGGCCTTTGTGGCGGATGTCAGTGTAGAGGTATCTACCATTGATTCAGTTCCGGTATTGAGGAACGTTGTCGGATGCGTTTCATGTGGCCAAGCTTGAGGCTATATATATGTTTGTTGTAATGAGCAACTTGACTCAATGTGCATTTCCTCTTGCGAGATTTATGCGTGGATCGGGTGGCATGCCGCCACAGGTATGGTATCTGGATCGGGTGGCACGCCGCCACGGGTATGTTATTGGAACGGGTTGCGCGCCGCAACAGTGTGATGTGGAAAATATAGTTTCCTATAAGTTACTTTGTATACAATACTTCCTAGATTTTAAGGAATAGTCTGTATTGGGTACCGCTCGGGGAATAGCACATCGGTGGTATCCATTCAGGATTTGATAGCATATATTAAATGTATCACCGCGGGTGTGATTGATTGCTTGAGTTCAGACCTAAATATGTGCGTGGCTGACCGTTTTGAGCATGGTGACTTGAGGTTCTCCATGAGTAATAGTGCTTGGATAGAATCGTGAGTTGTGGCAAGTCCACGTGATGTTATGACCTTTCGAGGAGGATTCAAATACCCTAATTCTATGATGTGAGACGAGATCTCAGTTCTATGTTATGATGGTACGGGTGAATTGAACTATAGCTCTTTTGTGTGAGTTAGTTGTCATGATTCGAGTGTGTTCGGATCGTTTTTTTTATTGGAGCATGTGTTGTGATCATTGTGGCTTAGGCCGACGCTGAGGTGTCGTGCCACCAATGCGGTGTGTTATAATCGACAAGATCGTTGGAGTCATTAATGAGTACGAGCATATTTGATCTCAGCTCGTTAGAAAGGTAATATCGAGGTTTGGCTCCGAAATCTATTGTGGTCATATGAGTAAAGTGATGCAAAGTGTGAATTCAACAAAGTTATGCATTAATGTTTGGGTACAACATGTGGAGATTGATATGGTGGTCGAATGATGGAAACGGACTTGGCAGGAAATTCAGGGATGTTGGAATTTGGCCTAATGTCTTATTCGCTCGAATAAAGAATTATATCTACACAATTATATAGCTAATATGCTCAACTAAGTAGTGGTAGCACAGGAAGGTGCATGATGTGTTAAACAAGTTATTTGAGACTACATCATTGTAGTTCTCAGCACATTCGAGGACGAACGTATGTTTAAGTAGGGGAGATTGTAACGACCCGACAGTTCGTTTTGAGCTTCGGCGCGTCATTCAGCAGATTGATGCCATGAACAACTTCATCTCAGGTATATTGACTTGTGTGTATGGTCAGAAGTCAAATTCGGGAAGTTTGGAGTCAAATCTAAATGGAAATTCTCATTTTGAAAGCTTAAAGTTGAAGAACTGAACTACGATTGGAATTTTGAGTAAATGACCTCGGAATTGGGATCTAAAAGTTCCAACATGCTCGTATGATGATTTTAAACTTGGACGTATGTCCGGATTTGGTTTTTGATAACCCGTGAGCATTTCAGCGTATATGGTGAAAGTTAGTATTTTAGAAGGATTTCATAAATTTGGGTTGGAAGGAATTTTAGAGTTATAGATTTCCGTTTGGGATTCCGAGTCTGCGAATAGATCCATATGGTGATTTTGGAGTTGGGAACGCGATCGGAAGTGAATTCGGGTGTCCGGAGGTCATTTTGAAGTCATTTGGCAAAATATATGAATTTGAAGGTTTATGAGAAAATTCGACCGAAAGTGAAAATTTTGATATCGGGGTCGGAATGCAATTCCGAAAGTTTGTGCAAGTCCGTAATGTCGAGTGTGACTTGTGTGCAAATCTTGAGTCAATTCGGATTGATTTTGGTAGAAAATGAAACAATTAATCTCTTTAAGGAAAGCTTAAGTTGGAAAAAGTCAACTCAACGTTGGCTTATGAGTTCGAGGGATCGGAACTGAATTCCGATGATTCGGTTAGTTTCGGTGGAGGATTTAAGACGTAGGAGCGCAATTGTAAGTAATTTTGGAGGTCCGGTGAAGAAGTTAGCCTATTTTGGCGAAGTTGGAATTTTGGCGGAATCCGATCGATAGGTGAGATTTTGATCCGAGAGTCGGAATGGAATTCCAACGAATGAAGTAGCTCCGTTAGGTGATTTTGGATGTGCCTCTGCAAAATTTCAGGTCATTCGGAGGTCGTTTGGTCGGGTTTTTGATCGAATGTTGGTTGCGGAAGTTTAAATGAAAACTTAGGCTTGAATTTGCTTGGATTCGATGTTTTTCGTGTTTAAGGGTGTGTTTTTATGATTGGAACAAGTTTGCATCGTGTTATGGAGTATGTTGGTGGTTTTCGTTGGGAGCCCGGGGGCCTCGGGATGAATTCGGGGGTCCAAACGGACCATTTAGAGCCAAAGTGAGCAGCTGATTGCTGCACTAATTGCAGCAGATTTTCAGCAATTTTTGGCTACTTTGAGAGCTGGTATCTTGTAATCTATAAGGAATCACAAAAAGTGTAAAACATGAAAGTTGTAGAACATCGTATCTAGTTTCCAGAAAGCTAAAGAACTCGTAATTTGCACATCTGTACTAGAAGTTATGATCGACGGAAAATGACTGCTGGAGCAATAGGATGTACAACTTGTACAGCGCAGCAGGGTACAACCCGACGAAGCACAGACATATTCTTTATTACACGAAATTGGGTTATTTCTTTCATTGATTTCATTTCGTTTGGATGATTTTGGAGAGCTTCAAGAGGGGATTTCATCGGGTAAACATCGGAGGTAAGATTCTTGACTCAAAAACATAATTTTATGGTAGAATTAACATCAATCTTCATGAATTTGGGTAGAAATTGTGAAGGATTGTGGCCTAGAAATTGAAAACGAAAATTTGGGTTTTGAAAGGCCAATTGACTCCGATTTCGATAAATTTTATATGCACGGACTCGTGGCGAGACGAGGATCGCGTTGGTACTAATTTCGGAATTTTCCGAGCAGCGGGCCCGGGGTCGGGTTTTTACCAACTTAGTGTATTTATGCGAATTTCATGTAAATTAAAATGGGTTATGACTCTTTGACCCGTATTTGACACAATTATTGTGGTTTGAATAGATTCTACACGCGAGGCAGCGAATGCCAAAGGAAAGGGCATTGCGGACGAGTCTACGACCGGCTAGAGGTGAGTAGTTTGTGTATATGGTAGCCTGAGGGTTCGAAACCCCGGCTTAGCACATTGTGACGCTTGTAGGGCGTGGCTCGCACACCGTGGCAGGTGCGGAATTGATTGTGACCGGGGATTGAGACTTGGTCCATCCCGGATATGGATAAAAATGCTATTAGTGATAGAAATACACTGTGTTTGACATATTTGTGGGTTGTAAGCCTTGTTTGGGGCCTTGTGCCGACCTGTAGCGTCCTTAGAGGACAATATTTATGTGATAGCTATATTTGCTTAATCACCGATCTCGGTCCTGGAAATTGAAATCACATTATTGGTATGCTAAGTCACCGGCTTTTACAAATTTAATAAAGTTAAAGTATTTTTCATAAATTATGAACTTGGAACCTGGAAATAATAATAAATGAGTTGTTGTGTGACTTATATGATTGTTGTGGACTGAGAATGGATCGGGCTGCACGCCGCAACGGTTGATATGATATGAGGATCGGGCCGCACGCCGCAGCGGTATTGCGCTTGGGCTGTAGGAGCCCCTCCGGAGTCTGTACACGCCCCCCAGTGAGCGTCGTCGACGTTAAATGGATCGGGCTACACGCCGTAGCGGTTATGTGCATTGCATTGCATCTTTATTTGTTAAATTTTTCGGTGGTAGCTATATTGTATTGTTGATGCTAGTTCGTAGGAGATTCGGACTGTAGTTTAGCTTCATATTGTGGTATTCTGTGGATTTCCTACCTTCAGCTACTTGTATATATTTATTACTCACTAAGTACTTAGTACTCACCCCTACTCCCTGCACCTTTGTGTGCAGATTCCGGTACATAGGAGGGATAGACGAGCACTCTAGCTTTTATCAGTATTTATCCGAGTTGCTGAGGTAGCTGCTGGCGTTCGCAGGACCTGGCTTCTCTTCTTATTCTATTTTTCCTTTGTATATAAATTATTCGGACTTTAGTATTTGGATCAGATATTGTTATCCGATCTTGTTTAGAGGCTCCAGACTCGTGACCCTAGATCTTTGGGGTGGATATTCAGTTTAGCTTTATTGTTGATATTAATGTTCAGGTTATTGATTTGAGCTTCATGCTCGGGATGAGAGTGTAAATGGTCGGGCTTGCCTAGCAGTTGTGTTGGGCGCTATCATGGCCGGAATTGGGGTCGTGACAGCCGTCCAATTGCATTAATCCAACGGCTGAGATAATTGACCGGAATTAATTAATTAACTGAATTCAAAGATCAATCTGAGCCGTCCGTTTAAGCTGATCTAATGGATGAAGGCTGTGGTCTCATTACAAACGATATGGCGTCATTTATGTAACGCCTGGTCTTGACCGTTGATCATTAGAGATTCAACGACCAAGATCACCTCAACCTTTACGAGTATAAAAGGCTTTGGTCTCGTTTGAGACCGGTCATTTGTAAAGATCTCAAACCCTAGCCGCCTAGGATTCTCTCTTCTTCTTCACCTTCTTCTTCATCTCCTTTCTCTGCAACATTGCCGGCCATGGAGGCCACCACCTTCCACGGTGGTCTCTGGTCACCTCTTCACCCCCTCCTCTTCTCTTATCATCTTCTTCACCTCAAACACCACCCAAAACTCCGAGAAACCTTGAACCCCCCCATGTTCTTGGATTTCCGGTCATCAGAGTACATCTTCAGTGACCACAACCTATGAGAACCCACCCCAAATCAACACCACAGAACCACTTCAGCCCGATCTATCCCCCCGCACCTTTGTTTTCCTTCGAATCACCTTCCATCTTTTCGAATATCCAAAATAAAGTCGCCGGAACCCTAACTCCGGCAACTCAAACCAAACCCCTTCCCAAGATCCTATCTTTTTCCCCTCTGAATACCCCCCTCCAAACCAAAATCTCCAAAAAGACTTCATCTTGAAGTCTAACAAAGAAAACCAGAAAAGAAATCAAGAAATAAAGAAATAAAAGAAAAGAGAAAAGAAGTCTGGAAAAAGAGAGAGTGAAAAGAAAAGAGAGGGAAAATGGAAGCTCAGGGGACCGGCCCTGCAAGCTAAGTCCCCCTCACTCTCTGTGTTTGTTTGCTTTTTTTTTTGTCTGTTCATTTTATATTTTTCTTCTGTTTTTTTATATCTTGATGATTTTGTTTCTCTGGCTTAAAAGATTTGTCTTGATTTCACTCTTTCTTCTTCATCTTCTGTGTATACTGGTTCTTGATTTGTTGGCTTGCAATATCATGACTGTTCTTCTTTTATGTTTCTTTGCATGTTTAGTTTTAATGATAGTTTAGCCGTTTTTCTTCATTTCTTATTTAGGGTTTTCTTATTTGTTGGTTTTTCTGTTTGATTTTCGATATCTCTTATGTTTCTCTTCATGTTTAGTTTAGCTGTTTGACTCTCGTTAGGGTTTCTTCTATTAGTTTTCAATA
This sequence comes from Nicotiana noctiflora, assembly GCA_032618575.1. Classification (NCBI taxonomy): domain Eukaryota; kingdom Viridiplantae; phylum Streptophyta; class Magnoliopsida; order Solanales; family Solanaceae; genus Nicotiana; species Nicotiana noctiflora. The sequence continues at coordinate 380,816 of JASVEL010011629.1, read as the reverse complement.
TCTTTACTGTTTTTCTCTTCTCTTAGCTACACGATTTAGTTTTGGTTCTAGGTTTAGCCGTTTGATTCTCATGTTCACTCAAGGGTTTTTTCTCTAATAACATCTCTTATGTTCTTTCATTTGCTAAATAGCATGCTAATCTGATTTAGTGATTATGTTTCTCTCTTCTATCACTTTTGCATGATAGATTTAGGATTCTTCTTCATTGTTTCTCCATGTTCTTCTTTTCTTCATCTTCATCTTATCTATCACATGTATATATCAAGCTAGGATTAGTATTTGAAAGTGGATTCTTATTACCATTCTTATGTTACTCTGTCAAGGTACATTGTTCTTATGTCTGATATAGGCTATGCTTCATTTCTCTTGACTGTTTTTGTGAGATTTAGCCTCTATGAGTCTATGTCCATGAACTTTAAGGCTTTTGGGTCTTTCGGTGAATCATCTAACATAAATTGGATGTAACTAAGTTTTATTGATGTTAATTGACACTTTGCTACATGAAATTGAGTTATGTGAGTTGATTGGTTAAGATTCAACATTATCAAACTTCCCTTCTGAGTTTTAATTGATTAATGAACAATGTTTGGTTTCATGTGGCTATGTGTTTAATTGTACGTTGAAATGGCTGAGTTTGCAATAGTTTATTGTTAGTATGAGCAGTGTTAATGCCCATTAGTCTTAGGGAATTGGTTATAGCTGCAATAGTACTAAGTCTCATAAATGGCTAGTTTTGAAATAGGTTAAAATTGAAAATGAAAAAATAGGTTATAAGATAAATAAATGACCAAGAGTGGTCAATTTTGCAATTGATCAACTCTGCAAGGTCTTTCACATACTGGCCCACCCTTAAATGGGCTAGTTGTGTAATAAGTGGTTTAAGTCTGAAAGTTCAGGCTTGTCAAGGCCCAAATTGAGCCCTGAATCACAAGTGGCTAGGCCTGCAAAGGCCTTAGCCGAGCCTGTGTTCAGTAATGGGCTTCAATTGCCCAAGCCAAGTCTCAACTTGAGACTGGCTAAGTATTAAATAGTTAAGTATAACCATAAAGCAGGCTAGTCATGCAATTAGCTTAAAAATGAAGTAAAAGTCCTTAATTAACATAAAATGAAACAAAATTGGTTGAATTTGAAATAGTTCGTCAAGTTAGAATTGGCCAGTCCTTAAATACCAATGCAAGGACTAGCCCTTAGTTAAATAAGTTGAAAAATGCTGAAAACCTGACCTAGGTAGGTCGGGTAATTCAGTAGTGTCCTTAAGGGCATAAAAGGAAAACAAATTGGTAAAATGGTAGATTAAATAGAGCATATAGGGACATAGGAGTCATTTGTGCTCCTGGTTTCTGCAATTTTGCAGAGATTGAGGGGTATAATGGTCTCTCTAAAAAGGGAAATCAGTAAAAATCCACAATTGACAGGGACACTTTGGTAAAAGCTTAAAAATAGAATCAAAAGAGAACCTTCTAGCACATGCTGGAAGGGATTTTGTAACAGAAATAGGGGTGTAAGTGTAGACTTAGTAATTTTAAAGGGGGAGAAATGAAATTAACTCCTATTCTTTCCCCCCAAGAAATCTGCCAATCTGTACCTATAAATACCCTCTAAAAAGGCTGATTAAGGGCTGGTTTTTCAATAGAGAAATTTAGAGTAAATATAATAGCAAATAGTTTTCCTGTATTTTTCGAGTAATAATCACTAGTTAAGCTGTTTGTTTGTGGGTTATCTGCTCGACTTCTTTGGGATTTCTTATCTGCTGTTGCTGTGGTTTTCTGCTCATCTGAGATTCAATCCTACACTGTTGCATTGCCTTGCTTGAGTCTATTGTTGTTGCTTGCTCTTGTCTCCCTTAGAACTCATCGACTTCATTTTTGCTGAACCAGGTACATGCCCTGTTCGATTGAGGATGTAACGCTAAAATGCTGAATGAAAATGAAGTTCAAGTGTTAAATTATTTGTTATTATGTATTTTTAGCTTACTCTTCTCATTAATAGTCTGTAATTTAAATGTAGTGTAGTGTGTATAAGTAGAAAAGCAAAACAAAAACAGTGTAATAGCTAGTATTATAGTCATAGCATAATCGTAGATAACATGTCACCTAGTTAAAGTAGGTAAAACTTTAAAATAAGTTAGCTAACCACAGTCTTAATCATTAACAGCACTTTCACAGTAGTATCGTAAGTTATGATCACATAGTTAATCATATTTTGTGGATCTGCATTTAGATATAAATAAGTTTCGAAGGAGAAAAAACGTTAGTTCAAGTCATGATTCATTCACGATTGGGTTAATAACACTGTAATGAGCTAAAGTCATAATAAGAATTAGTGGTGTAGTTGTGCTTAAGTCTTCGAATCACTTAAATATAGATACTCGGGTTATTATAATTAAGTAATTGGACTGTTTAAATCATGCTCATGCAGCTAGTCTGTTTTAGAGATCAATGTCCAGATTTGAGTAAGTTAAAATGGGAAAACAACCAGATGAAGTAACAATTAGGGCGAAATTGGCTTTGAGAATATCAAATAAGCTTAATTCGTATTGAAATCAGTAGTATAACAGTGTAGCTGTAAATAACTCATCTTATCTATAGATAATCATCATGCTTTTTATTTATGGTTAAATCACCTCTTAATCCCTTAGTTAGTAAGTCATTCGGATGTTAGTATAGATTCATCATTAGAAACAAAAGTGAAGTAAATCTTTTAATTTGATTCTCATGTGTATTAGACAGTTAGGAGTTAAAATTAACACTGATAATTTGTATACTGATTTTTCCCTTTGATAAATAAAAGTGCAATTTGAATTCATCATTGATTCCAGATGTTTATGTTTGTCTTCAGTTATTTACTTTCATTATTATTGTTCTAATTTGGTTTGGGCCCAATATGTAACGTGGGCCTGAACTATCACACTAAGATGGATGGACTCTCGAACAGAAGCCTGAAGACGGCCTAAGTCATTAAGACCTAGGCAGATCTAGTATCTATTTAAACATGGGTACAAAGGCCCAAGCCCGATAAAGGCAATGACAATGGCCTGGGCTCAATTCTGATACGATAATAAATAGCTAAGGGAAAAAACAGAAATAGAATAACATAGTATGAAAATGTTAGGATTGAGACTTTAAAATTTAATTGGGACGAGCCTCACATAACACCAAATAGTGGGGGCCCCTTTAGTAACAAAGTAAAAAATGTAAATAGAATCGGGAAAGCTACTAGTAAATTACATAGCTTCTCCCAAAAAGAATTAAAAGCCGATAGATACTATTAGGCACGATTTAATATACCTTCCCTAAATATGAGTGTGCACTTAGTGCGGCTCAAATCCCAAATCCCGGCAAAGCCGAAATGTACTGAAGGTCACAGGCGTACTGGTTGCGGTATGACTCGAGGTGCGTTTTCGCGATGTCGTAATTCTTTAAAATATTAAAAGTAAAAGCACATACATATTGTTTAAAATTTATAACAAGTCAAATAAGATTGAGAATGAAGGTTGAGCGACCGTGCTAAAACCACGTAATCCGGGAGTGCATAACACCGTCTCTCGGGTTAACAGAGTTCCTTATCCATGTCTTTGTTTCGTGGACTGTAATAACAGAGTCAACTTACTCGGATTCGGGATTAACCGATGATTTGGGACACCATTATCTTCCCAAGTGGCGACTCTGAAAATTTAATAAAAATCCCGAACCGATTGTCCTTTATGTGGAAAAACTCCTTCCTCTTTGTTGTTATATCCGTCTCGGGTGTTTGAACACTGAGGTATACCCTACGTATCTTTCCAAACGGATCGGTACAAAGCCTTTCTTTTGTGGGGTAGTAAAAAGGGAGGTGTGATAGCTCTGGCGACTCTGCTGGGGATACCAACCCAGAACTTCGGTTTCAGGGTTTAAGAACTCGAGCTTCTTAGAATCGTCGTTTTCGATATTATTTGACTTTGTTATATGCTTTGAACAACATGCTATGTGTTTCTCCGCTTTGATATTACGTGGATTGTATATAAATTGTGCCGAAAACCCTTCTCTTCTTCACCCCCGGGGATGTGCTTACTGGTTGAGTCTCCCCTTTCTGTTAAGTCACACCTGAAACTAAGAAAACAGAGGCCGGATAAGTTACAAAGCCGATTGACTCCGCGAGTCACCGGTACGTAGTCCCCTCCTCGATTCGAGTTGTCCGCTCGGGTACACGGTCTAGCACTCTATGAATCTTTGAGATGTTGAACATAGGTCTAGGACGATTATTTGCATCGTATCTGACTTAGGGGACTCAACACAGGGGTTGGGTCCGTCTAGGACAGGTGACCCGGTAATTAAAAGACCGAGCATGTTATGTGTTGCATTTTTATTGTCCTTGATCATTATGCGGACCGGCAAAACTCTCGAGGATAGAAAAGAATGTTCGATAAAAGAGAGAAATAAGAACTAGTGAAAAAGTGTATTCAGAAAATCTGAAAATTTGAAAAAAATGGCTTTGTTGTTGAAATAATAGGTCAACTAATCTGACCGAACTACGCAGGTTTGATTCTCGCCATTAGGCAGGATACGTAGGCAACCCTTGAACGGGTCCAACCACCTTTTTAGAAAAAGACCAAAAACATTTTCGTTTCAAATAATCGGAGTGATCGCTATTTTTTGGAAACGATCGAATGTTCCGAAAGGACGCCGGAAGGCTGTTTTGGCAAAAGTGGCCACTTCGAAAGTCAAGTATCTTTCTTTTTCAAAATTCAAAAATGAAAATTTGCATTGAAAAACATTTTTTTCTCTTTTTCTAAATAAAATCACCTTAATAAATGTGCAGGATGAGCACAATACAGAATAAACCTTTCGCCTTAATGAATAAAATCCCTTTGGAGCTAAGACTATGGTGGAACGACATGGGAATAGAAGGTCAAAATTGGGTCAAAGGCTACTTAAAGGATCTCACGGGCTTATTGGACATAATTCCCCGAGGCGACATAATCAGAGCACTAGTCACATATTGGGATCCTGCCCACAACGTACTACTTCTTCCGGACTTTGAACTCACTCCTACTCTGGAGGAAATTGCTTTCTACATAGGGAATAACGAGGTCCCTTTAAAAGAAAAATACCCGATGGCCCCGAGAGCACAAATGGTGCACCGCTTCTTGGACTCTTTGAAGATTGCTAGAAACGTCCACAACGAGGATTTAGCCAACAGATTTTGCTCCCTAAACTTAATTTATAGCAGATATGGACATGTTGGGGGTTTCAACGACTCCACGAACAAGCTTTGAAGCAAGTTCAACCGGGCAAAATGGGAGGAGCATCGACGTTTTGCTTTCTTAGTGGCGTTTCTAGGGATTATCATATTTTCGAGAAAAGACGGGCATATTGATATAAAGGTTGCCGGGGTAGCAAGCACTTTGGTTGTACAAAATAATTGTACGCTGGCTCCAATGATTTTAGCAGACATCTACCGTGCCTTGACTACATGTAAAGCAGGGTCCAACTTCTTTGAGGGATGTAACTTGATTTTGCAAATCTGGTTGATAGAACATCTATGCCATCATCCTTCGTTATCAAACTATGGGCCGATTGAAAGAACGTGCCTCGAAGAATTTTACACGAGAACAAAAGAAGTTAAGTTGCCGGAGGGAGTAAAGGATTGGATTTCACATCTACGATCATTGACCGACGGCCAGATCGATTGGGCATATGATTGGTTGCCCCTCGACGAGGTGATTTATATGCCGACAGAAAGGTCACACTTTTTGATCATGGGTTTAAAAAGTATCCAGCCTTATGCCCCATACAGGGCCCTACGACAGCTTGGTAGATGTCATACCAAAGGATGGGGACCTCAGTTCGCAAGTCATAGAGATTAGTCCGGACGAGCAATTCCCGGAAGCAAAGGTCCGACAGATTTGGAATGAATGTCAGAACTTGAAGGTAGAGACTTGTGTGCAGAACAGAGGTCGAGGTGAAGTGTCGTCAGGGTATTCTGCATGGTATCAATGGGGTATTGAGCATGACAGGCCTTCGAAGAGACCTCACTTGCAAGATCTGGTGGAGCAATCTAAGGAAAACAGGAATTGGGTGGCCAAAGAAAGTGAATATAAGGCCAAGATCAGCTTGCTGGAAAAACAATTGAGAGATCTCCAGTTTGAGAGCGGTTTGAAGGCAGCATCCGATGAAGGAGAGAAGAAGCAGCTGAAGAAATAAAATGAAATTCTGAAGGCTCAGGTTGCTAAAATGAAAATTGCATCCGAGACCCCTGTTCGCTTAGCCCGAGACGAGAAATTGATTGAAACTCTTCAGCACAAAGTGAATGACTACAGTTCGACTTAGACAAAGCAGAAAAGGAGTTAGCCAGGGCTCGAAAGCAATTGGCCAAAGATGCCGAGGAAAGAGCCAAGTTGGTTCAGCAGCTACAGGATAAGCATGAGTTTGAGATAGCTCGATTGAGAAAGAAAATTGTTACAGCCATTGTCAAAAGTAACAAGATCATCAAAGATCTCGAAGAAGAAAGAGAACATTGTTACACGACTATGGCTCGGCTAGAGTTTAAGCTACAACAAATACAAAAGGAGAACCAACGTACTTTAGATGCTCGCGCCGAACAGATCAGCCGATTGCTTCAAGTGAAAGGGGTTATTCGAGAGAAAATTATTCATATTGCTCAGTACATCACCCGGAAGAGCCAGCTATGTGAAGAAATGTCCCGGGCAACATTTGTGTCTGCTGTGAAATTCTTTGTGCAGCAAGTCATGTCCGACCTAGATAGGCTCCAAAAGGGATTAGCATATAGGCCCGCGGCAAGACCGAACGATGTCTCGCGGATGAGCATTAATGTATTCATAGGGCATGCATTCTGTATTCATATTTCTTTGTATTAGTAACACAACACCATCTTGTAAACCGATGTTTTGAATTATCAATGAGAAATCAAGAGTTGTTGTCAATCCTTTTTCTTTATGTCAATTCTTTATTTACGATAGGCAAATAAATAGGAACACAAATCAATAAAGAAGTTAAGAGAAAGAAAAAGAAAAAGAATAGAAAAAAAGAAGAAGAAAAAGAAGAAAGAAAAAAAAAAGAAGAAAAGAAAGAAAAAGAGAACGACAAAATTGGTTCAAAATGAAACAAAGGCCAGGATGATGCATGACAATCGAAGGCAAAATTGTGATTATTCCAAATCGTTGCATCTTATCTTTTCATGTGCTAACTACTAACGGGTGTTGTTGTTTATGAGAGTCAGATTCTAGCTGGCAACTGGCATTCTGGCTACTCATCCCTACAGCACAAGATCTAAGACAATGACAAAGGTTGTATCCCAAGAAATTGAACCAACTGTCATGGACCTCGTCCAAGAAGAGGAAGTTGTGGACGTGATAGGAATGAAAGAAGAAATGTACAAGCTTAAACAGCGGATGGCTGAGATGTACCAGGCTTGGTCGAGGGGTCAACCCTTACCTACTTATCCCGCTAACCCAGCATACGTCCCTCCAGCCAATCCCAACCCTGAGCCACCCACTATGAACTCATCCTCTACATATCCAGACTATCACCACTATTATGCCTCCACCTCTCAAGTACCACCGCCACTGTCAAAACAAGTACCACCCCAGCCACCACAGGTCGCCCCGGTATATGTAGCACCTCCACCGGCCGCCTTGCATAAGTCATCCAGTGAGCCGTTGTTCCATGTACAAGATACCCACTACTACCCGCCTGAACCAACCTTTTGGCAACATGAATCTCACACCCCGTTGATGGAGGCGATCGAAGAAAAACCTGTCAGGAACTTAGAACAGGAGGAGATAGTCAGAAAGGTGAGGAGTTTGGAGCAGTCCTTTCGTAACATACAAGGGCTAGGAAGACAAGTAAGTGTGGCGTACAAAGACCTATGTCTATTTCCAGAAGTGCAACTCCCTATTGGTTTCAAGTTTCCCAAGTTTGACATGTACAGCGGGCACGGAGATCCAGTGGCCCATCTTAGAGGATACTGCAGTAAGATGCATGGCGCAGGGGGAAGAGATGAGCTTCTGATGGCGTACTTTATCCAAAGTTTGAGTGGTTCTGCATTGGAATGGTACACGCGCAAAGATCTCGCACAAGCATTTGCTAACCATTTCCAGTACAATTTGGAAATCATACCGGATATGTTTTCACTCACTAAGATGGAAAAGAAACCTGGTGAAAGCTTTCGAGAGTATGGTTTTTGGTGGAGAGAACAGGTGGCGAGGGTGGATCCGCCTGAGACTGTTTCTTGCAGGCCTTGAAGCCTACCTACTATGGACATCTGGTGTCAGCCATTGGCAAGAATTTTAATGAAGTCATAAAAATGGGAAGTTTTGTGGAAGAAGGATTGAAAACTAACAAGATTATGAGCTTTTCTGCGATCAAGGCCACAAATCAGGCCATCCAGACATGGAATGGAGGAGCCATTGGGAAGAAGAAGAAAGAAGAAGTGTCGATTGTGGAGAGTAAACCCTGGAATCGTAGCCAATACCATCACCCACCTCGCCCATATCAGCCGTACCCACCAACACCCTACAACCTACCTCCACCATACTGTCCATCCACTACCTCACACTACCATAATCCACAAGCCCAAACTTATCTACCACCACCACAGGTATGGCGAGCCCAGGTCCCACAGAATGTTTATCACACACAAAATACCTACCCCTCTTCTACAACTTACAAAAACCCGAACAGACCCAATTTCAGGCCCGACCCGGAGATGAGGAACAAAAACCAGATGAAGAAAATATTCACCCCGTTGGGGGAATCCTATACTAACCTCTATCACCGATTGAAGGAATTGGGGGATGTTGAACCCAATCGAATCAAAGCTTCCGAACCCACCTCCCAGGAATATTGATCAGTCGGTCAGATGCGAGTATTGCTCTGGGGAACCGGGGCACGGCACTGAAAAATGTTGGCACCTAAAGACTGCTATTCAAGAGCTCATTGATAGCCGGATGATTGAGGTGCAGGCTCCAGAGGCTCCGAACATTACTCAGAATCCACTGCCGGCTCATTATGAGACACACATGATAGAGTTGGCACAAGAGGAGAGCAGCAGGAAGCCGTCCTAGTCGGGCATGATGATAAAAGCCAGCAGCAAAGCAGGAAAGGAAATGGAGAAAGGGAAAGAAATAGTTGAAGAACCAGTGAAAAAGCAACCAGCGGTTGAGACTTTGAAAGTTGTGGTGCCAGGGGTGAAACCAGTGTTGACAGTGAAAGGTGCGTGCATGGAACCGGTAATTATAATGCCAGTGGTGCAGATGCCGGTGGTAGATACTAAGACTGTACCTTGGAACTACAAGAAGGTGGCAGTAGTGTACAAAGGAAAAGAAGTGACTGGAGAGATCAACGAGACACACGGTCTAACTCGTTTCAGGTGGTGTTTTGCCCCGGAAGAGTTAAGAAAAATGAAGGTGGTGAAGGAGAATCATATGAAGAAGCCTATCTCTGAAGAAGAAGTAGAAGAATTTCTCAAGAAGATAAAATCTCAAGACTACTCGATAGTAGAACAATTGAGGAAGACACCTGCACAAATCTCTCTGCTCTCATTATTGATTCACTCGGAGGAACACAGAAAAGCATTGTTGAAAATATTGAATGAGGCATATGTCCCTGAAAAAATCTCGGTCTGTCATCTTGAGAAGATTACCAACAAGATTTTTGAGTCCAACAAGATTACGTTCGCGGACAATGAATTGCCCATTGAGGGGGCTGAACATAACAAGGCGCTCTATCTTACTGTGAAAAGCGAGGAATTAGTGGTCACTCGGGTGTTGATAGATAATGGGTCAAGTGCAAACATTTGCCCACTTTTGACTCTTGGAAAGCTGAATATCAATCCTGACAGAATCCTGGAGAAATAGTGTGAATGTGCGAGGGTTTGACAGAGGAAGCAAAAATACTTTGGGGGATATCATCCTGGAGGTCACCATTGGGCCAGTAGACTTTACAATAGAGTTTCAGGTGTTAGACATCACTGTGTCCTACAATCTATTGATGGGTCAACCATGGATCCACGTAGCTAAAGCCGTGCCATCATCCTTGCACCAAATGGTTAAGTTCGAATGGGAGCAGCAAGAAATCACAGTGCACGGAGAAGGAGATACCTGCAATGCCATGATGCCATTCGAGGATGTGGATGGAGACAAGGGTCCTTGGGTGTACCAGGTGACAGACACTGTAGCAATTAACAAGATTGCTGAAGAAGAGAAATTGCCAATCCCTACAGTGGCACCTTCCGATGTGATGGTAGCCAGAGAGATGATCAAAAATGGATTTACACCGGGGAAAGGGCTAGGAATAGCCTTGCAAGGAATAACTCAACCAGTCCATCTGCCGGTGAACAATGACACCTTCGGCTTGAGATTCAAACCCACCCATGCCGACATCCAGAAAGCCAAAAGAAAAAGAAGAACTGGACCCTTCCTAAATCTGTCCCAAAACTGTCCGACACCTTCGCCAAGCCTGGTACAAAACGACATCTGACATCTGCTGCATCTAGGTATGCTGAGACTAGACCTGATGAGGAGCTCTTGATGAGGTTTGAAATGTTATTTGGGGACGTGAACATGATAGAAATGGGCGAGGGTACCAGCAGGATAGACATTCAGTTCGTGGGGTCTGGTGTTGCGCTCAACAACTAGGAAGCCACTCCTTTCCCAATCAGGAATGAGTCTTGGTAGTTAGCTTTTGAAATACATCATCATTTCCCCAAAAAAGCAATTTTACTTTCTGTAGTCCCCACCCCCATTGAAATCAAAATGTACCCAAACTTTGTTCATCTTTTGAAATATCAATGAAATGCAGTTTCTTCTTCTTTCTTCATTTTTGCCTTATTTTTACCTTTTGTACAGTTCCATATGTGCTAATTCTGATGATATGTCATGCATGAAGAATTCCCGGCCCAGTTTTGACAATCAAATTATTATACAAGAAATTGAGAACGATAGTGAGATAGAATATGAGGATGAGGAAATACTGGAGGAAATAAGTAAAGACTTGAATCAATATGAGGAAAAACCCAAACCGAACTTGAGTGAGACAGAATCTATCAATTTAGGGAGCGAAGATAATGTCCGGGAGACGAAAATCATTGTACTTCTAGAAACCTCCCTCGGGGAAGAGTTAATAAAGTTGCTGCATGAATTCAAGGACATCTTTGCTTGGTCCTATGATGACATGCCCGGACTTAGCACCGATTTGGTGGTACACAAGTTGCCTATTTATCCTGAATGCCGACCAATGAAGCAAAAGTTGAGAAAGTTCAAAACGGACATCAGCGTGAATATAAAAGAAGATGTGAATAAGCAATTTGAGGAAAAGGTCATACGAGTTACTAAGTACCCCACCTGGTTAGAAAATGGTGTGCCAGTCCCAAAGAAAGATGGAAAAACCAGGGTGTGTGTGGATTACAGAGACCTCAACAAAGCCAGTCCAAAGGATGATTTCCCATTGCCAAACATACACATATTAATCGACAATTGCGCCAAGCACGAGATTGGTTCTTTTGTAGATTGTTATGCGGGTTATCACCAGATCCTAATGGACGAAGAAGATGCGGAGAAAACTGCTTTCATTACGCCTTGGGGAACATATTGCTATAGAGTGATGCCGTTTGGGTTAAAGAATGCCGGAGCTACTTATATGAGGGCAATGACCACAATGTTCCATGATATGATGCATCGAGAAATCGAAGTGTATGTTGACGACGTCATCATAAAGTCCAAGAAGCAACATGATCATGTGAGGGATTTGAGAAAGTTTTTCCAAAGACTCCGGAGGTACAATCTTAAACTCAATCCAGCAAAATGCGCTTTTGGAGTGCCTTCACGGAAGCTATTGGGATTTATAGTGAGTCGGCGGGGTATTGAACTAGATCCATCAAAGATCAAAGCCATCCAGAGTTTACCTCCGCTGAAGAACAAGAAGGAAGTAATGAGCTTACTAGGAAGGTTGAATTATATTAGCCGGTTCATCGCTCAGTTGACATCAACATGTGAGCCGATCTTCGAGTTGTTAAAGAAAGATGCAACAGTGAGATAGACCGATGAATGTCAGGAAGCCTTCTACAAAATCAAGGAATATTTGGCAAATCCTCCAGTGTTAGTTCCTCCAGAGCCGGGAAGACCTTTGACTTATATATGACGGTGCTTGACAATTCTTTTGGTTGTGTGCTAGGACAACATGATGAGACGGGCAAGAAAGAGCAGGCTATATATTACCTTAGTAAGAAATTCACATCTTACGAGGTAAAATATACTCAGCTAGAGAGAACGTGCTGCGCATTAACCTGGGTGGCTCAGAAACTGAAGCACTATCTGTCAGCTTACACCACATACTTGATATCACGGTTGGATCCTCTGAAGTATATATTCCAGAAGCCCATGCCTACGGGAAAACTTACTAAATGGCAGATTCTGCTCACAGAATTGACATCATTTATGTAACTCGTACGGCGATGAAAGCGCAGGCGGTTGCAGATCACTTGGCAGAGAATCCAATGGATGATGAGTATGAGCCACTAAAGATATATTTTCTGAATGATGAGGCAATCAATGTCGAAGAAATAGAATATAGTGAAAAGCCAGGATGAAAGATGTATTTCGACGGAGCCGTCAACAGTAAGGGAGTTGGTATCGGAGCAGTGCTTATTTCAAAAATGGGTCAACACTATCCCATTACCGCTCAACTTCGATTTTTATGTACCAACAATATGGTCGAATATGAGGCGTGTATATTGGGATTAAGGATGGCAATAGATATGGGTGTTCAAGAAATTTTGGTCATGGGTGACTCGGATCTTTTGATACACCAAATTCAGGGAGAATGGGAAACAAGGGATTTGAAATTGATACCTTATCGGCATTGCTTGCATGAGTTGTCCCAAAGATTCCAGTTCATAGAGTTCAAACATATCCCAAGAACGCACAATGAAGTCGCAGATGCTCTGTCCACACTATCCTCTATGTTACATCATCCGGACAAAGCCTATATAGATCCACTTCAGATCCAGGTGCGTGATCAGAATGCTTACTATTTTGCTGTGGAAGAAGAATTGGATGGAGAACCGTGGTATCATGACATCACGGAATACCTGAAGGCTGGTAAATACCTGGAGCAGGCCACTAGAGATCAGAAGAGAGCTGTAAGACGCTTGGCGAATGGCTTTTTCCTCAGTGGAGGAATCATATATTAAAGGACACCAGACCTGGGATTGCTGAGGTGTGTGGATACGCAACAATCTGATAAGATTATGACTGAGGTGCACGCTGGAGCCTGCGGACCCCATATGAGCGGGTATATCTTAGCGAAGAAGATTATGAGAGCCAGGTACTATTGGCTCACCATGGAGCGGGACTGCATCAGATATGTGAGGAAATGCCACCAATGCCAAGTACATGGAGATCTAATCCACTCCCCGCCTTATGAATTGCATACAATGTCTGCACCCTGGCCGTTTGTTGCTTGGGGCATGGATTTTATCGGACTAATAGAGCCTGAAGCTTCCAACGGACATAGATTTATTTTGGTCGCAATTGATTACTTCACTAAGTGGGATGAGGCAAAGACATTCAAGGCGGTGACGAAGAACGCTGTGGTGGATTTTGTGCATGAAAATATTATATGCTGGTTTGGAATTCCCAAGGTAATCATCACAGATAACGGGGCCAATCTGAACAGTCACCTCATGGAGAAAGCTTTCCAGAGATTTAAGATCCTGCATCGTAACTCTACACCGTACAGGCCAGAGGCAAATAGGGCAGTAGAAGCTGCAAACAAGAATATAAAGAAAGTCCTCAGGAAAATGGTGGAGGAATCCAGACAATGGCACGAGAAATTACCTTTTGCTCTTATGGGTTATCGCACAAGAGTGCGCACTTCTATCGGCGCCACACCCTATTCATTGGTGTACAGGACAGAGGCTGTTATACCCGTAGAAATAGAAATACCGTCATTACAAATTGTCACACCACCTTTTGGCGCGCACCCGCGAGAGCGCGAAGGAGTTTTTCCAATTTAAGGACAATCGAAACGGGATTTATTTATTTGATTCAGAGTCGCCACTTGAGAGATTTATGGTGTCCCAAGTCACCGGTTGAATCCCGAATCGAGGAAAAGAATGACTCTGTTTAACGATCCGCGAAACAGAAATCCCGATAAGGAATTCTGTTAACCCGGGAGAAGGTGTTAGGCATTCCCGAGTTCCGTGGTTCTAGCACGGTCGCTTAACTGTCATATTCGGCTTATTTTATCTGATTTATACCACGTTTTAACTTATGTACAAATTTTAACTTTCAACCGCTTTTGATATTATTTTCAAAGAGAATTACAACGTCGTGAAAATACGTCTCGAACCACGTCACGTAAATGCACCCGCAGTTTTTGACATATTTCGACTTCGTTAAGATTTGAATTTGGGTCACATAAATGTGCACCCGGTTTTAGGAAAGTAAATTATTAAATAACGGTCCTAAAGCAACTACGTGTTTGCACTTTGGGGAAGGTCATGAAATTCACTAAACGGTCCATCCCGAAATCTAAGTAATTAAAGCTGTCAATCTCAATAAGCGTCGCCTACCTTATTTCCGAAAAAAAAAAACTCTTTGCAGCAACCAATACCAGAATTTGCAAGTATCATCCATGAAGTATCATTATCCAGCAAGTACAAGAAGACAATATCAAGCAAAGTTCACGATGACTCATTTTTGCAGACAACACTTCCATGGATTTGTTTTTATTCCAAAATTTAATGTCATTCTTGAATGCCAAAAAGTCAACTACTGAATGCAGTAGTGAGACCATCATGCTCACTCCCAAAAGGAAAAGATACTCTTTCTTGAAAAACCATTCCCATTAATCATGTCAGTTATTAATGCCAAATGCACAATAAAGGGGATGATATTTTTAAACCAGTTAGTACAAATATTCCCAGTGAAATACCAAAACAAATCAGTAGTTGTGCAAACTTCAAAATTTTTTTTTAAAAAAAAAATCCATTTCTGTTATCTCTCGAGCATATGGAATGCAACGTAGCTTAAATGAACCTTAGGAATAATATGACACCAAAAGCAACTGAAAACTTAGGCTTTCAATCAACAATTCCAAGGTCAATTCACAAACTTAACGCACTGGAATAATGCTCAAATGAATCCAAACCAGCAGCAACAAGCTACTAATCTGACAGAACACAACAGAACTTCGGGCAACAGCAGGGAATTTGACTCGACATCTCGATTCGATTTCAAAAAAACTCAAATAGTTTTCAGACGGCCACTCGAAGCAGCGAACCAATTAAAACAATGGACCTTATATTAATTACTTTCCAGACAAAAGAATGTGACAAAATTTTCAGCAAAAGACTTTCTAGACAGCTTTCAACACTAAATTATTGCTATAATTTTCAGTAAACTCACAGATCAATATGATTTAATAATTACAATTAGGAATGCTGATAAACTCCATCTATTTTCAATTTCAATTCTATTCGTGGTTGCTATGGGAAATCCAATCAGAACAAAATCCAACACATCTTAAATCAAATGACAAACGAATTCAAAATTGGTGTTGTCCTTCAAACACAACTAATTATTAGTTAGCTAACATCTAAACCCCGGGATCTAGTTTTTACATATGTAATGGCTTCCAAAATTTAGAATTTAAGAATCAAACAAATATCACAACTGAACATGCTTAAAAATGTAGAAAACATCAAGTAAACAACTGTTCTTTGACAAATCTCGACTTGAGTAAATCCACTTCAATGTTTATCCATTCTCATACATTAAAAGGTGAAATGAATACCTGGAAATGATGGTAAAAGGAGTCAAATGCAGCAGTAACAGTAAGCAGCCTCAGCAACACCAACTCAAAACCCAAAACGATATGAAGTAATAAAGAATGAACTAGTTTCAACTAAACAAATGACCTAGCAAACTTGGAACCAAACTCAAACTAATTTTTTAACCCCTGGCAAACCAGAAGCTGTTTCAGAAAGGAGAAGCTCCAAAAATCACAATAAAGTTCAATGGAATAGTAGTTATTTTCAGTTTTTCCCTCGAGTGTGTTTGTATAAACTCTCTCTGTCTGTTCTTTCCAGTGTATATCCCCTATATGTGTGCTTTCAATCTCTTTTTATAGCCCAAATCAGACCCCCTTTTCTTTTATTCTAAAGTGTTTCAGCTTTCCCCATGTTATTCCCTTAGCCCATGTGAACCCCCTTAACCCTTTTCATTATTCCTCCCTGCTGTTTTTTCTGATTTCCAGCTCAAAAAGAGTATTAAACAGGGTGTTATCTTCACTAAAACAACTCTTTAACTGATCCTACCATGTGCTACACATTTGAAACCTTGAGTATGGTTTTTCATATTTCTAAACAGCTATATCCAATTCAACATTTCCTAATATGAAATCAAAAACTCAGACCTACAGGCAATCATATCAATTACAGCTACCAAAACAACTACTATGAATCAGACAGTGAAGCTATATATAGTTAACAACTACAATTGAATAACTATAACCAACAGTGATACTACAATAAGTTAACGGCTAATCAAGGTCCAATGTTCGAATCAAAACGAACCCACAGAATTAATCGACGTCATTTAATCGATTACAACATGTATAATCGGCAACAAACAAATCGACAGAACAATGATTCATCATTCTCGGCCAAAGACGAAAATAGAAATACGAAGCTAACTATTCGACGAAAACAGTGATTCAACAACATTGGTAATCAAATAGACAAAACAGAATCTTAGAATTGACAACCAACAAGACAGTATTCTCGGCCAAAGAAGAGAGAAAGAAAAAAAAAGAATACGAAGCTAACTAATCGACGACGCTAATTGACGCGAACACGTATTTGACAACATTCGATTAGCCGATTACGATATATGTAATCGATAACCAAAGCCGACAAGCAATGATCACACAAATTTCGGATAGCACTTTGTAAATTCAACATCAAACAACTTAACGATATTAACAACGAATCGAATTCGACTCACAATTACCCGTTAACAGCGAAGAATAACAACTAACAAATCGACCAAATAAAAGGTCCCAAAGAGACGAAGAAAACAGAGAATTGGCGGAATAATAAAACAACAAAAAAATGAAAACTAGAAACAATTAAGCTTAAACGACAAATACAATTAAACAAGAACAGAAATACCTTGAAACAAAGAATTGGAACTCGGCCGACTCGGGTCTTGGTCATTCGAGGTCGAAAGGACCTTAATTGAAGTGTTTTCGAAGTGAAAACAGTCCAATTAAGGTCTATTGGACCCCAATCTTATGAAATTCGAAGAAATCCCTAATTTTAATTTTAGGGTTCTTGAGTCTTCATTTGGGGGTTGAAGAGCTAGGGTTTGATTCGAAGGAAAAGGGGTAAGG
The DNA here is from genome assembly GCA_032618575.1 of Nicotiana noctiflora. Classification (NCBI taxonomy): domain Eukaryota; kingdom Viridiplantae; phylum Streptophyta; class Magnoliopsida; order Solanales; family Solanaceae; genus Nicotiana; species Nicotiana noctiflora. Next base: position 363,423 of record JASVEL010011629.1, on the reverse strand, counting down.
ATTTGGAGAGGGGGGATCAGGTATGTTCAGGGGTGTGAGTTTGGGGGGCTTCGGAGCCGGCGGAGATGGTTTTTCAGGCGAGGAGAATCAGGGCGGCTAGGGTTCTGTCTCGCTCGTTTCTTCACAGACGGAGGGGGTATGGAATGATTGAATAATATGGGTCTTGGGGTGGGTGTTTGTGTATTAAAATCAAGACTTAATCTTAGCCGTTGGATTTAACAACCAACGGCTGAGATCAAATGAATTAACATGGGGCCGGGTCGGTTCAATTGGAAATGGGTTATTTGGTTGGGTTTGGGTGTAATATTTGGGCCTGGTCCAGCTTCAAATGGCCCAATCCGAATTACAACCAAGTTTTAATTATTTCCTCCCTCTTAATTTAACTCCTAATTTATGAAAGAAAAAAATATAAAAATCCTAACTACACTAAAAAATCAAGTCAAATTAACTAATACTAATTATACTAACAATCGTTACATACAATTAAATATCAATTAGACATAAATCACACAACTAAGCACTCAAATGCTAAAAATGTAAAAAGATGAATTATTTTTGTGATTTTCATTTTGTAAGATAAAATTAATTACTCCTAATTTCAAAGTTAGATAAAAAATGTAAACACGACATATTTTTGTATTTTTATCAGTTTAACATATATAATCATGCTTATACGAATACAAACAATTACCAAAAAAATAACATGAAAATTCACAAAAACATACAACGTAAAAAATAGACAATTTTTGTTTTGATTTTGTGGGAGTATTTCATGTTAGGCAAAAATCACGTGCTCACAGCTGCCCCTCTTTGCGTGTAAACTCGGAGAGTTTTCGTGCAAAGATAAGTGAGCGGATACGAGCGATTTTTGCCTGTTTGAGCACTCCATTTGAAGCATTTTTTGAAAAGTTTGACCGAACCTTTGCTTCAGAAGGTCTCCTACATATCCCTGGCTAAAAGGGAATCACGTCAATGTAGTTCGGGAAATTTTGGTAGCCGGGACTACCATGAAGCTGTGATTCTGCTGTTACTATTGTTGTTGTTGTTGCTACTGCTTACTGGCCTCCTTATTACACCGAAGGAAAATCAAAGCTAAGCTAGCTAGACTAAGTTACAGTATTGCGAATTCTTATCTATATTTTCAACTTGATCTTGTCATGTTCCTTGCCATCCTGCTGGCTCTGATGTTTCTTCACATACTTCTTCTCTTCTGTCAATTGTTATTTCGGTCTATCTTGATTGCCGAACTCTGACCATTGGTCCCTTCCTTGTGAACTTCGACCTATTCTCCTTTAAAATCTGAATCTATCTTTCTGATTCTTGTTGCCTTCCTTCCGATTACGAACTTGGATTCATGCTGGGGATTCTCGTCATACTCTACCATTTTTCTCAACCAAATTCAAAAATAAATCGCCACTCCATTCTTCAGGTGGGCTCCCTGACTTTATCACAACTTTCGAAAAATAAATGGCCACTCCATTCTTCAGGCGGGCTCCCTGACTTCAACTTCTACTCAACTAAATCGCCACTCCGTTCTTCAGGCGGGCTCCCTGACTTCAACTACAACTTCAAAATAAATCGCCACTCCATTCTTCAGGCGGGCTCCCTGACTTCAACTACAACTTCGCAATTAAATCGCCACTCCATTCTTCAGGCGGGCTCCCTGACTTCAACTACAGCTTCAAAAATAAATCGCCACTCCATTCTTCAGGCGGGCTCCCTGACTTCAACTACAGCTTCAAAAATAAATCGCCACTCCATTCTTCAGGCGGGCTCCCTGACTTCAATCACAACTTCAAAATAAATCGCCACTCCATTCTTCAGGCGGGCTCCCTGACTTCAACTACAATTTCAAAATAAATTGCCATTCCATTCTTCAGGCGGGCTCCCTGACTTCAACTATAATCTCAAGATTAAATCGCCACTACATTCTTCAGGCGGGCTCCCTGATTTCAACTATAACTTCAAAATAAATCGCCACTCCATTCTTCAGGCGGGCTCCCTGACTTCAACTACAACTCACTAATTTCATCCCATCCTTTATCGCTCTCCTTTGTTTTCTTGTACCATTTTCTTCTTCCTGCATCGTCTCTTGGGCCACCCTTTCATCTGAATTACCTTGTCTTGGAATAGCTTTCCCACTGGGTCGTGTTACTTTTCCTTTGGCTGCTGGAGATATCTTCGGAACTGTTCACTCACCTGCTGGTGATGATGCTGCTGGGGAGGTATTCTTTATTTCCTTCACCCTTCATTCTCTCTCGGACTCGCCGGGGATGGAAATGTCATTAACTGAGGATTACCCTGGCGGGGGACCCCTTTTCCTCTTCCTTCTTCCCGGACCTCCTTCGGGGCTCGCGCTTTGCTCCCTTGAAAACTTGTAGGATATAATGCTGCTGGGGGAATCTCGAAGTCAGTGTTTCGTTTCTCCAACGACTGCTGGGGATGATACCGGCTCAAAGATCACTTCCTCGCATTGTCGGGCCTCTTTCAAAACTATTCTGCTCGACACCGGTATTTCCCAAAATCTTGTGTTGCTTTCTATCCTTATCCACTGGGTATTTGCTTTCAAGAAAATTTTCGCAACAGGAGAAAATTTTCTGCCCCAGTTTGATAAACTTCTAGGTGGTATGCTTTTCCGCCGACGAACCCTCTTTTCCTGCTTTAAATCAAAGAAAAATTGTTAGTTTCAAAACGCAGTGAGTGGTCGTGCCACTCTTGTTGGGGCCATTTTCTTTTCTCTTTCAGCTACTTGGCTTCCCTCGAACTTTGGGGACGACGTTGTCACTTGCTGGGGATGCTGCTCTTTCCGCATATGGTCCCTCATTTCTCCTTTTATTCCAACCTTCAGTTTGGTCCGACCCTTTTAGTCGATGATCTATTGTGAGAAATCGTCTTCTGGATGTGTAATATATGTCCATCGTACTCCATAATTCCCGTGAACCTTTCAATCAACTTGTTATTCCAACCTTAATATCGGAACGACTTTTGCCTTATTGCCTCGTTCCACGCCTATTCATCTTCATTGTACCGCTTTAGGAGACTTGATAGTAAGCTTTGAGAAGTCAACTTTCGAAAACAAAAGAAGAGAAAAATGATAGATAAAGAAATGCTGACTGCGAAGTGATAAAATAAAGGGAAAACTTTTCTGAACTCAAAATTAGGAAAAACTTATCTGACTGTGTAACTGATCCAATGGTTATGCCGCGCCTTTGAGATTAATCTACCCAGTCTATTTATGTCAATCACTTTCTGATGGCCGCGTTTTGCCAGAAGCAAACGAATGTCCCAACCTTTATCTCATGCAGACACCTTGTAACTATCTTTCCTTGTCACCTCATAGTGCCCTTCAAAGGGTTTTCACTAATGAGATTCTCTCGTTTCTCTCGATCTCCCGTCGCCTTAGGGTGCCTATAAAGGTTTTCCCCGTAAGACTCTCTCATTTTATTTCTCTCAACTTTCTTCGCCTTAAGGTGCCCGCGAGGGTTTTCACCGTTAAGACTCTCTCATTTCGCTTTCTTTCCATGCGGTGGGCTGGGGTATTATCCATGGAATTTCCTCAAAAGGGGCTATCCTTTTTCAGCTTGTGAGTCCTAGATTCAGTCGAGGATTGAAGTGTCATTCGTAGTTTCATTCGCATGACTTGGCATTTCCCAAACACTGATCGAGAGGTCTTTTTTGGTCCTTAATGTGGTTTCTGTGTGTGGGGCTAAAGAAAGGGGTTTAATCTCAACGGTTAGCTCATTACAACTTTCAGAATCTACACTATCTTTTCAAATGAAACAATGACTTCTGCCCCAGTTTTGTTGCTTGGGGAATCTTTGATTTTTATTATATTATGACCGAGCCGTGTGGCGCCTACGTATCCTTCTTGAGGAATCAGGTCGAACGTAGTTCACTTTTTCTTGTGTTTTTTTTGTTTCTTTTTCTATTTTGTTACACATCTTCTTTGATGATTCCGAAAGAGGGTATATGAAAGAATAATTAAGGCTCAAAAGGGGAAAACAAGGGTTAAAGTGTTTGGGTAGTAGAAAAATTGCCTCTGTCATTTCATTCTCCGAAAAATGCCAAATACACACAAACGAAACCAAATGTTGACAAATGCATTAAAGAATTACACATAATATCTCTTGACTGCATCAGAATTGATAGCCATATCGGTGCATCTTCCCTCAACATCAATTAGACATAGAGCGCCGTTGGATAATACTCTAGTCACCACAAATGGTCCCTGCCAATTTGGAGCGAACTTGCCTTTCGCTTCGGCCTGATGTGGTAGAACTCTCTTCAGCACATGCTGTCCCACTTCAAATTTCCCGGGACGTACCTTCTTGTTATATGCTCTCGCCATTCTCTTTTGATACAATTGGCCGTGACATACTGCTGTCAATCTCTTTTCATCGATCAAGCTCAATTGCTCTAATCGGGTTTTGACCCAATCGTCGTCATCAATCTCAGCTTCAGCGACAATTCGGAGGGATGGGATTTCAACTTCTGCTGGTATTACTGCTTCGGTCCCATACACCAACAAGTAAGGAGTTGCACCTACCGAAGTCCGGACGGTAGTGCGATAACCTAACAGTGCGAACGGTAACTTTTCATGCCATTGCCTGGACCCTTCTACCATCTTCCTTAATATCTTCTTTATATTCTTGTTTGCTGCCTCAACCGCACCATTTGCTTTGGGACGATGCGGTGTGGAATTTCGGTGTGTAATCTTGAACTGTTGGCAGACCTCCTTCATCAATCCGCTGTTAAGATTGGCACCGTTATCCGTGATGATTATCTTTGGAATTCCAAACCTGCAGATGATGTGGGAATGTACGAAGTTCACTACCGCCTTCTTGGTTACTAATTTGAAGGTTTTGGCCTCCACCCACTTGGTAAAATAATCGATCGTTACCGGAATGAACCTATGACCATTGGAAGCCGCAGGCTCTATAGGTCCAATAACATCCATACCCCATGCAACAAACGGCCATGGTGCTGACATTGTATGCAATTCAGTCGGCAGAGAATGAATCAAATCTCCGTGTATCTGACACTGATGGCATCTTTGCACGAAACTTATACAATCACGCTCCATCGTGAGCCAGTAATATCCCGCTCGAAGAATCTTCTTTGCCAATACGTATCCGCTCATGTGTGGTCCACACACTCCCGAGTGTATATCTGTCATCACTGTTGTGGCTTGACTTGCATCTATACATCTCAACAATCCCAAATCCGGGGTTCTTTTGTACAACACCCCTCCACTAAGGAAAAATCCGTTCGCCAACCGCCGAATAGCTCGCTTTTGATCTCCAGTTGCCTGCTCTGGGTATATTCCTAACCTGAGGTATTCCTTGACATCATGAAACCATGGCTCACCATCCATTTCTTCCTCTATCATATTGCAATAAGCATGTTGATTCCGGATCTGAATATGTAACGGATCGACACGAACCTTGTCCGGGTGATGTAGCATTGACGCTAAAGTAGCTAGAGCGTCTGCAACCTCATTATGCATCCTTGGGATGTGCCTGAATTCTACTGATCGAAAGCGTTTGGTCAGATCATGCAAACACTGACGATATGGGATGAGCTTTAAATCTCTGGTTTCCCATTCTCCCTGAATCTGATGTACCAGAAGGTCCGAGTCCCCCAAGACCAAGACGTCCTATACATCCATGTCTACCGCTAATCGTAACCCCAAGATACATGCCTCGTACTCAGCCATATTATTGGTACAATGAAAACGCAGTTGAGCAGTAACAGGATAATGATGTCCTGTTTCAGAGATAAGCACGCCCCTACTCCGACTCCTTTTGCGTTCGCCGCTCCGTTCGAAGAAAAGCTTCCACCCTGGATCCTCGGTTAACTCCAACCCATCAATCTGCAGTACTTCTTCGTCCGGAAAATATGTCCTCAAAGGTTCGTATCCGTCATCAACAGGATTCTCAGCTAAGTGATCGGCTAGGGCTTGAGCTTTCATAGCCGTCCTTGTCACGTATATGATGTCGAACTCCGTAAGTAATATTTGCCATTTTGCTAACCTCCCCGTAGGCATAGGTTTCTGGAAAATATACTTCAATGGATCCAAACGCGAAATGAGGTAAGTGGTGTAAGAAGACAAATAGTGTTTCAGCTTTTGGGCTACCCATGTCAAAGCACAGCATGTCTTTTCCAAATGAGTGTATTTGACCTCGTGGACTGTGAATTTCTTACTGAGATAGTAAATGGCTCGTTCCTTCCTGCCAGTAAGATTATGCTGCCCTAGTACGCAGCCGAACGAATTCTCTAAAACCGTTAGATAAAGAATCAAGGGTCTACCCGGTTCGGGCGGAACCAGTACGGGTGGGTTTGACAAATACCCTTTGATTTGGTCAAACGCTTCTTGACATTCTGTCGTCCATTCTCGCAGCGTCTTTCTTCAACAGACGGAATATGGGCTCACAGGTTGCTGTGAGCTGAGCAATAAACCTACTGATGTAATTTAACCTTCCCAACAAACTCATTACCTCTGTTTTATTCCTTGGCGGAGGTAACTCTTGGATGGACTTGATTTTGGATGGGTCCAACTCAATGCCGCGTCGGCTGACGATGAATCCTAGCAACTTTCCTGATGGGACTCCGAATGCGCATTTGGCCGGATTGAGTTTGATATCATATCTTCGCAGTCTTTGAAAGAACTTCCTGAGGTCAGCAACGTGGTCTTCTTGACGTCTAGATTTTATGATCACATCATCCACGTACACTTCAATTTCCTTGTGTATCATGTCATGGAATACCGTAGTCATCGCTCTCATGTATGTTGCCCCTGCGTTCTTCAAACCGAACGGCATCACCCGGTAGCAATAAGTCCCCCACGGTGTGATAAAAGCCGTCTTTTCTGCGTCCTCTTCATCCATCAAGATCTGATGGTATCCCGCGTAGCAATCCACAAAGGATCCGATTTCACGTCCGGCGCAATTATCAATCAGGATATGGATATTGGGAAGCGGGAAATTATCCTTGGGACTCGCCTTGTTGAGATTGCGGTAGTCTACGCATACTCTGATCTTTCCGTCTTTCTTTGGCACTGGTACTACGTTAGCCAACCATTCTGGGTATCGAGTGACACGAATGACTTTTGCCTGCAACCGCTTGGTTACTTCCTCCTTGATCTTTACACTCATCTCCGTCTTAAATTTTCGCAGTTTTTGTTTGACGAGCGGGCATGCCGGGTCAGTAGGCAATTTATGGACCACTAGGTCAGTGCTGAGTCCTGGCATGTCATCGTACGACCATGCGAAAATGTCTCTAAATTCCATGAGTGTTTTGATCAATTCTTCTTTCAAGTTGGGTTCAATATGGACACTTATTCTGGTTTCTTTGACGTCATCTGTGTCCCCCAGATTAACAACCTCATTATCATTTAAATTTGGTTTGGGTTTTTCCTCGAAGTGACTTAATTCTTCACCGATTTCTTCTACGGCTTCATCATCGCCGTATTCGGATTCACTCTCGTCACCTCTTATTTCATGCGTTATTATTTCCAAACCCGATTGACTTTCTAGAATGGGTTGATTAATCTTTAAGCACGCCATATCATTAAGATCAGTTGAAAGAAAGCTGCTCAGAAAAGTAAAAAGAAGGAAAAATAAACAAAATTAGAAACGAAAGGAACAAAATTTCATTAATGGGAACAGTACAAGGAAAAACAAACTTGCGAACTCAAATCAAAATGAAGTGAAACAAATGGATTTTACTTCGGGGACAATCCCAACACAAAATTTCAAAAGAAAACAATCCAAAACAAACTACCAAGACTCCTTCCGGACAGGGAGAGGAGTAGCCTTCCAATTATTCAACTTTGCTTTCGATCCCACAAACCGTATATCGGCATGGCTGGATCCTTCGCCATCCTCTACCATGCATACGTCTGTGAATAAGTCCTCAAACTTTCTTAAGAACTCTTCGTCCGGCCTAACCATAGGACTGGGAACCTTTGTTGTCGGATGTCCTCTTACTCCGGACTTGACAAAAGATCGGGAAAGGCGTGGAACAGGCTTCGTGAGCACCCATGTCTTCTGCTTATTCCTCTTGGCTCGCTGGATGTCCTCTGATGTTGGCTTGAATCCCAAGCCGAAGGTTCCCACGTTTTCGACCACGGATACCGGTTGTATGATTCCTTGCAGAGATGCACCTAGACCTTTGCCGGGTATGAAACCGTGTCTCAACATTTCATGAGCCACCATGACGTCCGCGGTAATTATTCTGTCATCGGGAATGCATTCCCCTTCTGGAACTCGGTTGGCGGATACCACATCGCAGATCTGGTATACCCATGGCCCAACATCTTCTTCTGTCTCAACAAAGGGGACGACGGTGCCTGGTTGTAGATCATTCTCTCCATGGACGACGATCTCCTGTTGGTCCCACTCAAACTTGACGAGTTGGTGTAGGCTGGATGGAACTGCTCTTGCGGCATGGATCCATGGTCGCCCTATCAGAAGGTTATATGACACTACCATGTCCAGCACCTGGAATTCCATGGTGAACTCCACCGGTCCAATTGTCAAGATTAACACTATGTCCCCGACCGATGCCTTGCCTCCTCCATCAAACCCTCGAACACATATGCTGTTCTTGCGTATCCTGCCGGTGTCCACTTTCAACTTGTTCAGTGTAGAGAGAGGACAGATGTTAGCACTGGACCCATTATCGACAAGGACTTTGGTAACCACCGACTCCTCACACTTTACCGTAAGATATAAAGCCTTGTTGTGTTCGGTGCCTTCCTCCGGCAACTCGTCATCGGTGAAGGTAATCCGATTTGCTTCGAAGATCCTATTGGTGATCTTCTCCAAATGACTCACTGAGATTTTATCAGGTACGTGGGCCTCATTCAGAACTTTTCATCAAAGCTTGCCGATGTTCTTCAGAATGTATCAGCAAGGACAGCAATGAGATTTGCGCAGGAGTCTTCTTCAGCTGTTCTAGGACAGAATAATCATGCAGCTTCATCTTTTTCAGGAATTCTTCTGCCTCTTCGTCAGTTACCGGCTTTTTCAGTGTTGCCGGAGCAGTCTTCCTCAACTCCGCGGGGGCAAAACATCTCCCCGAGCGGGTCAAACCTTGCGCTTCGCAAACTTCCTCTTTCACTTCCTTTCCTTTGTAGGTTGTCGTGGTCCGATCATAATTCCATGGAATAGCTCTGCTATCAGTTATTGGCAACTGTATTGCTGGCTTGATGATGAAGATATCCATTCGAACGCCTGCTACCATCAAGACGGGCTTGGTTGCTACCCCTAGTACAACTATTTTTGCTTCCCCCGGCCTCACCGGTACTTCGTTCACACTTCCCTTCTCTGCTTCCGACCCTCATGGTACGTCCTTCTTGCAAATGGATGGCTCATCGAGGCTCGGCCCCTTTCTCATTCCTACCCCGCTAGACTTGATCATCATTACAGTCTGAGAGGCTTTCTCCTTTCCTTCTTCTACCCGTACCAACTCTATCATGTTGGTCTCATGATGAGTTGGAAGTGGGTTTTGGTTGATGTTGGGCTCTGTTGGAGTCTGGACCTCAATCCTGCGAGTGTCGATGAGCTCTTGGATGGCTGTTTTCAACCTCCAACACTTTTCCGTGTCGTGTCCCGGACATCCTGAGCAGTATGCACAATTTACTGAATGGTCCAGGTTCTTTGGAAGAGGGTTTGGTAGCTTAGCTTCAACCGGATTTAGCAACCCTACTTGCTTCAATCGGTGGAACAGACTGGTGTAAGACTCTCCCAAGGGAGTGAAAGTCTTTGGCCTTGGCGCCCTGTCGCCCTTGAATGCCTGGTTCGGACGAAAACTCGCGCCCGAGGGGTTTCCGTAGGCTCTTGGGGGTGGGTAATTGTTTTGCGGGTTTGGTGCACGCCACGGTGCATGGACGGGAGGTGCAGAATAGGACTGTGCGTGATGGACAGTAAAATGGGGAACAGGTGCTGGATAGTAATGTTGCGGGTGGTTATATGGATTGTGAAAGTAATTTTGGTGGTGAGGCTGGGGCGGGCTATATTGGGGTGCGGGGCCTCTGTTTCTGAACCACGTCCCGGACTCGACTGCCGCGACTTCCTCTTTCCTCTTTTTCCCGAGTACTCCTCCAGGTACCACTTTGGATAGCCTGAGTGGTGGCTTTCAATGCTGAGTAGCTCATGATCTTGTTGGCTTTCAAACCTTCCTCGATCATAGCCCCCATTTTTATCACCTCGGTGAATGATTTGCCCACGGACGTCACCAGATGTCCGAAATAGGTTGGCTCTAGTGTCTGCAAGAAGTAATCCACCATCTCGCTCTCTCTCATAGGCGGATCTACCCTTGCTGCCTGTTCCCTCCAGCGGAAACCAAATTCCCTGAAACTTTCAGCGGGTTTCTTCTCTAATTATAGTAGTGATAGGCGGTCGGGGATTATTTCAAGATTGTACTGGAACTGCCCGATAAAAGCTTGAGCCAAGTCATCCCACGTAAACCATCTGCTGGGGTCCTGTCTAGTGTACCACTCCAGCGCAGATCCTCCCAGACTCTGACCGAAGTAAGCTATCAGAATCTCATCCCGTCCTCCGGCTCCTCGCATTTTACTACAAAACCCTCGGAGGTGGGCTACAGGATCACCGTGCCCCTCGTATAGGTCAAACTTGGGCATTTTGAACCCGGCTGGCAACTGGACATCCGGGAATGGACACAAATCCTTGTAAGCGACACTGACCTGGTTGCCCAAACCGTGCATATTCCTGAAGGACTGCTCCAGGCTTTTGACTTTTCTAATAACTTTCTCATGTTCCGAACTTTGGAAGTGCTTTTCCGGTTCTGCCGGATTATCCCAGTGAGGGGTGTGTGATTGCGGTTCAGGAGCCCTAAAAGTAGGCTCTGGAGAATAACAATGATTGTCGTGGATTTGAAAAAGTGGCTCACTGGACGATTTTTGTAAAGGAGCAGGTGGAGGTGCCACAAAAACAGGGGTAACCGGGGGAGGAGGATTTTGCCTGGCTGGTGAAACCGGGGGGATATATGGGTTTTCCCTTGATAATAAGGATAGATTGGTGCACTTGTCGAGGGATCCATGGGCGGACGCTCTGGTGCTGGTGTAAGAGTAGGAAGGTTTGGTGATGATTGTCCCCTAGCCCAGGCTAGGTGCATCTCTGTCATTTGTTGTCTTAACCGGTCCATCTCCTCTTTCATGATTTGTATCTCTGTTTTCTCCCCATCGATACTTTTGTCTGAACTAGACATGCTTGCTGGAATTGGACCTTTTGATCCGGTATGGTAAGGGTGATCGGCCAGTATACTCTGTCAAGTCACTGCTAAACTTTCTGGAAATTGCATCAAACTTGTTAGCTCACTGAATTTAACAGGCATGTTATCGCACGTTGGATGTAATGCACCTAATCAATTGACCATTTCTACATGTATTCCTCGCATGCGTCATTCCAGCTTTTCTTTTTCTTCTTCTCTTATCCTTGAAAACTTTATTGTTATTAATCTCCCCATTTTTTTTAGCGGTGGTCGAATCTTATGTGGATTGCCTACGTATCACGTCCCTGCGTGAATCAGACCGAGCGTAGTTCTAATACAATAGACATAAGATATGAATGAAGTGTTCATGAATTTTATTTAAACCAAACTTCAAACTTGAAACACTTGCAAAAGACAACAATGGAGAAAAACTTTTAAAAGGACAACAGACTCTCAAATAACAGACTCTTCTAAGCATGTTCCAACGCCTCGAATCTTTGCGCCCGGGGGGCGTTGTTTGGCCTTGCTGCAGTTCTTGGTGTAAGATCTTTTTGTATACTCCCCAATTCTGCCATGACTTGGTGGACACATTCCATGATTGAAGAGAAGAGGGCAGGCTGAGGTACTCGTTCACAGGTCAAACACCTCATAGTAATGTAGTGCCCGATCTCATCGATCCTGGTCCTGATCATGTCTTTTTCTTTGAGCAGCTGCCCTATGTGCCTGTTCTTTGCCCCTAATACTTGAGAGTTGCCGGAGATATGGTCCAAGAGCCTATCTATTTGTCTTTCCATCCGTGCCATCAAGTTGTGACAACGGTCTCTATCTGCTTTAGCATCCTGGCCTTGCCTGAGAGTTCGCTCTCTAAGAGTGGCATTTGCTTTTCTCAAATCAACGATGATTGCATCATAGTCTTTCTCTACTTGTTGTAGACGGAGTTCTTCTTGGTGGGCTGCTCTCTTCCATTTTGTCCGGACTGCAACCAAGGCCGCTTTTGCCTTTTCCAAGTCTTCTTGGTGTTCAAAGGCTTTCCTTTCCAAATCGTTTATTAGCATCTGATCACTCCGACTCCTCCTTGACCTCTCCGCGGCCAATTGCATCTCTCGAATTTGAGTTTGGAGTGCTTCTCTTTCCTGCTCCCAACCGGCCCTTTCCCGATCGAAGTCAGCCTGTTGTATGTCCATGGCCGCTTCCAGGATTCCTTTGTCTTCTTTTAAAGTGTTGATGCAAGATTGGAAATTTTGTGCTGTCTCATGCTCAGCCTCTCTAACTCTGGCTTCTATTTCTCTCTCCCAATCGACGGCATACTTCACCGACCTTTCTGACCTTTGCTCTGGTATTGATTGGTTGTGGAACCATTCAAGATAAGCGAGACTCACTTCTCCCCGTTCTCGATCGGCAACCATCTCGTTAATGTCGGAGAGTCGACTACCGAACCATACCTTCTGTGCATAAGTCTCCCTCGGGGTTTCCTCCGTCACAAATTCCCATACAAATGATCGCATATCCTCAATTGGGGCCCTTTTCTGTTCTCTTCCCAACTGCCGCATGACACGTAGCGGGGCATATGGTTGGAAACCCCTGAAACCCATTAGTATGTAGAATGGGCGGTATGTCGACATATGCATGATTTTGGCGGAAGGGAACCAATAATAATTCCAGGTAAGTTGATCTGCCCTTAAAGAGTTGAGAAATTCTTGCCAAGTCCTCAAATCTTCTGGAAGGTTACAATGGGCGGCTCTGTTTGTATGACAACGAATATAATTCAGCCAATCCGTGTTGAAGTTTATCACAATTGGGTGATGATAGAGATGTTCTACAAACCACATTTGTAATAAGATATTGCAACCTTCAAAATAATCTTGTCCTTCTTGGCAACGAGTTAAGGCCCGGAAGATGTCTCCTAGGATCATCGGAAGAACAGTGTATTCTTCGTTACTCTGTAGATATGAGACCACCGCAGCCAAACGGATTCTGACGCGTCCGCCACGTTCGGGAAAAACCATGGTTCCCAAAAAAGCGATCATAAAGGCATAAATCCTTAAGTCTCCCCGGGCGTCATAATTCAACTGGTTGATAAATTCAGTGTTTGAGAATTTCGCGAACCCATTCTTATCACCAAATCTGTCGTAGAGATAATGCAGTGGCACCCAACCGTTCTCCAGACAACCTAGGGGAACCCGCCGGAGACATAACTTTTTCAAGAAATTATTCACACCCATCTGCCTAGGAGCCGCAGGTCTCATCTTGTGCAAATCTCTTCCGAGTCCTGTGAGTCCACCCAATTCTTCCAAAGTGGGTGTCATTTCGCAATCCCGGAATCTGAACACATTGCTTGTTGAGTCCCAAAAACTCACCAAAGCTCTGATCACATTTTTGTCCGGTTTTATCATCATGATGTCCGGAAGAAACTTGAGGTGCTTGTGAACTTGATTTCTTTCCCAAGCTGAAAAACTAGTCCACCATTTACGGAGCCGATCTGGGGTTTTGTCCTGGACCATGAACATAGGTGGCATTTCGTCTCTCACCCTTTTCTGGCCGATTCGTTGCGAGGAAGTCATGCTGATCCTAGAAAAGATAAAAAAATGGATTTAAGATTTTTTTTCAAAATTAAGATTTTATTTTTTTCAAAAATTTTTTATTATGTATATAAAAAACGAATCTTGTTAATACGGCCTTTCAGCACTTGAAGAAGATTTGAAGGCTGTATAACAGGATACCAGTGTGATGTCTATATTCCGTTTTGCGAAATTAGTCCTCCGGCGCCCCTTTTGAGGCGTTTGGCTATTTTTGCAAAATTTCCTAACTCTCGACTAAGAACAAAAATCCTAATTCTAATATTTTTAATTATTGTTTTCCTTAAAAAAAATCAGTATTAGTTGAGCCCGATATGGGTTGCCTACGTATCTCATGTTCGGTGAGAATCAAACTTGCGTAGTTCGAGAATAAAAGAACTAAATCATTTTAAGAAAAGGAAACAAACTATTTTTAAACAGCATTTATAAAACAAATTATTTTTAAAGGAACTAAGAAAATTTATTTGGAAATTTTTTCTTGCATTTTTTTTTTCAAAATTATTTTCAAAGAAACTAAACTATTAAAATTAAGAAAATTTATTTGGAAATTTTTTTTTTGCATTTTTTTTCAAAATTATTCTCAAAGAAACTAAACTATTAAAATTAGGAAAATTTATTTGGAAATTTTTGCATTTTTTTCAAATTTTATTTTTTAAAGAACTAATTATTTTCGTAAAATTAAGAAAATTTATTTGGAATTTTTTGCGTTTTTTTTTCAGAATTTATTTTCAAAGAATTAACTATTTTCCATAAAACTATTTTGACTATATACCCTGACGTTTTCTACTTCTTCCTATTTTTTAACAAACCGGTCGGCATGTAAGATCGAAATAAATGCACACAGAAAGATGCAACAAGTTGGTCTTTTTGTTTCAGGTACACCTGTCCTAGACAAGCCCAACCCCTGTGTTGAGCCTCCTAAGTCAAATATGCACATGATGCAAATAAACGTTCCTATCGGGGATCCGGCATAAGGTTTTGTTATTCTAAGTCATCATCCTGTTGGAAAAGTGTCTAGACTGGCTTTAACTCGAGCAGACAACTCGAGCCGAAGAGTGTCAGTGTACCGGTAGCAAGGCTTTCCCGCTTAATTGACAAAACTCTCCGCCTAAACATGTGTGACTACAAAATCCTTCACCGGGTGCCAAGCACCACAGCTATCTTGAGAAAAACGGGCTATGTCCAACAAATGCCCGGTATTGTATTTCAAAAGACTCAAAAGAGAAAAATGGGTATCGGCACAATTTATATACAGTTCACGAAATATCAAAGCGGTAAAGCAACATTTAGCATATAAAATATAAACATGTAATAAAATCAGATAATAAATAAGCCAAATACAACAATTATTCAAAGCTCAAATTCTTAAAACCCTGAACCAGTGGTTCTGGGTTTGTGTCCCCAGCAGAGTCGCCAGAGCTGTCACACCACCTTTTGGCGCGCACCCGCGAGAGCGCGAAGGAGTTTTTCCAATTTAAGGACAATCGAAACGGAATTTATTTATTTGATTCAGAGTCGCCACTTGAGAGATTTATGGTGTCCCAAGTCACCGGTTGAATCCCGAATCGAGGAAAAGAATGACTCTGTTTAACAGTCTGCGAACCAGAAATCCGGATAAGGAATTCTGTTAACCCGGAAGAAGGTGTTAGGCATTCCCGAATTCCGTGGTTCTAGCACGGTCGCTTAACTGTCATATTCGGCTTATTTTATCTGATTTATACCATGTTTTAACTTATGTACAAATTTTAACTTTCAACCGCTTTTGATATTATTTTCAAAGAGAATTACAACGTCGTGAAAATACGTCTCGAACCACGTCACGTAAATGCACCCGCAGTTTTTGACATATTTTGACTTCGTTAAGATTTGAATTTGGGTCACATAAATGTGCACCCGATTTTAGGAAAGTAAATTATTAAATAACGGTCCTAAAGCAACTACGTGT
Source organism: Nicotiana noctiflora (assembly GCA_032618575.1). Classification (NCBI taxonomy): domain Eukaryota; kingdom Viridiplantae; phylum Streptophyta; class Magnoliopsida; order Solanales; family Solanaceae; genus Nicotiana; species Nicotiana noctiflora. The sequence continues at coordinate 347,667 of JASVEL010011629.1, read as the reverse complement.
TTGCACTTTGGGGAAGGTCATGAAATTCACTAAACGGTCCATCCCGAAATCTAAGTAATTAAAGCTGTCAATCTCAATAAGCGTCGCCTACCTTATTTCCGAAAAAAAAAACTCTTTACAGCAACCAATACCAGAATTTGCGAGTATCATCCATGAAGTATCATTATCCAGCAAGTACAAGAAGACAATATCAAGCAAAGTTCACGATGCTCATTTTTGCAGACAACACTTCCATGGATTTGTTTTTATTCCAAAATTTAATGTCATTCTTGAATGCCAAAAAGTCAACTACTGAATGCAGTAGTGAGACCATCATGCTCACTCCCAAAAGGAAAAGATACTCTTTCTTGAAAAACCATTCCCATTAATCATGTCAGTTATTAATGCCAAATGCACAATAAAGGGGATGATATTTTTAAACCAGTTAGTACAAATATTCCCAGTGAAATACCAAAACAAATCAGTAGTTGTGCAAACTTCAAAATTTTTTTTTAAAAAAAAATCCATTTCTGTTATCTCTCGAACATATGGAATGCAACGTAGCTTAAATGAACCTTAGGAATAATAAGACACCAAAAGCAACTGAAAACTTAGGCTTTCAATCAACAATTCCAAGGTCAATTCACAAACTTAACGCACTGGAATAATGCTCAAATGAATCCAAACCAGTAGCAACAAGCTACTAATCTGACAGAACACAACAGAACTTCGGGCAACAGCAGGGAATTTGACTCGACATCTCGATTCGATTTCAAAAAAACTCAAACAGTTTTCAGACGGCCACTCGAAGCAGCGAACCAATTAAAACTATGGACCTTATATTAATTACTTTCCAGACAAAAGAATGTGACAAAATTTTCAGCAAAAGACTTTCTAGACAGCTTTCAACACTAAATTATTGCTATAATTTTCAGTAAACTCACATATCAATATGATTTAATAATTACAATTAGGAATGCTGATAAACTCCATCTATTTTCAATTTCAATTCTATCCGTGGTTGCTATGGGAAATCCAATCAGAACAAAATCCAACACATCTTAAATCAAATGACAAACGAATTCAGAATTGGTGTTGTCCTTCAAACACAACTAATTATTAGTTAGCTAACATCTAAACCCCGGGATCCAGTTTTTACATATGTAATGGCTTCCGAAATTTAGAATTTAAGAATCAAACAAATATCACAACTGAACATGCTTAAAAATGTAGAAAACATCAAGTAAACAACTGTTCTTTGACAAATCTCGACTTGAGTAAATCCACTTCAATGTTTATCCATTCTCATACATTAAAAGGTGAAATGAATACCTGGAAATGATGGTAAAAGGAGTCAGATGCAGCAGTAACAGTAAGCAGCCTCAGCAACACCAACTCAAAACCCAAAACGATATGAAGTAATAAAGAATGAACTAGTTTCAACTAAACAAATGACCTAGCAAACTTGGAACCAAACTCAAACTAATTTTTTAACCCCTGGCAAACCAGAAGCTGTTTCAGAAAGGAGAAGCTCTAGAAATCACAATAAAGTTCAATGGAACAGTAGTTATTTTCAGTTTTTCCCTCGAGTGTGTTTGTATAAACTCTCTCTGTCTGTTCTTTCCAGTGTATATCCCCTATATGTGTGCTTTCAATCTCTTTTTATAGCCCAAATCAGACCCCCTTTTCTTTTATTCTAAAGTGTTTCAGCTTTCCCCATGTTATTCCCTTAGCCCATGTGAACCCCCTTAACCCTTTTCATCATTCCTCCCTGCTGTTTTTTCTGATTTCCAGCTCAAAAAGAGTATTAAACAGAGTGTTATCTGCACTAAAACAACTCTTTAACTGATCCTACCATGTGCTACACATTTGAAACCTTGAGTATGGTTTTTCAGATTTCTAAACAGCTATATCCAAATCATTTCCTAATATGAAATCAAAAACTCAGACCTACAGGCAATCATATCAATTACAGCTACCAAAACAACTACTATGAATCAGACAGTGAAGCTATATATAGTTAACAACTACAATTGAATAACTATAACCAACAGTGATACTACAATAAGTTAACGGCTAATCAAGGTCCAATGTTCGAATCAAAACGAACCCACAGAATTAATCGACGTCATTTAATCGATTACAACATGTATAATCGGCAACAAACAAATCGACAGAACAATGATTCATCATTCTCGGCCAAAGACGAAAATAGAAATACGAAGCTAACTATTCGACGAAAACAGTGATTCAACAACACTGGTAATCAAATAGACAAAACAGAATCTTAGAATTGACAACCAACAAGACAGTATTCTCGGCCAAAGAAGAGAGAAAGAAAAAAAAATACGAAGCTAACTAATCGACGACGCTAATTGACGCGAACACGTATTTGACAACATTCGATTAGCCGATTACGATATATGTAATCGATAACCAAAGCCGACAAGCAGTGATCACACAAATTTCGGATAGCACTTTGTAAATTCAACATCAAACAACTTAACGATATTAACAACGAATCGAATTCGACTCACAATTACCCGTTAACAGCGAAGAATAACAACTAACAGATCGACCAAATAAAAGGTCCCAAAGAGACGAAGAAAACAGAGAATTGGCGGAATAATAAAACAACAAAAAAACGAAAACTAGAAACAATTAAGCTTAAACGACAAATACAATTAAACAAGAACAGAAATACCTTGAAACAAAGAATTGGAACTCGGCCGACTCGGGTCTTGGTCATTCGAGGTCGAAAGGACCTTAATTGAAGTGTTTTCGAAGTGAAAACAGTCCAATTAAGGTCTATTGGACCCCAATCTTATGAAATTCGAAGAAATCCCTAATTTTAATTTTAGGGTTCTTGAGTCTTCATTTGGGGGTTGAAGAGCTAGGGTTTGATTCGAAGGAAAAGGGGTAAGGATTTGGAGAGGGGGAATCAGGTATGTTCAGGGGTGTGAGTTTGGGGGGCTTCGGAGCCGGCGGAGATGGTTTTTCAGGCGAGGAGAATCAAGGGCGGCTAGGGTTCTGTCTCGCTCGTTTCTTCACAGACGGAGGGGGTATGGAATGATTGAATAATATGGGTCTTGGGGTGGGTGTTTGTGTATTAAAATCAAGACTTAATATTAGCCGTTGGATTTAACAACCAACGGCTGAGATCAAATGAATTAACATGGGGCCGGGTCGGTTCAATTGGAAATGGGTTATTTGGTTGGGTTTGGGTGTAATATTTGGGCCTGGTCCTGCTTCAAATGGCCCAATCCGAATTACAACCAAGTTTTAATTATTTCCTCCCTCTTAATTTAACTCCTAATTTATGAAAGAAAAAAATAAAATAAAAATCCTAACTACACTAAAAAATCAAGTCAAATTAACTAATACTAATTATACTAACAATCGTTACATACAATTAAATATCAATTAGACATAAATCACACAACTAAGCACTCAAATGCTAAAAATGTAAAAAGATGAATTATTTTTGTGATTTTCATTTTGTAAGATAAAATTAATTACTCATAATTTCAAAGTTAGATAAAAAATGTAAACACGACATATTTTTGTATTTTTATCAGTTTAACATATATAATCATGCTTATACGAATACAAACAATTACCAAAAAAATAACATGAAAATTCACAAAAACATACAACGTAAAAAATAGACAATTTTTGTTTTGATTTTGTGGGAGTATTTCATGTTAGGCAAAAATCACGTGCTCACACAAATCATAGCTGAAGCTGGAATAGATGATGAAGAATGGGTGAAAGCCCGGCTGGAACAATTAAGTCTGATTGACGAAAAGAGGTTGGCAGCAGTTTGCCACGGGCAATTGTATCAACGAAGAATGGCCAGAGCATATAATAAGAAGGTGCGTCCTCGGAAGTTTGAAGTTGGACAACTCGTATTGAGGCGTATCTTACCGCATTGGGCCAAAGCAAAGGGAAAATTTGCGCCAAACTGGCAGGGACCATTTATGGTATCACGAGTATTGTCTAATGGGGCATTATATTTGACAGACATTGAAGGGAAGTGCGTAGAGATTGCTATCAATTCAGATACGGTCAAAAGATACTATGTATGATTCCTTTTCAATTGTATGATTGTATTTTGTTGTGATTTTGGAATTGAAATGATGAAGGCATTTTATTCTCTATCCAAACACTTTATCCACTGACACCCCTTTGAGACATGTTTGATATATTCTTTCATACCCCTCTCTCGAAATTGTTTATGACGCAAAAAGAAAGTAGCAAATAAAGGAAAATAAAAAAAAGGAAAATAAAAAAAAAGAGAAAAAAAAAAAGAAAAAGAAAAGAAATGAAAAAAAAGACAAAGAAATCGGGAAAAAGTCAAAAGATATTCATAAATTGATGGCGTAGTAATGAACTACGTTTGACTTGATCCCAAAAGGGTACGTAGGCATTCTCATTGAGGTTCAGTCACAATAAAAAAAAATCCAAAATTTCCCCACATATTGAAACTGGGGCAGAAGTATGATTTATAATTCCGAGAGTTGTAAATATTTTTAAATCCTCGTAAATTTTGAGCCTTTTACCTTTTTTTCTTAACCCATCCAATAGCCACGTTACAGTCCAAAGAAAGACCTTCTGATCAATTTCAAGAGAATAACAAATGCAATGAGATAAAGGAAGAACGAAACATTGGACAACATTAGTGGTACAGAAAAAACAAAAGACAAAGAAAAACGAAAAAAATGAAAAAAAATGAGAGAGTCTCATCGGTGAAAACCTTAAACGGCACCGTAAGGTGACTGTGAGGTTGAGAGAATAAAAATGAGAGAGTCTTGTCAGTGAAAACCTTTAATGGCACTGCAGGGCGATTGTGAGGCTGAGAGAGAATAAATGAGAGAGTCTTATTGGTGAAAACCTTTCGAGGCACCATAAGGCAATCGTAAGGATTATTATGGGAAAAGAGAAAAGGCAACAAAAAATAGGATCGGTTTGGGTCGAGAACAATTTGGAGTCAGAATAATGGATTGAACGAACCGGGTCGGAGTTTAAATACATGGCATGGTCAACAGAATCGGCCAACGTACCCAGATAAGTTCTACCACTTCTCCGAAACACCCTTACCCCTTTTTCATTTTTCTGCATTTCATTGTTTGCCTTTTAAAAGCTAACTGCCAGCTCCTGATGATAAGAGTTGAAATAACACTAGATTAGAAAAGAAAAGAGGTGGAAAAGAAATAAAGGAGTTTGGCAAACAGAGCCAAAAGAAAAGAAAACAATAAGTGAAAAAACAAGAAAATACAAAAGAGCTTGTAGGAGACAGTCAACTGAAATACCACACAGCGGGAGAAAAAGCAAAAAGAGGAAAGCAATGAGGCAAGGACGACAGATGCCAGTTGTCAGCAACTTATATCTAATAAGTTTTGTTTTGTGATTTAGACAGGAACAAATCGTCACTAATCACTTTAAAGTGAATGTGACCAATGTGGAAAAATAGAAAATACCAAAAAGAAAGTTCGGCAATAAGTGAAGGAATTCACGGGTGAAAGACAAATAAAATACCAAAAACAAGAGGAAGGTATCATCTTTAAAATTCATACCCTAGTTATCAAACTGAGGGAATACATTTCTGCAATTTTAATTTCATGCATCAGGCGCCCACCTAGATAACAAGGGAATACTTTTCTGCAATTTTAATTTCATGCATCAGGCGCCCACCTGGATAACAAGGGAATACATTTCTGCAATTTTAATTTCATGCATCATGCGCCCACCTGGATAACAAGGGAATACTTTTCTACAATTTTAATTTCATGCATCAGGCGCCCACCTGGATAACAAGGGAATACATTTCTGCAATTTTAATTTCATGCATCAGGCGCCCACCTGGATAACAAGGGAATACATTTCTGCAATTTTAATTTCATGCATCAGGCGCCCACCTGGATAACAAGGGAATACTTTTCTACAATTTTAATTTCATGCATCAGGCGCCCACCTGGATAACAAGGGAATATTTTTCCGCAATTTTAATTTCATGCATCAGGCGGCCACCTGGATAACAAGGGAATACTTTTCCGCAATTTTAATTTCATGCATCAGGCGCCCACCTGGATAACAAGGGAATACATTTCTGCAATTTTAATTTCATGCATCAGGCACCCACCTGGATAACAAGGGAATACATTTCTGCAATTTTAATTTCATGCATCGGGCGCCCACCTGGATAACAAGGGAATACTTTTCTGCAATTTTAATTTCATGCATCAGGCACCCACCTGGACAACAAGGGAATACTTTTCTGCAATTTTAATTTCATGCATCAGACGCCCACCTGGATAACAAGAGAATCCATTTCTGCAATTTTAATTTCATGCATCAGGCGCCCACCTGGATAACAAGGGAATACATTTCTGCAATTTTAATTTTCTGCAACTTTGGTTTATGTTAGCTAACATGAGCAACACCGTAACATGAAAATCCCAGACTAGGGCAGAAGAAAAAGTTTGTTGTTTTGTTTTGTTTTGAGCAGGTATCAGTTTGAAGGCAAGAAGTATCATCGAAAATCAAAAAAAAAAAAGAGGGGGAAGCAAGAAAAGAAAACCAACAAAAAAGAAAGTCAGCATCATAGAGAATCAAGGAAAAAGAGACAAAGAAGAGCAAGAGACAAGAAGCTAGATAGGAATGATTGTAATTGTAGAATCATAGCTTAGAATAGCTTCTTCATTTTACATTTTACCCCCCGGTGTAATAAGGAGTAAGTGAGCAAGTCTTATATGCAACAGTGAGTTTGGTAGTTATTAACTGCTGGACCTTCCCGAACTACACTGACCTGATTCCTGTTTAGCCCAGGATATGTAGGCAACCTCTAAAGCAGGGTGCGGTCAAAAGGTTTTCAAAAATGCTTTCACGGAATATGCCAATGTGCAAAAATCTCTCATTACTGCTCACTTGTCTTTGCACTGAAACTCTTCGTGTTCCCAAGCAAAGAGGGGCAACTGTGAGCACATGATTTTTGCACTAGGCAAATGAGTTCCAAAATTAAAATAAATAATATTTTTGGGTGCAATTACATGTTTTGATTGAAATTAGAAGCATTTATATGTTTGAATAATTAGAAATTAAAATTAGAAAATCAAAAAATGGGTTAAATACTTGCATTTTGAATTAATTAGTTTAAAATCAAAAAAATCAAAAAAAGGGAAAATAGCTTTAATTAGCGGAAAATAAAAAATATAGTAGAAATTTACCAAAAAATATCGTAAAATTAGTGAAAGTAGGAAATTAACTAACTTAGATAATACAAAAAGAAAAAAATGAAAATACAAAAAAGAAAATTATTACAAAATTAATAGAAAAAATACAAATATATATATATATATATATATATATATATATATATATATATATATATATATATATATATATATATATATATATATATATATATATATATATATATATATATATATATATATATATGTGTGTGTGTGTGTGTGTGTGTGTGTGTGTGTGTGTGTGTGTGTGTGTGTGTGTGTGTGTGTAATAAGATTGGGCCAAATGCAGTCCAATTGGCTGGCCCGGTCTATCACATGTATATATCAAGTTAGGGTTAGTATTTGAAAGTGGATTCTGATTACCATTCTTATATTCTCTGTCAAGGTACATTGTTCTTATGTCTGATATAGGCTATGCTTCATTTCTCTTTACTGTTTTGTGAGATTTAGCCTCTATGAGTCTATGTCCATGAACTTTAAGGCTTTTGGGTCTTTCAGTGAATCATCTAACATAAATTGGTTGTAACTAAGTCTGATTGATATTAATTGACACTTTTCTACATGAAATTGAGTTATGTGAGTTGATTGGTTAAGATTCAACATTATCAAACTTCCCTTCTGAGTTTTAATTGATTAATGAACAATGTTTGGTTTTATGTGGCTATGTGTGCAACTGTACGTTGAAATGGCTGAGTTTGCAATAGTTTATTGTTAGTATGAGCAGTGTTAATGCCCATTAGTCTTAGGGAATTGGTTATAACTACAATAGTACTAAGTCTCATAAATGGCTAGTTTTTAAATATGTTAAAATTGAAAATGAAAAAATAGGTTATAAGATAAATAAATGACCAAGAGTGGTCAATTTTGCAATTGACAAACTCTGCAAGGTCTTTCACATACTGGCCAACCCTTAAATGGGCTAGTTGTGTAATAAGTGGTTTAAGTCTGAAAGTTCAGACTTGCAAGGCCCAAATTGATCCCTGAATCACAAGTGGCTAGGCCTGCAAAGGCCTTAGCCGAGCCTGTGTTCAGTAATGGCCTTCAATTGCCCAAGCCAAGTCTCAACTTGAGACTGGTTAAGTATTAAATAGTTAAGTATAACCATAAAACAGGCTAGTCCTGCAATTAGCTTAAAAAATGAAGTAAAAAGTCCTTAATTAACAGAAAATGAAACAAAATGGGTTGAATTTGAAATAGTTCTTCAAGTTAGAATTGGCAAGTCCGTAAATACCAATGCAAGGACTGGCCCTTAGTTAAATAAGTTGAAAAATGCTGAAAACCTGACCTAGGTAGGTCGGGTAATTCAGCAGTCTCCTTAAGGGCATAAAAGAAAAACAAATTGGTAAAATGGTAGATTAAATAGAGCATATAGGGACATATGAGTCATTTGTGCTCCCGATTTCTGCAATTCTGCAGAGATTGGGGGGTATAATGGTCTCCCTAAAAAGGGAAATCAGTAAAAATCCACAACTGATAGGGACACTTTGGTAAAAGCTTAAAAATAGAATCACTTCCAGCACATGCTGGAAGGGATTTTGCAACAAAAATAGGGGTGTAAGTGTAGACTTAGTAATTTTAAAGGGGGAGAAATGAAATTAACTCCTATTCTTTCTCCCCAAGAAATCTGCCAATCTGTACCTATAAGTACCCCCTAAAAAGGTTGATTAAGGGCTGATTTTCAATAGAGAAATTCAGAGTAAATATAATAGCAAATAGCAAATAGTTTTCTTGCATTTTTCGAGTAATAATCACTAGTTAAGCTGTTTGTTTGTGGGTTATCTGCTCGACTTCTTTGGGATTTCTTATCTGCTGTTGCTGTGGTTTTCTGCTCATCTGAGATTCAATCCTACACTATTACATTGCCTTGCTTGAGTCTACTGCTGTTGCTAGCTCTTGTCTCCCTTAGAACTTATCGGCTTCATTTTTGCTGAACCAGGTAGGCAGGTACATGCCCTATTCGATTGAGGATGTAACGCTAAAATGCTGAATGAAAATGAAGTTCAAGTGTTAAATTATTTGTTATTATGTATTTTTAGCTTACTCTTCTCATTAATAGTTTAGTATAGCTTGATCTGTAATTTAAATGTAGTGTAGTGTGTATAAGTAGAAAAGGAAAACAAAAACAGTGTAATAGCTAGTATTATAGTCATAGCATAATCGTAGATAGCATGTCACCTAGTTAAAGTAGGTAAAACTTTAAAATAAGTTAGCTAACCACAGTCTTAATCATTAACATCTCTTTCACAGTAGTATCGTAAGTCATGATCACATAGTTAATCATATTTTGTGGATCTGCATTTAGATATAAATAAGTTTCGAAGGAGAAAAAACGTTAGTTCAAGTCATGATTCATTCACGATTGGGTTAATAACACTGTAATGAGCTAAAGTCATAATAAGAATCAGTGGTGTAGTTGTGCTTAAGTCTTCGAATCACTTAAATATAGATACTCGGGTTATTATAATAAGTAATTGGACTGTTTAAATCATGCTCATGCAGCTAGTCTGTTTTAGAGATCAATGTCCAGATTTGAGTAAGTTAAAAGGGGAAAACAACCAGATGAAGTAACAATTAGGGCGAAATTGGCTGTGAGAATATCAAATAAGCTTAATTCGTATTGAAATCAATAGTATAACAGTGTAGCTGTAAATAACTCATCTTATCTATAGATAATCATCATGCTTTTCATTTATGGTTAAATCACCTCTTAATCCCTTAGTTAGTAAGTAATTCGGATGTTAGTATAGATTCATCATTAGAAACAAAAGTGAAGTAAATCTTTTAATTTGATTCTCATGTGTATTAGACAGTTAGGAGTTAAAATTAACACTGATAATTTGTATAGTGATTTTCCCCTTTGATAAATAAAAGTGCAATTTGAATTCATCATTGATTCCAGATGTTTATGTTTGTCTTCAGTTATTTACTTTCATTATTATTGTTCCAATTTGGTTTGGGCCCAATATGTAATGTGGGCCTGAACTATCACACTAAGATGGATGGACTCTCGAACAGAAGCCTGAAGACGGCCTAAGTCATTAAGACCTAGGCAGATCTAGTATCTATTTAAACATGGGTACAAAGGCCCAAGCCCGATAAAGGCAATGACAGTGGCCTGGGGTCAATTCTGATACGATAATAAATAGCTAAGGGAAAAAACAGAAATACAATAACATAGTATGCAAATGTTAGGATTGAGACTTTAAAATTTAACAGGGACGAGCCTCACATAAGACCAAATAGTGGGTCCCCCTTTAGTAAAAACGTAAAAAATGTAAATAGAATCGGGAAAGCTACTAGTAAATTTCATAGCTTCTCCCAAAAAGAATTAAAAGCCGATAGACACTATTAGGCACGATTTAATATACCTTCCCTAAATAGGAGTTTGCACTTGGTGCGACTCAAATCCCAAATCCCAGCAAAGCCAAAATGTACTGAAGGTCACATGCATACTGGTTGCGGTGTGACTCGAGGTGCATTTTCACGATGTCACAATTCTTTAAAATATTAAAAGTAAAAGCACATACATATTGTTTAAAATTTATAACAAGTCAAATAAGATTGAGAACACGATTGAGCGACTGTGCTAAAACCACGGAATCCGGGAGTGCCTAACATCTTTTCCCGGGTTAACAAAGTTCCTTATCCAGGTCTTTGTTTCGCGGACTGTAATAATAGAGTCAACTTCCTCGAATTCGGGATTAACCGGTGACTTGGGACACCATTATCTTCCCAAGTGGCGACTCTAAAAATTAAATAAAAATCTCGAACCGATTGTCCTTTATGTGGAAAAACTCCTTCCTCTTTGTTGTTATATCCCTCTCGGGTGTTTGAACACTGAGGTATACCCTACGTATCTTTCCAAATAGATTGGTACAAAGCCTTTCTTTTGTGGGGTAGTAAAAAGGGAGGTGTGACCGGGCCTGACCTGTATCCGCCTGATTTAATTTGGGGGGGGGGGATTTCCCCATTTTTCTTCTGTTTGCTTATTGCTCGTTGTGCTGTGCGTTTTTCATTCGCATGGTCATTAGTCGTCTTGGATCGAGGGCTCATCGCACGAGTTTTACTTCAACTGTCGTTGAACATTTTAATTGACGAAGGCTCGTGGCCTGAGTCTCAGTTCAACCGTAGTTGAACTTTGTTGACTCTTTTGAGTTGAGGGCTCGTAGCCCGAGTTTTACTTCAACTGTCATTGAATTTATATTGGCGAAGGCTCGTGGCCTAAGCCCCAGTTCAACCGTAGTTGAACTTCGTTGATTCTTTTGAGTCGAGGGCTCATAGCCCAAGTTTTACTTCAACTATCGTTGAATTTATATTGGCGAAGGCTCGTGGCCAGAGTCCCAGTTTGACTGTCGTTGAACTTTGTTGATTCTTTTGAGTCGAGGGCTCATAGCCCGAGTTTTACTTCAACCGTCATTGAATTTATATTGGCGAAGGCTCGTGGCCTGAGTCCCAGTTCAACCGTAGTTGAACTTCGTTGATTCTTTTGAGTCGAGGGGTCATAACCCGAGTTGTACTTTAATTGTCATTGAATTTATATTGGCGAAGGCTCGTGGCCTGAGTCCCAGTTCAACCGTAGTTGAACTTTGTTGATTCTTTTGAGTCGAGGGCTCATAGCCCGAGTTTTACTTCAACTGTCATTGAATTTATATTGGCGAAGGCTCGTGGCCTGAGTCCCAGTTCAACCGTAGTTGAACTTTGTTGATTCTTTTGAGTCGAGGGCTCATAGCTCGAGTTTTACTTCAATCGCCATTGAATTCATATTGGCGAAGGCTCGTGGCCCGGGTCCCAGTTCAACCGTAGTTGAACTTCGTTGATTCTTTTGAGTCGAGGGCTCATAGCCCGAGTTTTACTTCAACTATCATTGAGTTTATATTGGCGAAGGCTCGTGGCCTGAGTCCCAGTTCAACCGTAGTTGAACTTCGTTGATTCTTTTGAGTCGAGGGCTCATAGCCCGAGTTTTACTTCAACTATCGTTGAATTAATGTGGCGAGGGCTCGTGGCCTGAGTCTCAGTTCAACCGTAGTTGAACTTCGTTGATTCTTTTGAGTCGAGGGCTCATAGCCGAAGTTTTAACGAGATGATTCAGGCTTGCTCTCGTTGGGTTTCTAGCCCTTTGTCCCCGACTTCAGTAAAAGCTACGTGATCTTGCTATGAAATCCCCACAGATGGGGCCAAATTAGTTGACCCAAAATATTTATGAACATTCATGAACTCAAAATAATTATTAAAAGTAAAGGGCCAATCATAGCAGGTCATAACATATCTGAAATTCAGTAAAGGAAAAGATAAAGGGAACATATGTAGAGATAGCAAAAGATATTTAGTGATCTTTATTCGTGATAATGGGTTAATCTGCCTCTCCATGAAGAGGTTCAGATCCTTACAATCATGTTTTCATAGATCTACTGTTATTATGTATTTTTTGTATTTGTTCTCACTCTGCGTTGTACTCTATATTTCTTAGAGCCCCATGGGGAGAGAGTCGAACCTCTTTTCTCACGATTGCCTTGGTATTTATAGATATTAATCATGCCAGTTGACTTCTCTTGGAGATTGGGTCCGTGTCATGGGACTATTGTGGGCGTACCTGCAAGGCGTCGACCCCGACAAAAGCTTCAAGCGGATACGCACAATAACATGTGGTCGAGGACGGCCTCGCCACTTATGGCGTTTGCACTAGTTGAGGGAGGCCTCGACGCTTGCTATGTGAACTTGGGCTGAGGGGGGGATGATTAATTTATTCTGATTATTATAAGGTCGAATTGTAGCTCATACACATATAGAAGTAATTTAATTTCATATCATATCATCATGAAATAATTAAGCATATTATTGGGCATAATAATTGTAACGACCCGGCCCGTCGTTACGGGAATTACCACCCCGTTACCTTGCATTTACATATATTATGCTTTTATAAAACAGTATTAGAGTATATCGGGTGAGTTAGGAGTGGTTTGGATTAAAAATGCAACAAATAGCAAGTTTGAAGAAAGCTTGAATATGAAAAGTCAACCAAGAGTTGACTATCGAGTTAGAGTGCTCGGAACCGGATTCTGATGATTCGACTAGTTCCGGGGATCATTTATGACTTAGGAGAACAATCGGAATTGAATTCGGAGGTCCGGTGTAGTTTTAAGCTTGAATTGGCGAATGTTGAATTTTGGCGAAAACCGGATGGTAGGTGACATTTTGATCCGGGGGTCGGAATGGAATTCCGACAATTTCTGTAGCTTCGCTATGTGATTTTGGATGTGTCTGCAAATTTTCAAGTCATTCGGACATCGTTTGACCGGGTTTTGGATTGAATGTTAGTTTTGAAAGTTTTTAAGAAATTTAGGCTTGAATCCGTGGGTAATTAATGATTTTGATGTTTAGGATGGTGTTTTTATGATTTGAACAAGTTCGTATCATGTTTTGGAGTATGTTGGTGGTTTTAGTTGGGGTCCCGGGGGTCTCGGGATGAATACGGGGGTCCAAACGGACCATTTTTGAAAGAAAAGAGAAAAATCTGGTTGCTGTCATAACCTCAGCAGACAATTGCTCTCCGCGATCGCGGGGATGGGGATGCGATCGCGTAGAGCTGGGGGCTAAGGCATCGCGATCGCAGGGTAACAGTCGCGATCGCGTAGAAGTGAACGGGTGTTAATCGCGATCGCAGGCCAATATACGCGATCGCGTAGAAGAAGAAATGGGTCCAGGGAGAATGAGCTACGCGATCGCAGGAATGAAGGACGCGATCGCGTGAAGCAGGGTGATTGTGCATCGCGATCGCGTGAAGGAAGTCGCGATCGCGTGAGTCCGAGATTTTGAGCATCGCGATCGCGTGAAGCAAGTCGCGATCGCGTAGAAGAACCTGTTCTGGCAGTGAACTTAAGTCCAGAAACAGAGAGTTACGGGTTTACACCCCCAAAACACACATTTGAGCCCTAGAGAGAAGAAAACTCGAGGAAATCACTGAGAAGTCATCGGGTATTCGTCGGAGGTAAGATTCTTGACTCAAAAACATCAATTTATGGTAGTATTAACATCAATCTTCATGAAATTGGGTTGAAATCTTGAAGAAATGTGGCCTAAGTATTAAAAACGGGATTTTTGGATTTGGAAGGCCATTTGAACTCCGATTTCGATAAATTTTATATGCACGGACTCGTGGCGAGATAAGGATCGCATTGGTGCTAATTTTGGAATTTTCCGAGCAGTGGGGCCCGGGGTCGGGTTTTACCAACTTAGTGTAATTTTGAGAATTTCATATAAATTGAAGTGGGTTATGATTCTTTGACCCGTATTTGATATAATTATTGTTATTTGACTAGATTCTACACACGAGGCAACGAAATTCAAAGGAAAAGGCATCGCGGACGATTCGACGACCGGCTAGAGGTGAGTAGTTTGTGTATATTGTAGCTTGAGGGTTCGAAACCCCGGCTTAGCACATTGTGACGCTAATAGGGCGTGGTTCGCACACCGTGGCAGGTGCGGGATTGATTGTGATTGGGGATTGAGACTTGGTCCATCCCGGAAACGAATAATATGTGATTAGTGTTGGAAATACACTGTATTTGCTATATTTGTGGGCTGTAAGCCTTGTTTGGGGCCTTGTGCCGATCCGTAGCGTCCTTAGAGGACAATATTTATGTGATAGCTAAAATTGCTTAAATCACTGATCTCAGTCCTGGAAATTGTAATCACACTTTTGAAATGCTAAGTCACCGGCTTTTACAACCCTAGTAAAGTTAAAGTATTTTTCATAAATTATGAATTGAGAATTGAAATTAAGGAAAATGAATTGTTTGTGACTTAATTGCTTATTGTGGACTGAGTATGGGATCGGGCTGCACGCCGCAGTGGTTGATATGAGGATCGGGCTGCACGCCGCAGCAGTATTGCGCTTGGGCTGTAGGAGCCCCTCCGGAGTCTGTACACACCCCCAGTGAGCGCCGTCGACGTTAAATGGGATCGGGCTACACGCCGTAGCAGTTATGTGCATTGCATTGCATTTGTATTTGTTGAAATACTCTGTGGTAGTTGTATTGGATTGTTGTTGCTAGTTCGTAGGAGATTCGGACTGTAGTGTAGCTTCATATTGTGGTATTTTGTGGATTTCTTACTGTCAGCTACATGTATATATTTGTTACTCACCGAGTACTTAGTACTCACCCCTACTCCCTGCACCTTTTGTGTGCAGACTCAGGTACACAGGAGCAGTAGACGGACATCTCCAGCGTTTACATTGTCACATCGAGTTGCTGAGGTAGCTGCCTACGTTCGCAGAGCCTAGCTTCTCCTCTCATTCCAGTTGTTATTGTATATTTTGTATTCGGACTTGAGTACTTCTATATCGTACTCTCTATTTCCTATTGGGTTTTGTTAGAGGCTCTAGACTTGTGACTCCGGATCTTTGGGAGTGTCAGTATTTTGTTCAGTATTATTATTATTGGAGTTCTTAAACTCATATATTCTTCTTGGGTTGTCCATTTGGGACTGATATCTATGTGTTAATTGAATTGTTGGTCTGGCTGGCCTAGCTTGATTGTTAGGCGCCATCACGACCGGATTTGGGTCGTGACAGATGTTATCGGTATAAGCTCCATGTTTACTTCATCTTCATTTTTATTTATCATTGTAGAAGGTGAAGAAAAGCTTTGTTGGATTTTGCGGTGGTTGTCAATTGGCATTATTAGTTGTCCTCCTTCTTCTTCTTTTTCTTCTTCTTCTTGTTCATCGAGAAACTGGTATGACTTTAGTGGCGGAGGGGCTAATTGTTGTAGTACCATGTATTCTGAAGGCGCTGTAGTGTTAGAAGGTTGTTGCCCTTTGTCTACTTCCATTATTGGCTATTGTACTTCATATTTATACTCAACAAAAGGCTCAGACTCTATTGCATATACAAGAGATTGATTGAATGTTGCTCATTCTGAAAGTTGTATTTGATATTATCAGTGTGCACAGGCTTGGCACAGGTAGTTGCTGCTACTGCTGCAGTATCTTCTTCACAGGCAGGGGGAGGGAATCAGACCCCCGTGGCTCACACACCCGAGCCAGTTCAGCCAGTTGCACCCGTTGCACCAGCTCCTGCATATGTGGTTCCAGTTATGCCCGACGATGAGCAGCGTCGTTTGGAGAGATTTGAGAGGTTACAACCTCCGACATTCAGTGGAGCTGAGGGCGAGGATGCCCAGGGTTTTCTTGACAGATGTCAGCGTATGCTTCGCACCGCGGGTATTCTAGAGTCCAGCGGTGTTTCATTCACCACTTTCCAGTTCACAGGTGCAGCTTTCCAGTGGTGGGAGGATTTTGAGAGGCGTAGGCCCGCTGGGGCAGTGCCCCTCACTTGGCAGCAGTTCTCCACGGTATTTTTGGAGAAGTACGTGCCTCAGTCTCAGAGAGAGGAGCTGCGACGTCAGTTCGAGTGGTTGAAACAGGGAGAGATGACAGTGAATCAGTACGAGATGAGATTCACACAGCTGGCCCGTCATGCCACGTGGATGGTTCCTACCGACAGGGAGAGGATCCGGAGATTTATTGATGGTCTTATTTATCCCATCCGCATATTGATGACCCGGGAGAGAGTTTCTACGGTTACCTTTGAGGAGGTGGTTGATGCTGCCCGTCACATTGAGACAGATCGCCGCAGAGAGCGAGAGGAGAGAGAGGCTAAGAGGCCTCGTGGTACTGGCAGTTACAGTGGTGCTCCGTCTAGGGGCCAATTTCAGCATAGCAGAGGTCGCTCATTCAGGTCTCATCAGTCTGGACGTGCAGAGTCCAGTGGGGTTTCATCAGATCATGGTCGTCAGGGCCATCAGGGTTATCAGGGTCAGCAGAGCCGTCAGCAGAGTCAGCCTGCACCGAGTGCTCTTCCAGCTCAGAGCTCTGCTCCTGCTTCCTCAGCACAGGGTTCATCTGTAGCGAGGGGTCCTCAGCAGCCCCTTCTTCCATCTTCAGGCCGTTGTTTTGAGTGCGGTGATTTGGGCCATATGAGGAGAGAGTGTCCTCAGTAGCTTCCTAAGCGGTCTCAGCAGAGGGATCAACCCTCGTCTTCTACTCCTGTTTCTTCGGCGCCAGCACGGTCGGCTAGGACTGGTGGCCAGGTATCCAGAGGTCGCCCTAGGGGTGAGGATCATACTGGTGGAGGCCAGGCTCGTTTCTATGCTCTTCCGGATAGGAAGGATGCTAGTGCTTCAGATGCGGTCATTTCAGGTATTATCTCAGTCTGCCACAAGGATGCTTCTGTCTTATTTGATCCCGGATCCACCTATTCTTATGTCTCTACTTATTTTGCACATCATTTGGGTATGACCCGTGGTATTCTTGCTTTGCCCGTACATGTGTCTACCCCAGTGGGGGATACTGTTGTTGTAGATCAGGTATATCGATCCTGTATTAATACTATTGGGGGTCTGGAGACCCGAGTTGATCTATTACTACCGGGCATGGTAGATTTCGATGTAATTCTAGGCATGGATTGGCTATCTCCTTACCATGCGATTCTGGACTGTCATGCCAAGACAGTCACACTAGCTATTCCAGGTAATCCGAGGATCGAGTGGCGTGGCTTGACCGATTATGTGTCCGACAGGGTGATTTCTTATATAAAAGCTCAACGAATGATTGGCAAGGGTTGTTTGTCCTATTTGGCCTTCATTAGAAATGTTAAGGCTGAGACACCCAGTCTTGATTCGGTCCCCATTGTGAGGGAGTTTCCGGATGTATTTCCAGCAGACCTGCCAGGCATGCCGCCCGATAGAGATATTGATTTTGGTATTGACTTGGTGCCGGGCACTCAGCCCATTTCTATTCCTCCCTATCGCATGGCACCAGCAGAGTTAAAAGAATTGAAAGAACAACTTCAAGAACTCTTAGATAAGGGTTTCATTCGTCCTAGTGTGTCACCTTGGGGTGCACCGGTGTTGTTCGTAAAGAAGAAAGATGGCACAATGAGAATGTGCATTGATTACAGGCAGCTGAACAAGGTAACAATGAAGAATAAATATCCATTACCTCGTATCGAGGACCTATTTGATCAGCTACAGGGAGCTAGTGTATTTTCTAAGATTGATCTTCGATCGGGCTATCATCAGTTGAAGATCAGGGACTCGGATATTATGAAGACAGCGTTCAGGACGCGATATGGGCACTACGAGTTCCTGGTGATGTCTTTCGGGTTGACTAATGCCCCAACAGCATTCATGCACTTGATGAATAGTGTATTTCGGCCGTACCTTGATTCTTTTGCGATTGTGTTTATTGATGATATCCTGGTATATTCACGCAGCCAGGAGGAGCATGCACAATATTTGAGAGTGGCATTGCAGAGGTTGAGAGAAGAGAAGCTTTATGCAAAATTCTCTAAGTGTGAGTTCTGGCTAGATACTGTGGGTTTTCTGGGACATATAGTGTCCAGTGATGGTATTAGGGTTGATCCTCAGAAGGTCGAGGCAGTGCAGAATTGGCCCAGACCTTCCTCAGCTACAGAGATTCGGAGTTTTCTCGGCTTGGCAGGTTATTATCGTCGGTTTGTTCAGGATTTCTCATCTATTGCTTCACCGTTGACTAAGTTGACACAGGAAGAATGCTCCATTTGTGTGGTCTGATGAATGTGAGGAGAGCTTTCAGAAGCTCAAGGAGGCTTTGACCACAGCTCCAGTACTTGTGTTACCATCGGCCTCGGGGTCATATACGGTGTATTGTGATGCTTCCAGAGTTGGACTCGGTTGTGTGTTGATGCAGGAGGGTAGAGTTATTGCATATGCTTCTCGTCAGCTAAAGCCCCACGAGAAGAACTACCCTGTTCATGATTTGGAGTTAGCTGCTATTGTTCATGCCTTGAAGATTTGGAGGCATTACCTATATGGTGTATCTTGTGATGTATATACAGACCACCGCAGCCTTTCAGCATTTGTTTAAGCAAAAAGATCTAAATTTGAGGCAGCGGAGATGGCTTGAATTGCTTAAAGACTATGATATTACTATCTTGTATCATCCCGGGAAAGCCAATGTAGTGGCTGATGCATTGAGCCGGAAGGCTATTAGTATGGGCAGTTTGGCGTATATTCCAGTTGGGGAGAGACCCCTAGCAGTTGATGTTCAGGCGTTAGCTAATCAGATGGTAAGGCTGGATATTTCTGAGCCCGGTCGGGTGATGGCTTGTGTAGTAGCTCGTTCTTCTTTATATGATCGTATTCGAGAGCGCCAGTATGATGATCCACACTTACTTGTCCTTAAGGACAGAGTTCAGCATGATGATGCTAGAGATGTCACTATTGATAGTGAGGGTGTATTGCGGATGCAGGGCCGGATATGTGTGCCCAATGTTGATGGCCTTCGTGAGTTGATATTGGAAGAGGCCCATAGTTCGCGGTATTCTATTCATCCAGGAGCCGCGAAGATGTATCAGGATTTGAAGCAGCATTACTGGTGGAGAAAGATGAAGAAAGATATTGTGAGCCATGTGGCTCGGTGTCTAAACCGTCAGCAGGTCAAGTATGAGCATCAGAGACCTGGTGGTGTATTCCAGCGTATTGATATTCCGGAGTGGAAGTGGGAAAGAATAACTATGGACTTTGTTAGTGGACTCCCTCGGACCGCGAGGAAGTTTGATTCAGTTTGGGTGGTGGTGGATAGGTTGACTAAGTCAGCTCACTTCATCCCAGTATGTACTACCTATACCTCGGAGCGGTTGGCAGAGATATTCATCCGTGAGATAGTGAGATTGCATGGAGTTCCTATTTCCATTATATCAGACAGAGGTACCCAGTTCACATCTCAGTTCTGGAGGACATTTCAGCGAGAGTTGGGTTCACAGGTAGAGTTGAGCACAGCATTTCACCCACAGACGGATGGGCAGTCTGAGCGTACTATTCAGATATTGGAGGACATGTTGCGTGCTTGTGTCATTGATTTTGGTGGTTCATGGGCTGATTATTTGCCTTTGGCGGAGTTTGCTTACAATAATAGCTATCAGTCCAGCATTCAGATGGCACCGTATGAAGCTTTATATGGGAGGCGGTGTAGGTCTCCAGTCGGTTGGTTCGAGCCCGGCGAGGCTAGGTTGTTAGGGACAGAGTTAGTCCAAGATGCCTTAGATAAGGTGAAGGTGATTCAGGAGAGACTTCGCACGGCTCAGTCGCGTCAGAAGAGTTATGCAGACCGGAAGGTCCGAGATGTGTCTTATTCAGTAGGTGAGAAGGTGTTGCTGAAAGTTTCGCCTATGAAGGGTGTTATGAGGTTTGGAAAGAAAGGGAAATTGAGCCCAAGGTTTATTGGACCTTTTGAGGTGCTTAGGAAAGTTGGGGAGGTGGCTTATATGCTTGATTTGCCACCCAGTTTGTCGGGAGTTCACCCGGTGTTCCATGTATCTATGCTCCGGAAGTATGTCGGAGACCCGTCTCATGTGTTGGACTTCAGCACGATACAGCTAGATGAGGATTTGACTTATGATGTGGAACCAGTAGCCATTTTGGGTCGACAGATTCGTAAGCCGAGATCTAAGGATATAGCTTCAGTGAAAGTGCAGTGGAGAGGTCGTCCCGTGGAGGAAGCAACTTGGGAGACCGAGCAGGAGATGCGAAGCAGATATCCACACTTGTTTGATGCTCCAGGTATGTTTTTTAACCCGCTCGCGGACGAGCGTTTGTTTAAGTTGGGGAGAATGTAACGACCCGGCCCGTCGTTACGGGAATTACCACCCCGTTACCTTGCATTTACATATATTATGCTTTTAAAACAGTATTAGAGTATATCGGGTGAGTTAGGAGTGATTTGGATTAAAAATGCAACAAATAGCAAGTTTGAAGAAAGCTTGAATATGAAAAGTCAACCAAGAGTTGACTATTGAGTTAGAGTGCTCGGAACCGGATTCTGATGATTCGACTAGTTCCGGGGGATCATTTATGACTTAGGAGAACAATCGGAATTGAATTCGGAGGTCCGTTGTAGTTTTAAGCCTGAATTGGCGAAGGTTGAATTTTGGCGAAAACCGGATGGTAGGTGATATTTTGATCCGGGGGTCGGAATGGAATTCCGACAATTTCTGTAGCTTCGCTATGTGATTTTGGATGTGTCTGCAAATTTTCAGGTCATTCGGACATCGTTTGACCGGGTTTTGGATTGAATGTTAGTTTTGAAAGTTTTTAAGAAATTTAGGCTTGAATCCGTGGGTAATTAATGATTTTGATGTTTAGGATGGTGTTTTTATGATTTGAACAAGTTCGTATCATGTTTTGGAGTATGTTGGTGGTTTTAGTTGGGGTCCCGGGGGTCTCGGGATGAATACGGGGGTCCAAACGGACCATTTTTGAAAGAAAAGAGAAAAATCTGGTTGCTGTCATAACCTCAGCAGACAATTGCTCTCCGCGATCGCGGGGATGGGGATGCGATCGCGTAGAGCTGGGGGCTAAGGCATCGCGATCGCAGGGTAACAGTCGCGATCACGTAGAAGTGAACGGGTGTTAATCGCGATCGCAGGCCAATCTACGCGATCGCGTAGAAGAAGAAATGGGTCCAGGGAGAATGAGCTACGCGATCGCAGGAATGAAGGACGCGATCGCGTGAAGCAGGGTGATTGTGCATCGCGATCGCGTGAAGGAAGTCGCGATCGCGTGAGTCCGAGATTTTGAGCATCGCGATCGCATGAAGCAAGTCGCGATCGCGTAGAAGAACCTGTTCTGGCAGTGAACTTAAGTCCAGAAACAGAGAGTTACGGGTTTACACCCCCAAAACACACATTTGAGCCCTAGAGAGAAGAAAACTCGAGGAAATCACTGAGAAGTCATCGGGTATTCGTCGGAGGTAAGATTCTTGACTCAAAAACATCAATTTATGGTAGTATTAACATCAATCTTCATGAAATTGGGTTGAAATCTTGAAGAAATGTGGCCTAAGTATTAAAAACGGGATTTTTGGATTTGGAAGGCCATTTGAACTCCGATTTCGATAAATTTTATATGCACGGACTCGTGGCGAGATAAGGATCGCGTTGGTGCTAATTTTGGAATTTTCCGAGCAGTGGGGCCCGGGGTCGGGTTTTACCAACTTAGTGTAATTTTGAGAATTTCATATAAATTGAAGTGGGTTATGATTCTTTGACCCGTATTTGATATAATTATTGTTATTTGACTAGATTCTACACACGAGGCAACGAAATTCAAAGGAAAAGGCATCGCGGACGATTCGACGACCGGCTAGAGGTGAGTAGTTTGTGTATATTGTAGCCTGAGGGTTCGAAACCCCCGGCTTAGCACATTGTGACGCTAATAGGGCGTGGCTCGCACACCGTGGCAGGTGCGGGATTGATTGTGATTGGGGATTGAGACTTGGTCCATCCCAGGAATGAATAATATGTTGTTAGTGTTGGAAATACACTGTATTTGCTATATTTGTGGGCTGTAAGCCTTGTTTGGGGCCTTGTGCCGATCTGTAGCGTCCTTAGAGGACAATATTTATGTGATAGCTAAAGATTGCTTAAATCACTGATCTCAGTCCTGGAAATTGTAATCACACTTTTGAAATGCTAAGTCACCGGCTTTTACAAACTTAATAAAGTTAAAGTATTTTTCATAAATTATGAATTGAGAACTGGAATTAAGGAAAATGAATTGTTTTGTGACTTAATTGCTTATTGTGGACTGAGTATGGGATCGGGCTGCACGCCGCAATGGTTGATGTGAGGATCGGGCTGCACGCCGCAGCAGTATTGCGCTTGGGCTGTAGGAGCCCCTCCGGAGTCTGTACACACCCCCAGTGAGCGCCGTCGACGTTAAATGGATCGGCTACACGCCGTAGCGGTTATGTGCATTGCATTGCATTTTTATTTGTTGAATTACTCTGTGGTAGCTGTATTGTATTGTTGTTGCTAGTTCGTAGGAGATTCGGACCGTAGTGTAGCTTCATATTGTGGTATTTTGTGGATTTCTTACTGTCAGCTACATGTATATATTTGTTACTCACTGAGTACTTAGTACTCACCCCTACTCCCTGCACCTTTTGTGTGCAGACTCAGGTACACAGGAGCAGTAGACGAATATCTCCAGCATTTACATTGTCACATCGAGTTGTTGAGGTAGCTGCCTACGTTCGCAGAGCCTAGCTTCTCCTCTCATTCCAGTTGTTATTGTATATTTTGTATTCGGACTTGAGTACTTCTATATCGTACTCTCTATTTCCTATTGGGTTTTGTTAGAGGCTCTAGACTTGTGACTCCGGATCTTTGGGAGTGTCAGTATTTTGTTCAGTATTATTATTATTGGAGTTCTTAAACTCATATATTCTTCTTGGGTTGTCCATTTGGGACGGATATCTATGTGTTAATTGAATTGTTAGTTTGGCTGGCCTAGCTTGATTGTTGGGCGCCATCACGACCGGATTTGGGTCGTGACAATAATTCGTTAGAAAATATGTTTCTTCGTTAATAATTTCTTGCAATCTAATACTCAGTTCATGTAAGAACTTAATTAGTATGTAAATTTTAATGACTGAGTTAGACTTTTATGTTTTGATACATGGATAAGAATAATAATTTTGAAATAAAGTTTGGAATTAACTTGATCTCATGTTTGTTTTGGGGTATTATCTAAGCTCATTATAACTTTTAGACTAAAATAGTGAGATTGATAATTTCATATACACGATGGAATAACTAACTTACGAGATATCCCACCATTATATCAAACGACTCCTTATCGTTGTTAGAACGAAAATAATTGTAAGTAACGTAAACCTACCTAAATATATTTAAGTTTCTCCTCTCCTTTTCAAAGCATATGATAGGGCAATTTTCTCGTTTGTACCTGAGAAATTGGAGATAGGTTCAAGTACTTTACAATCCACGCCATATATGTGAACTATTATGCAGTTAAAATGTTAATTGTAGTTTGTCTATTAATCAAGTTGTTAGTTAGTTAGTTAACAGTTTGGGTAGTTAGTTGGTTATATGTGGGGCTCAGTAGTTAGTGGTGGGGACTAAGTTAGTACATAGTTGAGTATATATAAGTTTGTAACTCCTTTCATTTCAGAGAAATAGAGTTCATTTTTTCTCTACCGCAATTCATTTCTTCTCTCGAGTTCCTCTCTTCCATTTCAGACCTAACCACATTTGGTTGTGTGAATCTAGATATTGAACTCAAATTCATCAAGCTCACATGGTATCAGAGTAGTGAAGAGTTGTAATTATGCAATTTTTTTTCAATTCAGCTGAAATCTCATTGTCGTCTTGTTTGCGAAGCTGCAACTGGTGATTGTTAATGGCGGTTGAAAAAATCGATCACACACATCCTTTGTTTGCTCACCCTTCAGATCCTAGATCAAGTCTGATCCTTATAAAGCTAACATGTTAAGAAAATTATGGGTTGTGGCGTCATTCAATGCGAATTATGTTATAAGCTAATAGGAAGCTAGGGTTTGTGCTTAGGACGAGACAAAATGATTCATTTCAATCTGAATTACACGAGGACTAAGAAACGTATAATGCGATCGTGCTTTCCTGGATCATGAATATTGTGACTTTGGATCTACTTAGTGATATTGTCTACACATCTAATGCACATCTCGTGTGGTAGGATTTGAGAGAGAAATTTGACAAAGTGAATCGTATGCGGATATTTCAGTGGCATAGGAAACAGATTGAGCCTCTGCATATTTCACTAGGTTAAAGGAATTATGGGCTGAGTATGATATCGTGGTACTTGTCCTTAATTCGACGAAGTATGTTGAACACCTTCAACAGCAAAGGTTAATGCAGTTTCTAGGTGGTCTTAATGATACATATGATCGAGCAAGGAGTCAGATCTTAATGAAGATTGTGGAGCCAACATTTAATCAAGCTTATGCATTGGTTATAGAAGATGATACTCATAATTCTAATACATATCCAATCTTGCCACACAGAGGAGATTCAGTTGCTATGCAAACAAGTAGAGGGCAGATGGCTATGCAGAATAACAGGGGACAATACAAAGGAAAGAGGTCATTTGTAAGGTGTGATTATTGCAACAAACCTGGGCATTCCAAAGAAAATTGCTACAAATTAGTTCGCTATCCAATTGATTCAAAACTAAGAGACCGTATGCAGCTAATATGACAACTGGTGACCAGGAGAATGATAAATAGGATGAAGGAGGAAGTGGATGTGATGGATTAAAGATAGGACCATACTTCACTGAAGACCATTATAGATGGATTTTGAGCATTCTGAACAAGGAAACTCCTGAACGTCAAGCTAACATGGCAGGTATTGCAACCTCCTTAATGACAAGTTTTACTTGTAAAGAATGGGTAATTGATTCTGGATATACGCATCACATAGCTGGTGAACTAGGCACGTGAAATACTAAGAATAAAGTGGACAAATATGATAGTGATCAAGTACATTTGCCTATAGGTGAAAAGTCTAGTATAGCACATGTTGGAGATGCCGTCATATGTGATTAATTGAAGCTGGAAGATGTTTTATTTGTACCCTAGTTTAAGTTCAATCTAATCTCAGTGTCCAAGTTAACTAGGCAGTTGTGTTCTTCAGTGACTTTCTTTCCTTATTTCTACTTGTTTTAGGATCTCTATAATGTCAATGTGAGTGGGATTGGTAGATAAAGAAGTGGTCTGTACATATTGAAGAAGAACTTCAAAGGAGATTTTTAGAATTTTATCAGAGAGATAAGGAAGTTTGCAGCAACTACAACCGCACAGAACAATAAAGGAGATGGAGTTTTATGTCACAGAAGGTTGGACCATGCTTCAGCTAGTACTATGAAGAACTTGGATATGTTTCATAATAAGTGTGGATGTAGTAGTGAATAATGATTGCCATGTATGTCCACTAGAAAACAATGTAGGCTAGTATTCCCTAGAAGTATGAGTAGAAGTGAAAATCTTTTCTCTTTTGCATATGGACGTTTGGGGACCATATAAGTTTCCCACGTATGATAGAAAATATTTTTTGCTAACAGTTGTGGATGGTAATACAAGGTATAATTGGGTACATTTAAATAATTTGAAAAGTGATATTGTTGTGGTGTTGAAGAAATTTTTTGCCATGTTGCACACTCAATTTCAGTCTAAAGTGAAGGTAGTTAGAACAAATAATGGCACATAATTCTTTAACAAACACATGGATGAATTGTTTGATGCCTATGGTATAGTCCATCAAAGTAGTTGTGTATACACTCCATAACAAAATAAAATAGTGGAGAGAAAACACATGCACACTACAGCTAGCGCATTGAAGTTTCAAGCAAATGTCCCTACAAGGTTCTGGGGTGAATGCATTAAAATAGTTATGTATATGACAAACAGACTACCTATGAGTTATTGGATGGAAAGGCCCCATATGAGCTCCTTCATTACAAATCACCTTCCTTGTCTTACCTTAGAATGTTTGGATGTCTTTGCTATGACACTAATGTCACGAACCAAACCCCGGTCATGATGGCGCCCAACACAATGCTAGGCAAGCCCGACCATATTATCTATTAAACCAGCCAATTATTAATTCCTATTAATCCAGTTAAACTTAAACAACAAGTGATCATATAAAAATGGCAACGTAATAGTAAAAGCATGCAAAATGCGGTCCCAACCATATTGTGGTGTCACGAGTCTGAGCCTCTACAGAATAAGCATCCTAGTACAAACAAGTCTAAGCAAGATGAAACAACAAAACGATAAAGAAGGAGAAAACAGGTTCTGCGGACGCCGGCAGCTACCTCGTAGTCTCCGCAAAAGTAGATAATGATCAGCACCTGATAATAATAAATAATAACTGAAAATAAGGACTCCTGTACTATCACTAAACAGTTCTAAGGCAAACCCCCACAGGTAAGTCATCACTACATTAAGTACTCCGATCTCCAGTCCACATCTATCTCAACAAGATCCCACACTGACTAAATCCTCACTCGTACCACTACGGTGTACATCCATCTCAATATATGGAGACATATGCATGTGTCTATAAGGTATGAGTATCTGAATAAGTATAATGCTGCGGCGTGCAGCTCGATCCAATATATATATATACTGCTGCGGCGTGCAGCCCGATCCAATATATATACTGCTGCGGCGTGTAGCCCGATCCAATATGTATACTGCTGCGGCGTACGACCCGATCCAATATATATACTGCTACGACGTGCAGCCCGATCCAATATGTATACTACTGCGGCGTGCAGCCCGATCCAATATATATACTGCTGCAGCGTGCAGCCCGATCCAATATATATACTGCTACGGCGTGCAGCCTGATCCAATATATATACTGCTGCGGCGTGCAGCCCGATCCGATATTTATATATATGTATATAATACCTCATAACGGGTCCTTGACCCTGTTTCAATTAGTATAGGATTGGCCTTTCAAGCCCACTCAGCTAAATCGGGGAACTTCCACCCTAAGTAATCTATCTCTCACAGTACACATATAGTACTGGCTCTTAATAGGCTATTCAGCTAGTTTTACGACTGAGTGTAAGTTCCAACACGATGTAAGGGTCACCTAGCTCTACAGGTCCCCTAATGATCTACAGATCGGCACAAGGCCCCAAACATGGCTATTAGCCCAATTACATAGTTATAATCTCATTAACAGTCATAATACACAATCTACTATAAGCGGGGAAGGACCAAGTCCAAGTCCCCAATCACAATGTCACCACGCCCGTCTCAAGACGCATGTCTCATCTCAACATAGCACTGTGAAGTGCTAGTACGTGGTTTCAAACCCTCAGTACATTATTTACTACTACCACTCACCTCGAACCGGTAGAAGCCTTAGTCCGCCTTGCGCTTGCCTCGCAAATCAATCTCCTCGGATGCCAAATCTGCTCAAAATCAATAATAATACATCAATATATGCCAAATTCACGCAACCCATTCAAAATAACCCAATTTGCATCAAAACCCACAAAGTTGTCAAAACCCGACTTTTGGTGCGCTTCTCGAAAAATTACAAAAGTTACATATTCGGAACCCTCGTCTCAATACGAGTCTAGGAATATAAAATTTACCAAATTCGGACTCGATTTGCCCACTCAAATCGATTTTTTTCTAAAATTCTAGGCCTAGGGTTAAAAACCCACCTTTAATCTTCCATTTTCATAGAAATAATCAATGATTTCATGATAAAAGCGCGTAATTAAGACACAAAACTTACCTCCGACAATATCCCGATGATCTCCCAGCTATTTCCCGTCACTTTCTCTCTCTAGGCTTCAACAATGGAGGTTTTTGTGAATGAACCCGTATAGGAAATGTTCTGCAATTAAAGAATCTGCCAGGCCTAATTACTCTACGCGATCGCAGCACTAGGCTCGCGATCGCGATGCACAATTCTTGGGCTGCCAATTCTTCCTCTACGCGATCGCGTGGTCCTGCACGCGATCGCAGTGACCAACTTAGCGACCCTACGCGATTGCAATGCTGCAAACGCGATCGCACTGCACGCGAGTTCGACTTTACGCGATTGCATCACCTCTTCCGCGATCACGATGCACAGCCCCTCACCCTTACGCGATCGCATCACTCTTCCTGTGATCGTGAAGAACAATTTTCCGGCCTCACTCCGATACACTATGCGATCGCGTGGCAATGGCCGCGATTGCAGAGAACAAATAACCTGTAATTTTATTGCAGCAATTCGAGCAGTTCCTTTGGCTCAAAATGGTCCATTTGGACCCCCGAATTCATCCCGAGGCCCCCGGGACCCCAACGGAAACCACCAACATACTCCATAACACGATTCAAACTTGTTCCAACCATAAAAACACGCCCTCAAATACGGAAAACATCGAATCCAAGAAAATTCAAGCCTAAGTTTTCATTCAAACTTTCGAAACCGACATTCGATCAAAACCCCGACCAAACGACCTCCGAATGACCTGAAATTTTGCAGGCACATCTAAAATCACCTAACGAAGCTAGTGCAACTATCGGAATTCCATTCCGACTCTCAGATCAAAATCTCACTATCGATCGGATATCGCTAAAATTCAACTTTGGCCAATTCAAGCCTAAAACTACACCGGACCTCCGAATTCACTTCCGATCACTCTCCTAGCTCACAAATGACCTCCCGGAGCTGACCGAATCATCAGAATTCGATTCCGAGCTCTCTAACTCACAGGTCAACATCCAACTGACTTTTCTCAACTATTCCTTCTTCTAAGAGACTATTTGTCTCATTTCCAACTAAACTCAATCCGGATTGACTCAAACTTACCCAACATGCATATTACTACATTAACAAGCAGATAACGGGGGTAACGGGGTGACAACTCACATGATGATGGCCCGGGTCATCACATTCTCCCCAACTTAAGAAAATGCTTGTCCTCGAGCGGGTCAAAAAATATACCTGGAGACTCAAATAGGTGAGGATATCTGCTCCGTATCTCCTGTTCGACCTCCCAAGTAGCCTCCTCCACGGGTCGACCTCTCCACTGCACCTTGACTGAAGCAATCTCCTTGGACCTCAACTTTCGAACTTGTCTACCCAAAATAGCCACTGGCTCCACATCATAAGATAGATCACCATCAAGCTGAATGGTACTGAAGTCTAATACATGAGACGGATCCCCGATGTACTTCCGGAGCATAGACACATGGAATACTGGATGAACGCTGGATAAGCTGGGTGGTAAGGCCAACTCATATACCACCTCTACAACTCTCTTGAGTATCTCAAAAAGACCAATGTACCTGGGACTCAGCTTCCCTTTCTTCCCGAACCTCATGACACCCTTCATGGGTGAAACCTTCAGAAATACTCTACCACCAACCATGAAAGACAACTCTCGAACCCTACGGTCTGTATAACTCTTCTGGCGAGACTGTGCTGTGCGAAGCCTCTCCTGGATCAACTTTGCTCTATCCAGAGCATCCTGAACTAACTCAGTCCCTATCAATCTATGCTCACCAGGCTCAAACCATCCGACGGGAGATCTACACCGTCTGCCATACAATGCCTCGTACGGGGCCATCTGAATACTCGACTGGTAACTGTTGTTGTAGGAAAACTCAGCAAGTGGCAAGAACTCATCCCACGAACCACCAAAATCAATCACACATGCCCGCAACATATCCTCCAAGATCTGAATAGTGCGCTCAGACTGCCCGTCTGTCTGGGGGTGAAATGCTGTACTCAACTCAACCCTCGTACCCATCTCTCGCCGAAATGCTCTCCAAAACTGAGAAGTGAACTGAGTGCCTCTGTCAGATATAATAGACACTGGGACCCCATGCAACCTGACAATCTCCCGAATAAAGATCGCCGCCAACCGCTCCGATGAGTAAGTAGTACTAACTGGGATGAAATGTGCGGACTTAGTCAGCCGATCAACAATCACCCATACATAATCAAACTTCCTCGAAGTTTGAGGGAGACCACTCACGAAATCCATGGTAATCCGCTCCCATTTCAACTCAGGAATAACCGTACGCTGAAGAACACCGCCCGGTCTCTGATGCTCATACTTGACCTCCTAGCAATCGAGACATATGGCTAAATGACTAACAATATCCTTCTTCATATTTCTCCACCAGTAATGCTGTCTCAAGTCCTGGTACATCTTCGCGACATCTGGATGGATGGAGTACCGGGAGCTGTGAGCCTCCTCTAGTATCAACTCCCGCAAACCATCTACATTGGGCACGCATATACGGCCCTGCATCCTCAGAACACCATCACTGTCGATAGTCACATCTCTAGCATCATTATGCAGCACTCTGTCCTTAAGGACAAGCAAATGTGGGTCATCATACTGTCGCTCCCTGATGCGATCATATAAGGAAGATCGAGAAACAACACAAGCCAACATTCGACTCGGCTCCAAAATATCCAACCTCGCTAGCCGATTGGCTAGGGCCTGAACATCATAAGAAAATGGCCTCTCCCCAACTGGGATGAAAGCTAGGCTGCCCATACTAACCGCCTTCCGACTCAAAGCATCGGCCACAACATTGGCCTTCCACGGATGATACAAGATAGTGATGTCATAATCCTTAAGCAACTCCAACCACCTTCGCTGTCTCAAATTAAGGTCCTTCTGTCTGAATAAGTGCTGAAGACTGCGATGATCTGTGTGCACCTCACATGAGACACCATACATGTAATGCCTCCAAATCTTCAGAGCGTGAACTATGGCTGCTAGCTCCAAATCATGGACAAGGTAGTTCTTCTCATGGGGCTTCAACTGACGAGAAGCATAAGCAATGACCCTACCCTCCTGCATCAACACACAACCAATGCCAACTCCCGAGGCATCACAATACACAGTATAAGGATCTGAAGCTGACGGCAGAATCAAGACTGGTGTTGTGGTCAGTGCTGTCTTGAGCTTCTGAAAGCTCTCCTCGCACTCCTCGAACCATATGAAAAGAACACCCTTCTGAGTCAATCTAGTCAAGGGTGAAGCAATAGAAGAGAACCCCTAAACAAATTGGCGATAATACCTTGCCAATCCTAGAAAGCTACGGATCTCAGTAACTGAGGTCGGTCTGGGCCAACTCTGCACTACCTCGACCTTCCTCGAATCCACTTGAATACCATCACGGGACACCACGTGCCCTAAGAATGCCATGGACTCAAGCCAGAACTCACATTTGGAGAACTTGGCATACAGCTTCTCCTCTCTCAATCTCTGCAATACAATACTCAAGTGCCGAGCATGCTCCTCCCAATCACAAATAAATCAAGATAGGGCCTGAACACACTATTCATCAGATGCATAAATGCTGCTGGGGCATTAGTCAGCCCAAAAGACATCACAAGGAACTCATAATGACCATATCCGGTCCTGAATGCAGTCTTCATAATGTCGGACTCTCTAATCTTCAGCTGATGATAGCCTGAACGAAGATCAATCTTCGAGAATACCCTAGCTCCCTGGAGCTGATCAAATAAATCATCAATACGAGGCAGAGGATACTTATTCTTCACTGTAACTTTGTTCAGCTGCCCGTAGTCAATACACATCCTCATGGATCCATCCTTCTTCTTAACAAACAGGATCGGTGCACCCCATGGTGACACACTCGGCCGAATGAACCCCATTTCTAGGAGTTCTAGGAGCTGCTCCTTCAATTCCTTCAGCTCTGCTGGTGCCATCCGATATAGAGGAATAGAAATATGCTGAGTGCCTGGCACCAAATCGATCCCAAAATCAATATCCCCGTCCGGCGGCATGCCCGGCAGGTCTGAGGGAAACACATCAGGAAAGTCTCGCACAATGGGAATAGAATCAATACTGGGAGTCTGGGCCTCGACCTCTCGCGCAAATGCTAAATAAGAGAGACATCCCTTCCCAACCATTCGTTGGGCCTTGAGGAAAGATATCACCCTGCTAGCTACATACTTAATCGTGCATCGCCACTCGATCATCTGAATACCCGGCATAGCCAAGGTGACTGTCTTAGCATAACAGTCCAAAATAGTATGACATGGAGATAGCCAGTCCATGCCCAATATAACATCAAAATCGATTATGCTGAGAAGTAACAGGTCCACTCGGGTCTCCAGACCCCCAATAGTGACCAAACAGGACCGGTATATATGGTCCACAACAATAGTATCCCCTACCAGGGTAGATACATGCACTGGCAGCTCAAGACACCCTCGGGTCGTGCCTAAATAAGCAGCAAATAGTTGGGATACGAAAAAAATGGAGGTGTGACAGCATCCATGTGGCAGACTAAGATAATACCTGTAATAACCGCATCCGATGCAATGGCATTTGTCCTGCCTGGAATAGCATAAAATCGAGCATGGCCACCGCCGGATCGACCTCCACCCTTGAGGCGACCCCTAGCTGCCTGGCCTCCACCTCTAGCTGAATGGGCAGGTTAAGAAGCAGCTGGACCAGATGACGAAGGCTGCCCCCTCTGCTGATAAGACCTGGAAACAAGACGGGGACACTCCCTACGGTGGCACCCAAACTCTCTACACTCATAGCAACTCCCCGGTGCTGGGGGCTGAGACTAATAAGGACCCCTGGCGCTGGAGTGGCCAGCTGATGAGCTAGGCTAAGATGAACCCTGAGCAGATGGGTCCTGTGAAGAACTCTGAGCTGGCATGGCGCTGAGAGATGGCAGGCTTTGGTAGGAACCCTGATAACCCAAACTAGAAGACCACCCATGACGATCTGAGCGACCCGACTGTGAAGATCTGAAAGAGCGACCTCGGCTCTGTTGTCTCTGGCCTCTTGCTTTGAGTGCCACTGGAACTAGCTAAACCTCGACCTTTTTGCCTCCCTCTCGTCCCGCTCTCTGCGATGATTTGACTCTATGTCGCGAGCAATATCCACAGGCTCCTCAAATGTACGACTCAAAATCCTCTCTCGGGTCATCAGAATACGAATGGGATAAATGAGGCCGTCCACAAAGCGCCCAATCCTCTCTCTGTCGGAAGGAACCAACCATGGTGCATGTCTAGACAACTCTGTAAACCTGATCTCATACTCTGACACTGTCATGTCCCCCTGACGGAGACCCTCAAACTGCCTGCGCATCTCCTCTCTCTGAGATCGAGGCACCCACTTCTCCAAGAACATGGTGGAGAACTCCGGCCAAGATAGTGGTGCTGCCCCTACTGGCCTGCGGCGCTCATAAGACTCCCGCCAAACGAAAGCTGGCCCCTGAAACTGGAAGGTAGTGAAAGATACCCCATTGGACTCCAAGATCCCTGGCGTTCGGAGCATCCAACGACACTTGTCCAGAAAACCTTGGGCGTCCTCGCCCGGAGCACCAGTGAACACTGGAGGAAATAACCTAGTGAACCTCTCGAGACAACGCTGCTCATCGCCCGTCATAGCTGTGACCCTATCCCCTTGAACCTAATCCGCTGGTTGAACCGGAACCACAGGCTGAACTGGAGGAGCCTCTGATGTCTGCAAGCCCTGCACTGCTGGCTCTGGAGTGTGTACGGCGGGGGTCTGATGACCACCCCCGGTCCCTGATGCAGATGCTGCAGTAGTAACTGAAACCGCCTGTGTTAGGCTAGTGCAGACTGCTAGTATCTAAGCCAGGGTATCTTGTAGACCCGGAATAACAATGGGCACCGCTGGTGTCTGTAATGGTGCAGCTGGAACCTCTGCAACTGGGGGCTGTGGGTCAGCTGGTACTGCATTGGCTGCTCGACCTCCGCCACGACCACGGCCGCGTCCACGGCCTCTAGCAGATGGTAGTGGTGGTCGTCCTCCCCGTCCGGAAGCTCGAGTTCTCGCCATCTGCGAGAGAATAGAATGTCAAAGTTCAGTTCAAGTCAAAGGTAATCGTACGACAAGAATTCTAAGAATTGAAACTTTTCCTAAAAGGTTTGCAGCCTCCCGAGTATAAGTACATGTGTCCCCGTACCGATCCACGGGACTCTACTAAACCGGCTCATGACTCGCAAGACCTGTTAACCTAGGCTCTGATACCAACTTGTCACGACCCAAACCCCGGTCGTGATGGCGCCCAACACAATGCTAGGCAAGCCCGACCATATTACCTCTTAAACTAGCCAATTATTAATTCCCATTAATCCAGTTAAACTTAAACAACAAGTGATCATATAAAAATGGCAACGTAATAGTAAAAGCATGCAAAATGCGGTCCCAACCATATTGTGGTGTAACGAGTCTAAGCCTCTACAGAATAAACATCCTAGTACAAACAAGTCTAAGCAAGATGAAACAACAAAACGATAAAAAAGGAGAAAACAGGTTTTGCAGACGCGGACAGCTACCTCGTAGTCTCCGTAAAAGTGGATAATGATCAGCAGCTACAATGACTCAATTGCTCTCGGGCACCTGTAGATCTGCACAGAAAGTGCAGGGGAGTGGGGTGAGTATATTTCAACTCAGTGAGTAATAATAATAAATAATAATTGAAAATAAGAACTCATGTACTATCACTAAACAGTTCTAAGGCAAACCTCCACCGGTAAGTCATCACTACAGTAAGTACTCTGATCTCCAGTCCACATCTATCTCAACAAGATCCCACACTGACTAAATCCTCACTCGTACCACCACGGTGTACAACCATATCAATATATGGAGACATATGCATGTGTCTATAAGGTATGAGTATTTGAATAAGTATAATGCTGCGACGTGCAGCCCGATCCAATATATATGTATACTGCTGCGGCGTGCAGATCGTCGGTTGCTTTCGCAAATCCCAGTTAAAAATGCTGCGATATATATATATATATATATATATATATATATATATATATATATATATATATATATATATATATATATATATATATATATATATATATATATATATATATATATATATATATATATATATATATATATATATATATATATATATA
The DNA here is from genome assembly GCA_032618575.1 of Nicotiana noctiflora. Lineage (NCBI taxonomy): Eukaryota > Viridiplantae > Streptophyta > Magnoliopsida > Solanales > Solanaceae > Nicotiana > Nicotiana noctiflora. The sequence continues at coordinate 312,123 of JASVEL010011629.1, read as the reverse complement.
TATATATATATATATATATATATATATATATATATATATATATATATATATATATATATATATATATATATATATATATATATATATATATATATATATATATATATATATATATATATATATATATATATATATATATATATATATATATATATATATATATATATATATATATATATATATATATATATATATATATATATATATATATATATATATATATATATATATATATATATACATCCTAACGGGTCCTCGACCCTATCCCAATTAGTATAGGATTGGCCTTTCAGGCCCACTCAGCTAAATCAGGGAACTTCCACCCTAAGTAATCTATCTCTCATAGTACACATCTAGTATTGGCTCTTAATAGGCTATTCAGCTAGTTTTACGGCTGAGTGTAAGTTCCAACATTATGTAAGGGTCACCTAGCTCTACAGGTCCCCTAATGATCTACAGATCGGCACAAAGCCCCAAACATGGCTATTAGCCCAATTACATAGTTATAATCTCATTAACAGTCATAATACATAGTCTACTATAAGCGGGGAAGGACCATGTCCAAGTCCCCAATCACAATGTCACCACACCCATCTCAAGACGCGTGTCTCATCTCAACATAGCACTGTGAAGTGCTAGTACGGGGTTTCAAACCCTCGGTACATTATTTACTACTGCCACTCACCTCGAAATGGTAGAAGTCTCAGTCCGCGTTGCGCTTGCCTTGCAAATCAATCTTCTCGGATGCCAAATCTGCTCAAATTCAATGATAATACGTCAATATATGCCAAATTCACGCAACCCATTCGAAATAACTCAATTTGCATCAAAACCCACAAAGTTGTCAAAATCCGACTTTTGGTGCGCTTCTCGAAAAAATACAAAAGTTACATATTCGGAACCCTCGTCTCAATACGAGTCTAGGCATATACAATTTACCAAATTCGGACTCCATTTCCCCACTCAAATCGGTGTTTTTCTAAAATTCTAGGTCTGGGGTTAAAAACCCACCTTTAATCTTCCATTTTCATAGAAATAATCAATGATTTCATGATAAAAGCGCGTAATTAAGCCACAAAACTTACCTCCGATAATATCCCGATGATCTCCCAGCTATTTCCCGTCACTTTCTCTCTCTAGGCTTCAACAATGGAGGTTTTTGTGAGTGAACCCGTATAGGAAGTGTTCTGCAATTAAAGAATCTGCCAGGCCTAATTACTCTACGCGATCGCAGCACTGGGCTCGCGATCGCGATGCACAATTCTTGGGCTGCCAATTCTTCCTCTACGTGATTGCGTGGTCCTGGACGCGATCGCAGTGACCAACTTAGTGACCCTACGCGATCGCAATGCTGCAAACGCGATCGCACTGCACGCGAGTTCGACTCTATGCAATCGCATCACCTCTTCCGCGATTGCGATGCACAGCCCCTCACCCTTACGCGATCGCATCACTCTTCCCGCGATCGCGAAGAACAATTTTCCAGAGCTCAATAATTTCCTCTTGCGCGATCTCATGAGCAGCTTCGCGATCGCGAAGCACAAAAATTCTCTACAATATTGCAGTAGAAACAGTAGCGCAATTGGCACCAAAATGGTCCGTTTGGACCCCCGAATTCATCCCGAGGCCCCCGGAACCCCAATGAAAACCACCAACATACTCCATAACACGATACAAACTTGTTCCAATCATAAAAACATGTCCTTAAACACAGAAAACATCGAATTATAGTGGATTCAAGCCTAAGTTTTCATTCAAACTTCCGAAACCGGCATTCGATCAAAAACCCGACCAAACGACCTCCGAATGACCTGAAATTTTGCAGGAACATCCAAAATCACCTAACGAAGCTAGTACAACTGTCGGAATTCCATTCCGACTCCCAGATCAAAATCTCACCTATCGATCGGATATCGGCCAATTCAAGCCTAAAACTACACCGGACCTCCGAATTCACTTCCGATCGCTCTCCTAGCTCACAAATGACCTCCCGGAGCTGACCGAATCATCAAAATTCGATTCCGAGCTCTCTAACTCATAGGTCAACATCCAGCTGACGTTTCTCAACTATTCCTTCTTCTAAGAGACTATTTGTCTCATTTCCAACTAAACTCAATCCGGATTGAGTCAAACTTACCTAACATGCATATTACAACATTAAAAAGTAGATAACGGGGGTAACAGTGTAAAAACTCACATGATGACGGGACGGGTCATCACAACTAACTTGGCTAAGGAAGACAAATTCTCACCAAGGGAAAGGGTAGCTATATTCTTTGGTTATGCAGAGACACTAAAAGGCTACAATCTAATTGATTTAAATACTAATTGTTCCTTTGTTTGCAGAGATGGTATTAGTGAAAATTATGGAAGAAATTATAGGGAATAGGGTTAGATATTGGAAAGCTTTGAGTGGGCTTTTGAGGGGCCATTTGAGGTCCGATTTCGATGCTTTTGGTATGAATAGATTCGTGGGAGGATAAGGATTCTATTGATGTGATTTCTATGGAATTTTGAGATGTGGGGTCAGGGGTCGGGTTTGGATAAATTTTACAATTTTTGGTATAATTTGATTATTTTCGCATGGGCTTCGTTCCCTTAGCATATTCTACTGCTATGATTCTGATTTTGGGTAGATTCGGCGCGAGTTGCACCGATGCGAGAGGCAAAGGTGTCGTGAAGTAGTATTTCATCCAGTTTAAGGTAAGTGACCATTGTAAATCTGGAATCAAGGGTATAAGACCCCGGTATTTTGTATTGTTTTGATAAATGAGCTGACACACATGCTAGGTAATGAGCGTATGGGCGTGCACCAGTAGGGATTGTGACTTGGTTCATCCCGTAGTGACTATTAAGCCGCGTATTTGATTTGAAATTTTATGATATCATATATTTTAGAAATTGATACTATATTATGGGTTGTATGCCATGTTTGGGGCATTGTGCCTACCTGTTGATACTTTTAGGGGCATTTTTACTGTTTTTTCCACTCTATTTGTTTGAAAGCATATACTCAGTCATGTTTTACTTGTTTATAGTTTAAACCTATATTTTATCACTTAAAATGTAAAAACTTATTGGGGTGAGTTTTCCCGATTTCCATTGTTATGCCCGAGTGGTTGTAAGATTAATGACTGAAAGAGGTTGTGGACCTAATGGTGAGGATTATATATGTATATTTTATGGATCGGGATGCACGTTGCATTGATACTTATATATATTGGATTGCACGGCGTAATGATATATGTATTGGATCGGGCTGCACGCCTCAATGATATGACATTTGGGCTGTAGAAGCCCCTCCGGAGCATGTACACCCCCAATAAGCATTGTCGACAATAAACTATAGATCAGGCTGCACGCTACAACAATTATTTTGATTATTAATATTATAAGATATTATTGAGCCAGAGTGTTGAGTGTGAGTACCGTGTGATGAGAGCTGAGTCATGAGTGACCGATAGGCATGCCTGAGAGGCTATATTTATGAGTGATACCTTGCCTGAGGGGCCCATTTATGTCATTTTCACTGATTTTGCTCTTTTTTTATGGAGCCTCTGTTGAGAAAGGCTAAGTGAATGATTTCAAAGTATTTCAGCTGAAACTGAAGTTTTACGAAGTAACTACTTATAAATTGTTGAGTTTGACTCGATATTCTGTTGTATAATCTTATATATGATTTTTAACTGCTTGTCGCTGCACTTAGACCTTATTTACTCTAGTTACTTACTGAGTTGGCATACTCACGTTACTCTATGTACCTTGTGTGCAGATCTAGGTGTCCGAGCGGTAGATGTCACACCTCCTTTTTCTTTCCGAGCCTCTCATTTATTTACATCCCAGGAAGGGACATAATAAGAGGAAGGTGTTTTTCCAATTTAAGGACAGTCAAACGGAATTAGTTTATTTTAACTTTCAGAGTTGCCGCTTGAGAAAATAATGGTGTCCCAAGTCACCGGATTAATTCCAAACCGAGAAAGTTTGACTCTGTTATAGTCTGCAAACTAGAAATCCGAATAAGGAATTCTGTTAATCCGGGAGAAGGTGTTAGGCACTCCCGAATTTTGTGGTTCTAGCACGGTCGCTCAACTGCTCTATTTGGAAATATTAAAACTAGACTACAGAAAACATATTCGAATTGAAGTACAAATTTCATATTATTTATCAATTGAAATTCTACATGCTCAAATGCAAAGTTGAATTACTGCTTTCGTACAAATTGGAAATATTAAAACAAACACATGCTTTTACGTATTAAAACTGGCTGACATAAGGATAACAAATGAATTTTTTCAAAATTTCACTGCATTTTATTGGTTCGTAACAACTGAAGATTCAAAAGTCTTAACCAAAACAGATTTTGATATTGTTTTCAAATTTTTCTAATCCCTGATCTAATGTAACTGTTTTAATGCTAATCTACTTCACATGTGATTTTTTATGTGGTAATTAAACTAAACTATTAAAAAAATTAATAGTCCGAGTCCAACAGTCCCACAGTCCAATTATACATATGATCCAAACCTAATGAATACAAATGAATCTAACTAATTATACATCGATAAAGTAAGCAAAATCAATAGACATAGTTCCATCAAACGAACACTTCAATATCTTCACGCTTTTATGACTACATCTTCGAGTTTTTAGAAGTATACCTGGAAGTAGAAAATCAATGAGAAACTAGGCAGAAATAAGGATCAATAACCACAACAATGCACAACATATGTTAACACAACTTCAGCACCCAAATCCAGATCAATAAAGCTCGAATCAACAGACAAAAACCAAAATGTAGGAGAATTTCAACTTGAACTCGAGCCGGAATCAATGGAACAGTAATAGTATAAGATTTAGAGAATTTTCTAAGGATGAAACTATGAGATTCGAATTTGCATAGATTAGAAGGATTTTCAGATTATTAGACCTTCCAAACTTATTAAAACAAGCCTAATGATGCCTATTTATAGAACAAAAATGGGAGGGAATTTTGAATTAAATATTCTAAGATTCTACCCCTCCTCTTATGATTCATTTTCAGAGAACTACACTAATTTTATTTGAAAATACACTAGAACCCTTTCTAGAAGGTTCTAGTGGCATCTACTCTATTCCATAACCTTTAATTGTCTAAACTACCATCACTTGCTTTCAATTTTCACCCAATTGCCCTTTTGTTATGCCCAGACTACCCTTTATCCTTTACCTAATTACCCGTGAACCGGGCAGAATTCCCAATTACACCCCTATCCCCTTAGGTTTATTACAACGTTCCTATTAGCCTTCCCCATTTAACCATGTCTTTTCTCTTATTTACCCTTTTAACCCTATTATTAATCAGATACCTAGAAGCTAAAGTCAAAACTAATTTACAAAATTAACCAAATAATAATCAGTTTCACAGATAAAAATCAAATCAAAATCTAAGTAATCATTTAATGAGATTCAAGAGAACATTTAAACAGAGGTAGAATCTACTTAACAGAAAACCTAGTTACTAATTAGATTTTATCAATTAAAACCCTAGAAATCTAAGTGTGATAATTATGAACAACAAAACATACGATTTTTGACCAAGAATTATTCAGAGAAGAGAAATTATAGGCATGCAATTCACAAGTAAGAAGGATCAGAAATAAAAAGGGTTCAGAATACTTAGCTTTCCATTTTTCTTGAATTTCCAGGACCTTTGAAGTTCTGGATATCATTTCTTGAGGTTTTTGCTCCCAGGAAGACTTGTCAAGACTCTTTTTGTGGAAAAGACTCTTAGAATGTAAAGCTAGGTGTTATGGGATTGTACATGATGATTTTTGGACAAAGGTGTTCGTCGGAGTAGGGTTCCGCGACACCTTTTGACAGATTAGACAATTTCTGGGCTTATTCGAAGGAAACTACTTAGATGGGGTGAAAGAATAGACGGAGGAGGTTGCGGGGTTTTAAGGATGGGTTCTGGTTCAAATGTGGTGTTCGCTGGAGTAGGGTTCCGGTGATACCTTTTGGAATATTCGACGGCTTCTAAGGGTTTTCAGGGGAAACCAACTAGATAAAGTGAAAGAGGAGACGGAGGAGGTTGTGTGATGTTCATGGAGGTTCAATCAGAGACGGGGTGTACCACCGCCAGTAGGTTTCCGGCGATGGTTGAGAGCATCCTAAGGTGGCTAGGGTTTGAGGTTTGGGGACGAAGGGTGTAATATGAAGTGATATGTAACGTTTGTCTATTTAAAAGCTATTGAGGATCTGGGACCGTTGGATCAAGTGAACCAACGGCTCAGATTCAATCACCCCATATACAACGTCGTTCCTTTTAAGTGATCATTTGATCGTGGCCATTGGATTAGTTATATCAACGACTTAGATTAATTTTAATACACGATGTCGTTTTGTTTATTAAGTGACTCTCACTCTAAGCCGTTTGATCAAAGCTTCAACGGTCCAGATCTGCATCCATGTACAATGTCGTTTGGATTTGTTATATGGGCAGACCGGGCTTGGCTTTCTTTGGGCCCGGGTGTGTATTACTAATTGGGCTACCAATTTTTCTATTTTTGTATTTAGCCCAATATTTTTGTATTATATTATTTCATTATACTTTTCGTTGTATTTTTATATTTTTGTATTTATTTCCTTTCTATATTTTTGTATTTTACTCTTGTATTTTATTTTCTTCTCTATTTTCCTTGTATTTTCCTTTTTTCCTCTAATTTTTCTCTAATTTTTAAAAGTAATTAATTTGTATTTTTCGTAGTATTTTCTAATTAAAAACAAATAGATGTGTATTTTGATTTTCTTTGTTTTGTTTCCAAAATTCATAGAAATAAAATCTTGTTATTTCTACCTATTTTATGAATTATTATTATGCACACAATTATCAAAAAATTACCACAAAAATTCAAAAATCATTTTGCATATATTTGGAAATAATTTGCTTAGGGCAAAAATCATGTGCTCACCGCTGCCCATCTTTGCTCGGGAACATGCAGAGTTTCGGTGCAAAGATAAGTAAGCAGTAATGAGGGATTTTCGCCCGTTCGCATATTTCGTGTGAAGCATTTTTTGAAAGTTTTGAACGCATCATGCTTTAAAAATTTCCTACATATCCTGGGCTAAACAGGAATTAGGTCAGTGTAGTTCAGGAATGTCTGGTAGTTGGGACTACTATGAAGCTGTGATCTCATTACTGTTGCTGTTGTTGCTGCTTGTTGATCCCCTTATTATACCGTTGTAAAGATAAAAGAAGCTAGCCTAAGCTATGCTCTATGATTTACAAAATCCTATCTAATGCCTACTATCTTGTTCTTGAATTGCCTTGATCTTGTATCTTGCATAACTTTTGACTGTGTCCATTCTTCAGGTGGACTCCTGCTTACTATTGCTCGAAAAAGTATTCCCTTGTTCTTCAGGTGGGCGCCTTCTTGTTGAAATTGAAATGTATTCCCTTGTTCTTCAGGTGAGTGCCTGCTTACAGCTTGCTTGAAATATATTCTCTTGTTTTTCGGGTGGATGCCTGCTTGTTGAAATTGAAAATGTATTCCCTTGTACTTCAGGTGGGCGCCTATTGCTAAACTTTGAAAAGATATTCCCTTATTCTTCAGGTGGGCACCTGCTTGCTGGACTTTGAAAAGATATTCCCTTTTTCTTCAGGTTGGCACCTTCTTGCTGTGTTTTCAAAATAAAGAATTATTTTGCCCCAGTTTGATAACTAGGTGCATGATATTACTGAATATTAACTGGTGATGAAATTGTGCTATACTTCCCTTATTTTTCAGGTAGGTGCCTAACTGCTAATATTGAGAAATATTCCCTTGTTCTTCAGGTGGGCACTTGACTACTAAACTTTGAAAAGATATTCCCTTATTCTTTAGGTGGGCGCATGCTTACTGGACTTTGAAAAGATATTCCCTTATTCTTCAGGTGGGCGTCTGATTGCTATGCTTGAAAAAGTATTCCCTTGTTTTTCAGGTGGGCGCCTGATTGCGAACTTTGAAAAATACATTCCTTTATTCTTCAAGTGGGCGCCTGCTTGCAAACTTTGAAAATGTATTCCTTTGTTTTTCAGGTGGGCTCCTGCTTATGTCAAACAAAACAAAGAAAATTTCTGCCCTAGTTTGATAACTGGGTGCATGACATTACTGAATATTAACTTGCGATAAAATTATCTATACTTCCCTTATTTTTCAGGTGGGTGCCTACTTGCTAAGCTTGAAAAATATTACCTTGTTTTTCAGGTGGGCGCCTACTTGCGAACTTTGAAAAGATATTCCTTTATTCTTCAGGTGGGCGCCTGCTTAGAACTTTGAAAAGATATTCCCTTATTCTTCAGGTGGGAGCCTGCTTACGAACTTTGAAAAGGATATTCCCTTATTCTTCAAGTGGGTGCCTGATTGCTAAGCTTGAAAAATATTCCCTTGTTTTTCAGGTGGGCGCCTGCTTGCGAACTTCGAAAAGATATTCCCTTATTCTTCAGGTGGGTGCCTCCTTACAACTTTGAAAAGATATTCCCTTATTCTTCAGGTGGGCGCCTGATAATGAACTTTGAAAAGGATGTTCCCTTATTTTTCAGGTGGGTGCCTGATTGCTAAGCTTGAAAATATTCCCTTGTTTTCCAGGTGGGCGCCTGCTTGCAATCTTTGAAAAGATATTCCCTTATTCTTCACGTGGGAGCCTGCTTACAACTTTGAAAAGATATTCCCTTATTCTTCAGGTGGGCGCCTGCTTACGTCATACAAAACAAAGAAAATTTCTGCCCTAGTTTAATAACTGGGTGTGTGCATATTTTTATACGTGTAATCTGAAAACTAACAATTATACTTCCCTTATTATTCAGGTGGGTGCCTGATTACTGAGGTTGAAATAGATTCCTTCGCACATTGTTGCTTTCTTTTGAACTGTCTTCCCTTATTTTCCAGGTGGGTGCCATGATTACCAAAATTTGTGCTCCCTTGTTATGCACATTGGTCACATTCACTTTAAAGTGATTAGTAAGAATTTGAATCTTTTGTCCCTGTCTTAATCGAAGGACAATTTGTTAGTATAAAACGGTGGTTAGCTGCTGGCATTCTTGATGGCCTTGCTCCCACATTTGAACTTGCTCCAACTTGCTCTTTTGAACTTGTATTGTCTTGCCATAATTTCTAGCTATCTTTCAAAATTTCTCGATCCTGATGACTCAACTGCTTTTCTTTGTGTCTCTCTCTTGTTGTTTCTTTTTCCTTCTTTTGCTTTTTTCCTCCAAATATCTGATTACCTTCTATCCTTCTTGTTTCAACTGTTCTTTAATGAATCCCAATCTTATGGTGCCATATAACTGAGAAGCTAGTAGTTAGCTTTGACTGACAATGTCTTATAGACAGATTCCAAGAAAAATAAAATGCAATGACCTCGAAGTTTCGAGGGTAGAAATACTTTTAAAGGATAAAAGGATGAAACTTGTCTGAGTAGGAAGGCTGATTCTTTTGATCATGCCATGCATTTGGATTAACCGACCCAGTCTGTCCAATCAATCAACTGTCAATTGCCATTTTTGCCAACTTCATTTCACCAACCAATTTTCAACTAAACCCCAACTTTTCTTGCTTTGCCACTCTTCCACCACAAAATTATTTCTCACTTTTGCCTTATGGTGCACGTGAGGATTTTCACCAATAAGACTCTCTCATTTTATTTCCCTCAGCTCACATCGCCTTGCGGTGCCCTTGAGTGTTTTCACCAATAATACTCTCTCATTTTATGTCTCAACTCGCATCGCCTTACGGTGCCCATGAGGGTTTTCACCGATAAGACTCTCTCATTTTATATTTTCCATCTTCCGGTATCAGAGTATTGTCCATAACATGTTTCACTTCACCTACTTTACTGACATTCCTTGAAATTGATCAGAAGGTCTTTCTTTGGACCGTAATGTGGCTTTTGGATGGGTTTAGAAAGAAAGGTACAAAGACTCAAAATTTCCAACTTGGGTTTAATAATTACAACTTCCGGAATCATATCTCCCACAATAAACATAACTTCTGCCCCAGTTTCAATCTTTGGGGACTCTTGGATTTTCTTTCTATTATGACTGAACCCCAGTAAGGCTGCCTACGTACCCTTTCAGGATCAAGTCAAACGTAGTTCGGATCATAGAGTCGCTTCATTGTTGTGATGTTTACTTCTTTCACTTCTTTCTTCTTTGCATTTTCTTTCTTTTCTTTTCTTTTATTTTTCTTTCTTTTTCTTTTCTTTTCCATATTTTTCTTCCTTTTTTTATTTTCTTTTCCATTATGTTCTTTTCTTTTCCTTTCTTTTTTTTTCTTGACATTTCATCGTTCAATTTTTGACTTTGTTGATTCCGAAAGAGGGATATGAAAGAATAATGTAATAAGGCTCAAAGGGATAGCAATGGATAAAGTGTTTGGATAGCGAAACAAAATGCCTTCATCATTTCAATTTCAACAATATGACAAATACAATTAGAAACATGAAGATAAAGAAATCATACATAGTATCTTTTGACTGTGTCAGAATTGATAGCCATTTCTACTCATTTTCCTTCCATATCTGTTAGATATAATGTTCCATTAGACAACACTCATGATACAATATATGGCTCTTGCCAATTAGGAGCGAACTTTCCTTTTTCTTCTGCCCAATGAGGTAAGATACGCCTCAATACCAATTGTCCGACTTCAAATTTTCGTGATACAATTGCCCATGACATATTGTTGCTAGTCTTTTCTCATCGATCAAGCTCAATTGTTCTAACCGGGTTTTGACCCATTTATCATCATCAATTCCTGCCTCCGCAATGATTCGAAGGGAGGGTATTTCAACTTTCACAGGTATTACTGCTTCCGTGCCATACACCAATGAATAATGGGTTGCACCTACCGAAGTGCGAACGGTAGTGCGATATCCCAACAAAGCAAATGGTAATTTCTCATGCCATTGTCTTGATCCTTCAACTATTATCCGAAGAATTTTCTTAATGTTCTTATTAGCTGCTTCAACTACTCCATTCGCCTTAGGACGATATGGTGTGGAATTGTGGTGCGTAATTTTAAACTTCTGACATGTCTCTACCATCAAATGACTGTTAAGATTGGCACCATTATCCGTAATAATCACCTTCGAAATTATGAACCAGCATATGATGTTTGCATGCACAAAATCCACCACTGCCTTCTTAGTTACTGCCTTGAATGTCTTTGCCTCAACCCATTTAGTAAATAATCAATGGCAACCAGAATAAACTTGTGCCCATTAGATGCTGCTGGCTCGATTGGACCAATGACATCCATACCCCAAGCAACGAAAGGCCATGGTGCCGACATCATATGCAACTCATATGGTGGAGAATTAATCAAATCTCTATGTATCTAGCATTGATGACATTTGCGCACAGAGTTGATACAGTCGCGCTCCATAGTAAGCCAGTAATATCCTGCTCTGAGTATTTTCTTTGCTAGCACATACCCACTCATGTGTGGTCCATAGACTTCTGCATGTACTTCAGCCATAATTATTGTAGCCTGTTTTGCATATATACATCTCAACAATACAACATCCGGATTTCTTTTATACAAAATCCCTCCGCTAAAGAAAATTCCACTTGCCAATCATCTTATAGCTCTCTTTTGATCTCCTACATCTTGTGACGGATATACCCCCATTCTGAGATACTTTTTAATATCATGGAACCACGGCTCACCATCGAGTTCCTCTTCTACTGTATTACAATAAGCATTCTGATCGCGAACCTGGATTTGTAACGGGTCCACATAAGCTTTATCCGGATAATGTAACATAGATGCCAGAGTGGCCAGAGCATCGGCAACTTTATTGTGGATTCTCGAGATATGCTTGAATTCTATGGACTGAAACCGTTAGCATAGTTCATTAGACATTGACGGTATGGTATGAGTTTTAAATCCCGTGTTTCCCATTCTCCTTGAATCTGATGTACTAAGAGATCCGAGTCACCCATGACCAAAATCTCTTGAACACCCATATATATAGCCATTATCAATCCCAGTATACATGCTTCATATTCAGCCATATTGTTGGTACAAAAGAAACGAAGTTGAGCGGTGACAGGATAATGCTGACCCGTCTCTGAAATAAGCACAACTCCAATCTCGATGCCTTTGTTGTCAACATCTCCATCAAAGTATAACTTCCAGCCAGGCTTTTCATCTTGTTCCAATTCTTCAATACTCATTGCTTCTTCATCAGGAAAATATGTTTTCAACGGTTCATATTTGTCATCAACTGGATTCTCTACTAAGTGATCGGCAACTGCTTGTGCTTTCATCGCAGTGCGGGTTACATAAACAATATCAAATTCTGTAAGTAGGATTTGCCATTTAGCAAGCCTCCCTGTGGCATGGGCTTCTGAAAGATGTACTTCAATGGATCCAGTCGGGAGATGAGATAAGTGGTATAAGCTAACAAATAATGCTTCAATTTCTGTGCCACCCATGTCAAAGCACAAGACGTTCTTTCCAATTGAGTGTACTTCACCTCGTAAGATGTGAATTTCTTACTGAGATAATAAATTGCATGCCATGACCTTCCCTCTATAACTGCCACTTCTTCTTTCTTTTTCTTCCCAATTGATCCTCCCGTCCCCGTCTGAATTGCTTGATTTGTGGCCTTGATGGCTGAGTAACTCATAATCTTATTTGTTTTCAAACCTTCTTCCACAAAACTCCCCATCTTCACTACCTCATTAAAGGTCTTTCCAATCGCAGACACCAGATGCCCGTAGTATGTCGACTCCAAAGCTTGTAAGAAACAATCTACCATTTCTCCTTTTTTTATTGGTGGATCCACACGGGCCGCCTATTCCCTCCACCCGAAACCATACTCCCGAAAACTCTCTCCGGGCTTCTTTTCCATTTTGGTCAATGACAATCTATCAGCGATGATTTCCAAATTATATTGAAAATGGTTCGCAAATGATTGAGCCAAATCATCCCAAATGAACCATCGGGTATGATCTTGACGGGTGTACCATTCCAATGCTGAGCCACTAAGGCTTTGACTGAAGTAAGCCATAAGTAGTTCATCATTTCCCCCAGCTCCACACATTTTGCTGCAATATCCTCTCAGATGGGCCACTGGATCACCATGGCCATCATACATGTCAAAGTTTGGCAATTTAAACCCAGCGGGTAGCTGTACCTCGGGGAACAAACACAAGTCCTTGTATGCCATACTAACTTGGCCTCCCAGACCCTGCATATTGCGAAACGACTGCTCAAGGCTCATCATTTTCCTGGCCATCTCCTCTTGTTCATGTTTTTTAGCAGGTTTTTCCTCCTCCGTCATATCGATAAGTGGGGTGTAAGAATCATGTTGTCTGAAGGTGGGTTCTGGAGGGTAGTAATGATTATCCTGGATATGAAATACAGGCTCACTAGAGGATTTGTGTAAAGTGGCTGGTGGTGGTGCCACATATACGGGAGCGGGCTGAGGTGGTGGTGATGGAGCTTGTTTAGGAAGTGAGGGTGGTGCTTATGATGTAGTGGCATAATAGTGTAGGTAAGTAGGGTATGTAGAAGATGAGTTCATGGTGGGTGGATCTTGGTTCGGGATTGATGGAGGAATATATGTGGGGTTGGCTGGGTAAGTAGGTAAGGGTTGTCCCCTCGACCAAGCCTGATACATTTCCGACATCTGTTGTTTAAGCTTATACATTTCTTCCTTCATGCTATTCACATCTATTACTTCCTCCTTTTGCACAGGATCCATGATTGTCGGCTCAATTTCTTGGGTCACTGCTTTTGTCATGTTTTGTTGTTGTGATGTGCCAGAATGCCAGTTGCTAACTGTTTTATCCGATACTCATCAATGACAAAAACTTGTTAATAGTTTGATCACCATAGATAAACATCACAAGTTTTAAAAACACAACTTTTGCCTGGCAGTTATGCATCATCCCGGCATTATTCTTCTTTCGACCCACCAATTCTCTTTTTTCGGCTTTTCTATTTCTTTTCTTTTGTTTCCACTCATTTCATTTTTTTTCATTGTTTTTCTTTTCTTTTTTTTCGTTTTTCGATCCTATATGTTTGCCTATTGCTCAATCAATTTGCATATCGCACAAGCAAGCAAATGTAAGGAAAAATAATGACAACTTTTGGATTTTCAGTTTCATTGATATTCAAACATTGATTACAAAAGATAATGTTGTACTACAACCTTCTAGATGCATAAAAATAAAAATACAAAAATGCATGCCCTATGAATACATTAAAGCTCCTAGTGCCCGCGAGACATTATTCGTTCTTATTGCGGACCTATATGCTAATCCATTTTGGAGTTTGTCCAGGTCGGTCACCAGTTGTTTCACAAAGATCATTACTGATGAGTTAAACGTAGACTGGGTCATATCTCGCACAGTTGGCATTTCCGCGTAATGTAGTGAGCAATGTTGACAATTCTTTCCCTGATGATCCATTTCTCTTGAAGCAACCTCCCAATCTCTTCGGCACGAGCATCCAAGGTTTGCTGGCTCTTCTTTTGAAGTTGTTGTAGCTCTAATTCTAACTGAGCCATTGCCATGTAGCAATGCTCTCTCTTTCTCTATCAAATTATTTTTTTTCTTTGCTACTTTTGACCTCGACCGTGACAATCTTCTTCCTTAGTCGAGCTACTTCAACATTATGTTCATCCTTTAACTGTTGGAGCCCTTTCTTCGGCATTCATGGCCAATTGTTTCCGAACCCCAATTAATTCCTTCTCAACTTTATCTAGATCAAAGCTATAATCGTTCACCTTGCGCCGCAAATTATCAATTAACTTTTCATCTCGGGCAAGTCGAACTGGGATTTTGGTTGCTGCTTTCATTTTTACCATATGAGCCTTAAAAATTTCATTTTATTTCATCAGTTGTTTCTTTTCACCCACATCGGCTGCTGTAAGCTGCTTTCGAATTTGAGGTCCTGAAATTGTTTCTCCAACATGCTGATTTTGGCTCGATATTCATTCTCATTGGCCAGCCAACCCCATTGTTCCTTCGATAGCTTGGCAAATTCTTGAATATGAAGTCTCTTCATCGGTCTCTCATGCTCAACATCTCTAAGGCACCATGCGGAATACCCCCGTGACACTTCACCTTTATCCCGATCTCTCACACAAGTGTCCAACCTCAGACATTGACACTCATTCCATATTTGCCGGATTTTCGCTTCCGAGAATTGCCCATCGGGACTGATCTCTATTGCTTGAAGGCTAAGGTCCCCATCTTTAGGCACAATTTGATATCTACCGAGTTGCCGTAGTACTCGATATGGCGCATAAGGTTGGATACTCTTGAGACCCATTAATAGGAAATTCGACCCTTCTACTGGCATATATATGACTTCATTGATGGGCAACCATCCATATGCCCATTTTATCTGGCTAGCAGTCAGTGATCGGAAATATGTGATCCAACCTTTCGACCCTTCTAGAAACTTGTCCTCTTTTGTCCTCATGTAGAATTCTTCGATACAAGTCTTTCAGATGATCCATAGCTCAAAAACTGAGGGTGGCGGCATAAATGCTCTATCATCCACATTTGAAGTAGTAGATTACACCCCTCGAAGAAATCTTCTCCTGCTTTGCAGGTTGTGAGAGCACGGAAGATATCGGCTACTATCATTGGTGCCAAAGTACTATTGTCCTGTGTAAGTAGAGTACTGGAAATCCCGGCAACTCTGATGTCGATATTCCCATCTTTCCTTGGAAATATTATTAACCCCAGAAAGGCTACCATGAAGGCAGAACGCCCGTGTTTCTCCCATTTAGCCCGGTTCGCTTTGTTGCAGAGTTTGTTTGTTGGAACATTGAATCCTCCAATGTGACCATATCTACGGTATATAAAGTTCATGGTGCAAAACCCGTGGACCAAATCTTCATTGTGAACATTTCTGGTTATTTTCTAGGAGTCGAGGAATCTATGCACAGTGATGGCCCTTGGAGCAACCGGATATTTGTCTTTTAAGGGAACCTCACCCTTTCCGATGTAGTTAGCAATTTCCTCCAATGTCGGAGTGAGATCAAAGTCCGAGAAGTGGAGCACATTGTGTACGGGATCCCAGCATGCAACTAAAGCTCGGATAATATCATCTCGAGGTACTATGTCAAGCAGCCCAGTAAGATCTTTCAAATATTTCTTAACCCAATCCTGTCCATCTTGGCCTAAATCATTCCACCACAATCGTAACTCCAAAGGGATCTTATTGATTAGTGAAAAGGGTTCATTTTGTACTGTGCTCATCCTGCACATTTATTAAAGGAGATTTAAACTCACATTATTTAACTCAAAAATGAAAAATCTTTTTCAAAGAAATTTTTTCATTATTTCAGAAGAATCAACCTTTCTATACCTCGTTCGAAGATTTCAAGGCTATTATTATATAAAGGAAATGACTTCAAAAGCGGACCATTTTTGCACAAACATTGTTCCGGCGTCCTTTCGGAACATTCGGCTATTTTCAAAAATGGCATCACTTTGATTTTATTGAAAACTAAAAACTTGACATTTTTTGGTTATTTTTTGAAAAGGGGTGGTTGGACCCGTCACGGGTTGCCTACGTATCTCGCCTAGTGGTGAGAATCAAACCAGTGTAGTTCGGTCAAATTATTTTAAGACCAACTATTTTGAAAAAAAATTATTCCGACTTTTTTTTTCAAATTTCTTTTTCTTAAGATTTCGACAGTGTTTCGTCAGTATTTCAGTATTGCTAAAAAAATCGATATTTTTTCTCTCTTTTTGTTTTCAGGTATTTAGCCGGTCAGCATAATAATCCAGGACAAATAAATGCAACATATAATCATGCTCAGTCTTTTCATATTCAGGTCACCTGTCCTAGACGGACCCAACCTCTGTGTTGAGTCCCCTAAGTCATATATGATGCAAATAATCATCTTAAATCTATGCTCAATATCCTCATTTTCAATGGTACTAGACTATGTACCCGAACGGACAACTCGAATCGAGGAGGAGGCTACGTACCGGGGACCCGCGGGATCATCCGGCTTTGTAGCTTTTCCGGCCTCTGTTTCTTATTAGGTATGACTTAACAGAAAAGGGAGTTTCAACCAGTAAGCACATCCCCGGAGGTAAGAAGAGAAGGGTTTTTAGCACAATTTTATATATACAGTTCACGTAATATCAAAGTGGTAAACATATAGCACATTGATCAAAGCATATAATGAAATTAGATATAAACAAGAACAACAATTTTAACAAAGCTTGACTTCTTAAACCCTGAATCGAAGTTCTGGGTTTCCTTTCCCCAACAGAGTCGCCAGAGCTGTCACACCTCCTTTTTCTCACTATTTACCCGAAGTTATGTGCCACTAATTACTATCACATCCCGGGAAAGGATATAATAATAATAGGGAATGAGTTTTTCTAGTTATAGGACATTTGGAATGAGATTTGTTTATTAATTTTCAGAGTCGCCACTTGGGAAAATAATGGTGTCCCAAGTCACCGGTTTAATCCCGATCCGAGGAAGTTATGACTCTGTTTAACAGTTCGTGAAATTAAAAATCCGGATAAGGAATTCTGTTAACTCGAGAGAAGTTGTTAGGCACTCACGGATTCCGTGGTTTTAGCACGGTCGCTCAACTGCCGTATTTGTTTTTATCCAATTTCCTTATATGCTTCAATTTTCAGGGGTTTTTAATGTCCTACTTTGTTATTTTTTAGACTTGCGATGTCACGAAAACGCATTTCGAGTCACACCGAAACCAGTACGCCAATAACTTTAGTGCATTTTAGCTTCGCTGGGAGTTGAGATTTGGGTCACATAAATGTGCACTCGTATTAGGAATGTAATTTTATTAATCGCGCCTACAATGTCACGTCTTTATTAACTTTGGAAAAGACCGTAAAATTCGCTAAACAGTCCTTCCGAGTCTAGAATCTTATGTTGAGATTTATTTGGGGGCCCCGTGTGTTTTCATTCTTTGTACCGAGGCTCGTCCCTTATTTTTAAAGTCCAATCCTATTCATACACTATATTTTCTATTTTTGTTTTTTCTTCCTAATACATATATGTTTTTATGTTAATTTTTCAAACTATAATATTAGAGTCCAGGCCATTATTTATTATTGGGCCTGGACTTCAGACTGCTTAGCAGTCCGTAATTAAATACAATTGGGCATCTGGAGCCCAATGTATACTACTGTTCCTACTCGAGAACACAAGCACCACATTAATCAGATCTGGGCGTATATTCATGACTAGACCCAGACTATATAAGCGAAATTAAGAGCAAGCTAACACTTTAGAAACAATATTCAAGCAAGTATTATTCAAATGGTAGAGGAGTCAATAAAACCATATTATTTCAAATGATACCAAGTTACATTTTTCGACCACCACTCATTTCAAATTTTAACAACTAATTAAACATTCTAAAACAGTAATTTGTATCAGTATTATTATTCTATATGGCAGGTTCAGTTATTCAAGTAGTCATCCTAGCACTAGTTTGCATGATTATTTTTGTCACTTTATTTTAACTAAAGGAAAACGGTGTACTGAACTAACTAACATGCTTGAACTACTGAAAATCACAAAGTTTAAAAGCGGATTTGTAGTTAACTTATATTCAGTAGATATAAACAATAATACAAGTTAAACTACTTATACTTTTGGATTAAACTATTCCGATTCAGAATTCAAAATGACTAAGTACCAATTTTATGCGTCTAGTTTCAGAATTATACTTATATATCTATGTGTATTAGCTCTACGTTAGCCTGTTTTAGTTTTAGAATTATGTGATAGCTACATGTAATTGCTGAATTACGTCTAACTACAGCAGTAACTACTTCTACTCTAATCTAGATTGAATTCATAGAGTTGTTAATTATTACAACCATTCCTAATGAATTACAAAGAATCTACGAGTTATAACTACAACTATAATAGAAGAAACAGAAATAACTTCATCGAAAATCAATTTTATAACTTCATTCCTTCATCATGATTTCAATTACACCTTCAGGAAGTAGTATATACCTGATCAAACGAAAACATACTGATGAGTTCTAAGGAGATGAAGGACAAGAGAAGTCAACAATGGCAGTAGCAGAGTATCAACAGCAAATAGGAGCAGGAAATAACACAGCAACTCCCAAACTCAATAGATAACCAGCAATCAACTCGAGAAATAACAGAAATCCAAGCTAGTTGAGATGAACACAACAGAAAAACCACCAGCAAAGATCCTAGGAACAATACTCGACTCGAAGGTTAAGTAGAAGAATAGTATAGCTGGAAATCCCAAGAGTTGAATCCCTAGAAATCTAACTCAATATGTGAAGTTTTGAACTCTTAAAACTGGAACTAAATTCGAACTCTTAATTGTAAAAATTCCAGCCCTTTTTTCAGGCTTGTAATAGTCTATTTATAGAGTGATTTTGGGGGGAATTTCAAATTAATTATTTCTATTTCCCTCCCCCACTCTTTTCAATTAAATACATTAAGGTCTAGCAGAATTGTAACGGAATACCCTTGAACCCCTGCTAGAAGGTTTTGGGGTGTTCCTTTTTGTTCTATTGGGCAGGTTTTACCTAGTTTCCCCTACTTGCTAAGGTTTACTACATAATTACCTTTTAGTTCTACCTAGTATACCCGTTATTGTTCAAGTATTTTCAGAAAAATCAAGCACTAAAGTCATTTATATCCCTATAGGCTCTATGTAATTGACAAGAATACCATTTGCCTTTCCCTTTTTAACCATTGCATTTTTTTTATAATTACCCGACCTACATTAGGTATGTCAAGACTTGGGTAACTTGAATGTATTTAATAAATAGCCCCCTAATCCTTGTCTTAAAACTTATCCAATCTTAGACTATAGACCTTTTCAATATTAGCCACTTTTACAAAGATAGCCACTATTCAGAACACATATTGTGTTTGGAAACATAGCCACAAAAGCATTTACACATATAACCTAAGTACACATAAGCACTCAAATGTTCATAAGAAAACTATCATACAAATCACATTGCAAATATTGCCATATTCATGTTGTTTTGCACAAGAAACCCTAATTATGACTTAACTTTCAAATTAATCAGAACTGAGAGGGACAAATTGATAATGGTTGAATTCCAACTAATTAAAACCCTAATCGAGATAGTATCTATTGAACAATCACATGAAGATAGCTAATAGCACATGATTTACAGGTAGCTAATATCATAACTTAAGAACACTTAGGCAATTTCAGGCACATATGAAATAAAACTCAGGGCTAATATGAACAAGTATGAACAAAGTATAGAACAAAGATAGATTCAGGCTTCTAACGATGCATAGGAATAGATTCATGTTCTAAACATGGTAAGAACATAAAAGATATTAAATATAAACAAGTTCAAACATAAAATCCACTGAACAGGACAGGGTAGGGTACTTAGCGTTTTAGGGCTTTTTCCTTCTTTTTCCTTTTCTTTCTTCCTTTTATTCTTTCTTTTTTTTCTCTTCGTTCTTTCATTTCTTGATTTTTCCAGTGTTTCAGAGACTCTTGGTCTCCTGAGTGTCAGATCTTCCAAATAGGTTCTTGGGGGTTTTATTTGAGTAGGAGAGTGGTGTTTGGGGATTTGAGGTAAGGTTTTGAAGAGGTATCATTTTTGGGTGCTCGCCGGAGTAGGGTTCCGGCGAGACATTTTTCTAATATTCGAGAGGTTGGGGTGATATTCGAGACATATGGTTATGGTGGGGTGATATATCGTCTAAAGACGCTCATGTGGTGTTAAGGAGGGAGTCTGGTTCGTACTTTGGTGGTCTCCGGCTAGGGTTCCGGCGACCGAAATTTCAAGACTGGGGGAGACTGGTAAGTTTTTGACGGGGTTAATGGTGTTAAGGGTTGTTTCAAGGTGAGGAAGGGTGTTTGGGGGTTTGCCTGAGCCGGGGAAGATACTAGGGGACCGACCACCGGTAGGGTTCCGGTGGTCTCCATGAGAGACGGGGGAAGGAGGAGGGGAACCTAAGGTGGCTAGGGTTTCGTGTGAGGTGAGTGTTATGTGTATAATGAAGAGATTGAACGGGGAGGGTATGATATATATCAATTATATGTTTTTGATCCTTGGCCGTTGGATTGGCTGAGATGAACGACCTTTGGATCTTAAACGTTGTCGTTTAGTTGAATGAGGTGTTTCCTTTGGTCCGTTAGATTAAGTGCTTGAACGGTTGAGATCAATTACGTAGACTAAGTTATTTTATTTAAATGATACCCTGGCCTCATCCGTTTGATTAAGTGTAATGGACGATTAGGATTAATTCCCTAAATGACGTCGTTTCATTTATAAAGGCATTGCCTTACCTGGTCCATTGATCATTTGTATCAACGGCCCCGAGTTAACCAATTTAACGATGTCGTTTGGTTTAGCAACTGGGCAGACCAGCTAAAAATAGCCTGGGCCTGGTATGTATAACATATTTTGGGCTGAGTACATGTATGTATTTGGCCCAATTCAATATTCCTTATTGTATTTTTTGTATTTTGTTATTTTTGAATTGTATCTAATTTCTTGTATTTTCTTTTTGTATTTTCTTTTTGTATTTTCTACCTTTTTCCTTTGTATTCATTTTTCACTAATGTATTTCTTTTATTTTCCCATTTTTTGTATTTTTTCTTGATTTTTCTATATTTTTTGTATTTTTGCTTAATTTTCCTATTTCCTAGTATTTATTCTATAATTTTGTGACATTTTTATATTTAATTCCATTTTGTATTTTTATTTCAAATTTATTTTTTAGCAATTAACAAACATTGGTATTTTGTACACACAATTCAAAACAATTTGTAAACAAAAAATTATTTTTTTATTTTTTATATTTTGGAATTCAATTGCTTGGGGCAAAAATCACGTGCTCACACTCACCACACATACACTCAAGTATTTCCAAATATGGAGTCGAGGACCCACAATAACCTCTAATACAATTCAAGCGCACAACGGTTCAACATAGCTGTATGATGATTGTTTGGTCAACGCAAGAGTCTCAAGGCCACGACTTTCACTCTCCTAAATACAACTCAATGTCTTTGACCATGAGATCAAAGGCAAATGTGCTAGGCCTAAGTGAAGCTTTTCTTGAGGTACCCTTAACTACCAAAAACTTAAAAATCAAAAACAAAAATAAAAAACTGACTCGACCCTTAAGAAAGTTGTCACGCTATCTATCATTGGGAAGAGCCACCCGGTTCACACAACACTCTACCCTTGGAAAGATCGTGGCATAAAAAAAACAAAGGGCTTATTTCAATATCCAAAACAAAACCAAAACAAGGCTACGAGCCTAACCTTGCAACTATCACATCTAAATAACAAAACCAAAGAGAAACCATCAAATGATAACCAAATGAATATGTACACCAAGATAGTAGAATATACACTAAAGGGATTTAGAATTAAAGTTTAATTACAATTCAACTATATCTACGAGTCTACTGAAAAGAAAGAAAGATAGAAAAATATATACAGTCATCCAGTTTTGTAACAAAAAGTAGGGCCACACCCCTATGAATAAGAGCTAGCATTGTCCCCAATGCTAACTACCAAATGTAATCATAAAAAAGTAAGGAGCAAAGGATATAGAAAATGGCCCCTCAAGCCTCATCTACTGGCCCATGTTGCTCGATGGCTCCCATGTCATGTGTACCGGTAAGGACTTCAGACTGGTCCCCAGCCTGCTTGCTGTGCTACTGGGACAGGTGCTGGTGGCTCAGCTGACTGTGCACCGGAAGGATCCTCATGCTCTGTGGCCAATGTAATCACAACTCCCTCAGTATTGGGGAGTTTCCTCTTCTTCCTGGGCCTAAGCTCCTCAGCTGGTGGCTGCTCGGTGGGAGTCTCTATAGAAGGCTCCTCAAATAACAAGTCTAGTGGCAGCTGATCCGCCACTAGCTTGTCCACCTGTGTTCTCAGTATTTCTACCTCCTCCTTTGAGGCTTTTGTTTTCCTAAGCTTCTTGTGTTCCTTTGCCAAGATTCAATGCCTTGCTGTGCTCGCCAACTGACTTGGCCAAGGAATCCCGCTTCTTCATTATTTCTTCCTGGTTGGCCAAGATTTTCTTCAAGGTATCCTCAATAGAAGCAGGTACCTCAACTGTAAGTGGTGCTCTCTCAGCCTGTATAGCTGCTGTCAAAGTGGATAACTTGGATGTCGCTGCCGATATCCAGTTGTTCAGACTGGCTAGTGAATGAGTGAGCTGGTTGGCGGTGAACCTGTGAGTCTTGGACACCGGAACCACTGGCTCGGCTGAAGTAGAAGGTGGTGCTGTAGAACACCCTGAGGACAACAATCTGGTATCAATGGGCTGCTTAAAAATTATTGGCTCTTTAGACTAGCCAACTGCGGAGGAAGTGGAAGCTCGACCCTTCTTTGCATTCTTCGGGTTGTCAGGGCCCTTTTGATCATACCAAGAGTAGGGGCTCACCAGATGGACCTTCATATCAAACTTTTTCTTTTGTACCCTCTTGGAAATACATAGGTAATGTGTTTGGGAAGGGGTAGTTGGTCTTGGTCTCATTTCACACCGTGGAGATCACCCTCTGCATAATGTTTTCCACATTCAATGGGAACCCAGCCATGATAGAAGCAACTAGGACAACATTCTCAATAGGGACGGAGTGGTCATGTGTGGTCGGATCAAACCGATTGCACTTAAATGTCAACCACCCTTTTGCTTCAAAACTGAGGGTGTTCCTATATATCTTCTCCTGATCCCTAAGCCACACTGGCACTGTACCTGGAGGTGCTAAAATTTCAGCTAACCATGGGCGAGCTTCTTTCTTTAATGCCAACTTCTCCAGGTATTGTGACTCATCTTCATTTGCGAACCCCAAGAAGTCATTGAGAGATTTCCCGTCAAAGAGCACCACCTTATCCCTCACTTTAATAGTTGTGGACCCCCGAACGACATGGTAGATATTGGTGTAAAACTCTTTGACCATATGCTCATTTGCCATATTCACTCGTTCCTTGGAGAAGCCACAACCAACCCTCGTACGAAATTGAGCTTGTACGTGAGGGTTGTGAGGGAGTAGGTTTGCATCAATAAACTGCCTCTCCGGGATGAGTTTTCTTTAGGCTACCATTCCCTAAACCGGTGGAAGGCAATTTGACTAACAAAATCTATCCTCCCACACTACCATCTTCTTAGTCTACTCTACACCCCCTACCTGAGGCTCACCTCCATCGGCTTGCTCTCCGCTATCCCCTGATTGTTCTCCACTCTCCCCTGATAGTGAAGCTGTGGGAGAGGTGGAGTATTTTTCATCACTGCCCTTCTTGGACCCGGACCCTTCAGACGAGTTCGATGATATCACGTTCATTGCTTTTTTGGAAGTGGCAGCAGTGGCTTGATCTGGAGATGGGGAGTCATGGAGGCCCACTGATACCGACATATATATGAGGGATGACTCTGAAGTTGCACTCCTGGAGGGTGCATGCTCACTTCCCGTTGAGTGGGAGGCAGCTTTGTCAGCAGCCCGGATCTTCTTCCGGGTTTTCTTAATGTTTTCTCTTGCCTCGAGAGTGAGTTTGACCACCCTTTTCCTTTCCCCCTCGGGAAGAACCACCTCTCTCGGGTTGTTTATCTTTGCCCGCACGTAGAGATTGTCCACCTCGCGATATTTTACCACTTTCTGCACACAAAAAAATACAAGTCTAGAAGTGTTAGTAAAAGCACAACAGAAATGGGAAATGTAACAGTAAAGTCACACAGTGATTGTCAAATGCCACGCGGACCGCACTGAAATGCCACGCGATCCGCACAAGCCAAATAATTAATAAGCTTCTCTTTGTAGATAACCTACGCGGACCGCATACAAATGTCACGTGGCTGCGTGGGACCAACGCGGACCGCACATTTTTGGTACGCGGCCACGCAAATCCAAGTTCAGAAAATTGGAACTCTCTGAATATAGGCTACGCGATCCGCACTGTTTTGGACCGCGGCCGCGCTGAACTCACACGGACCATACAAAAAGGTTACGTGGACCGCGCTGATATGTTGAGTATTATTATAAAATTCATGTGGCCCGCACTAAAATATTGTGCGGCCGCGTAGGGCAATTATTCACTAAGCAGGTCAATTTTTGTTCTTTTTGGTCCAATTTAATCAACCTAATTGTCCCTACTCAGTATTTTTGACAACAAGATTAAGCCCTAATCTACGTGCATTTGTCAACCCTAATCTAACAGTTAATGAAAGTAAAAATTAAAAGAGGAAGAAATTAAGAAGTTATTCTATTAAGAATTAAATAAAATAAAAATAACTTGAATTAATAGATGAATTAGGAGTGAAATGTTACCAAAAATTAAGTTAAATTTTGGATGCGTGTGCAATGTTGTGGATGAACAGTAAAAAAGGAACCTCAGATGTAAAAAGGCAGGTTTTAAAACTCGCTCATAAGAACGTTTTAAAATTTTTTCACGGGTGGTTTCCTTCACAATATGTATGGTGATCAATAGTAGAATTATCTACACTAAAATTCACATAATTCCAAGATTCCATTGTTTCTCAAATTGATTATTATAAAAAAATACAAAAAAAAAAGAAAACAAAATAAAAGTTCAAACTCGTAACCTAGAAATATATACAGCTACAACTACACCGTTAGTTCCTCGGTAATGGCACCAAATTTTGATCATGCCCAACTCTAGTCCTAAAAAGGATAAGCGGTCGCTGCAAATATAATCTGGTCTAAAAATCTGGAGTCGAATCCCACAGAGAAATAAGGCTTAGCTTTATCTGTTTAATATCACCAAGAAGACAAGAATAAAAATAAATAAACCAGCTGAAAACTAACTATGCTTGAATTATAAATAATTGGAATAAAGGTCTAAGGTAATGGTTTTCCTAGTTGTTAATTTCCTTAGTTGTATGTTTCTTGTAGCTTTGACTTAGGTGCCTTTATCAATCATAAACTCTCCAGCTATCATAAATCTCTCTCAAGCAATTATGATAATTTACTAGACGCATTTTTTAAGCTACGCTAGCTCGATTCGCATTATAATTCTCTTAGATTGCACCCGATGTATCGTTATCTCTAATCCAACAGGTAACTGGCTGGCAAAGGCCTCAAGAGCTTTATTGAACTGTTGAGCTTTTAACTTCTGCAAAGCTTCATTGATAGCTTCATTGTTGTCAAATTGAGCATT
Source organism: Nicotiana noctiflora (assembly GCA_032618575.1). Lineage (NCBI taxonomy): Eukaryota > Viridiplantae > Streptophyta > Magnoliopsida > Solanales > Solanaceae > Nicotiana > Nicotiana noctiflora. Next base: position 285,956 of record JASVEL010011629.1, on the reverse strand, counting down.
TGCATTTGAGTGAGATCCATTAGGAGTGCCTTCTCGAGATCACCGAGGCGAGCTTTGTGGAGAAGGGATCGGGGTGCGATCATCTTGTAGGTCCCTCTGGAGTTGACGGTTTACTTGGTTTCCTTGGGTGTTGTCGTTAACATTTGACATGGTTGTTGATGTGACAAAAAAGGTTATGTTAAGAAAGAATAGATTATCAGATCCCGGTAACGGAACCAATTTGTTTAACCAAAAAGTAGAATTTTGGTCAAAGCTTTATTTTAGAAGAACTCGAGTTACTGAAAATTAAAGAAATGAATAATGGAAATTGATTATGCTAATAATAAGATGAACAAAAGAAAGCAAAATAAGTCAGTATATTCCAATAGTATTTTTGTGTGTTTACAAATGACCAGTCTCCTCCTTTTTATTGCTATCTCTAAGATATACGTTTTACCTTCGTCATAATAATGTCATTATAGAAAATTAAAGGCATTAAATATTATGTTACATCATTATTGTAATTTAATATGGATTCTCTAACGTTTCCGGTATTTAATGCTTATTAAATATCGTATTTGTACTCTTTTATGCTATTAGATTCATTCTCCTTAATTTTTGGATTTAAATAGGTACGAGCGTCGAGCCTATTAAATATATGTTTGTGCCTCTTCTTGTGCTTCTGCTCGTATTTGTTGCAATTTGTGCCTTTTTTCAATCATTTCAATATATTTAAATTCAATTTTCCCAATACAAAAGATCCACGTATTTTATCTAGTATAAAATAACATATAGATTCTCATATAAGTCGCACCGAAATTAGTAATACAAGATTTAGATTCAAGCATCATAACCTGCATAACTAAGTAGTTTAATAGTGAAAACCAAATTGTATATTAGTTATATGAAGATTATAATTAATTATGCATGATTTTATATCGAAAATGTGAGGCTACGTAGGTTTTATACTACCCATACACGTAAAGTTGGCTTTGTGTATTCTATAAGTAACATATTCGAACCATGAAAGTATCCATTAATATATACATTATCGTAGATGTTTACATTATATCCCTTGGGTGTGACCCTTCTCCCTTCTAAAAATTCGGCAAAAATAGACCGTGGTTGACCAACCAATTTTGGTCGGTTAAAAAGCCAGCTAGAAAACCTATCAAAGTGAGTCAATTTTTCAAAATATTATATTTTCTAAATTTTTTCTAACGAAACGACCAACTTTGGTTGATTTTCTTTGGTGCAAAAATGGGGAAAACTATTTTTGAATCCTGCAAAATTTATTTTTTTAAGAAACCGACCAACTTTATTCATTTTTTTATTTTTTTAAAAATTAAAGTTAATATTAAAAAACTACAAAAATCGGCCTGTTAATCCGGCGGGTCATTATAAGAAAATCGATCGAATTCGGTCGGTAATTTTATTTTTTAATAAAATCGACTGACATCGGTCAGTTATTTTATGCGAAAATACAAGTAAAGAATATAAATGATATAAAAGACAATTTTAAAGCAAAATGCACCAATGGTCTAGTGGTAGACTAGTATCCTACTACATTATAGACTAGTATCCTACTACAGTACTGACCACATGCTAATGATAGTGTTTTAGACGATTATTGGCCGTTACTGACCTACTTTGGTCGGTCTTTTTGGACATTTTTTTTCGAATTTCTAGTAGTGTCTCCAAATCTTGTGTAAATGTCGAATATCTTGTGCACCAGACTACTCTTTTTTAAATAAATTTTTTACTATCACTAATTCTTTTTTCTCTTTTTTTTCTTCCAAATATTTCGACTTCACCATGGAGTAAGGATAAACTAGAGTTAAGTAAAACAACCTTAGTCTAACTAGAAAATTAATGACAATTGTCAGGTCACAAGAGAATAAGGTCACCTCACATTCTCCCAAATTAGAGGTGTTTAAAAGCCAAAGATTTTTGAGTGAGAGGAAGAGAGAGAGGAGGGGTAAGAGACGTTCTCCCTATGAAGGGAAAAATGACATTGCCCCAATAAAGATTTCTCTCTCTTTTCCCCTTTGAGAACCCTTCTTTCTCGGTCTTCATTCAGGTACCTGTTTTCTATTTTTGTGTTTCATTTTCCTTTTCTTTACTACAAAACTCCATAACAAATTTATTAATTTCAGAGTTCAAAGATTGTATAGCCCTGATTTTTTCTTTTTACATGCAAATAATAGATGCAGCTGCCACTTTTTTCTTTGACAATGCCAAGGTAATTTTTTTTCTTTATTTGCATGGCAATCTATTAGGGGCATTGAGGGAGTTGTTGAGACAAATAGTTAACGGGAAAGGTTGATATTCCGGCGGTTGCGTGTATCTTCACGCTCAATCTTGGCCGGAAGTTCATCGTCGGTGAATATGGACAATTCTCCGTCATCTTCTCCTCCTTCGCCACCTTCGTCTTCTTCTCCTCCTCCTCCTCCAGAGACTTCTCCTCCTCCGTCTTCGCCTCCTCCTTCATCTTCTCCTCCCCCTCCTCCTGATTCTTCGCCTCCTCCTCCTTCTTCGTCGTCCTCCTTCTTCACCTCCTCCCTCTTCACCTCCTCCTTCTTCACCGCCACCTCCATCTCCTGAAGCGCCATCGTCGAAATCTGACTATTCTCCTCCTCCTCCATCCCCCGAATCACCACCACCGAAATCTGATTCTCCTCCTCTTGCATCACCACCACCTCCTACAGAATCTCCTCCCCCACCACACGTAGAGTCTCCTCCACCACCGAAATCTGATTCTCCTCCTCCTCCTTCTGATACACCTACGGAATCACCACCACCCTCATCACCCTCACCGCCACCACCCACCACGAACACAACACCCCCTCCTCCCAAAAATACCTCAACTATTCAACCTAATTCTCCTCCATCACCTATATTATCTCCACCACCTCCTGTTTCTCCACAATCACCTCTACCTCCTCTTGAAAAGTTAGCTCCTCCTCCACTTTCTCCACCTTCACGAGATGCACCATCGAATAAATCACATGGTTCCTCCGGAAGCAATCACTCGCCACCATCTAATAATTCCTCATCTACTTCAAATGTGGTAATAGTAGCTGCAATAGCTGTGGCAGGTTTATTGATTCTTGCACTTGTCATTGTCTGCCTATTATGCAATAGAAAGAAGAAGAAACAACCTTACTATGTGGATCCTGCACGTCCACCTCATGGTACGTTAAATTATTAACTCGGTCTTTCCATTTTCATATAATTAGTTGTTGCTACAAGCATTTATAATGCTTTTCTTACTATTACCAAAGTAAGTCATTGTTTACACTGTTAGTGTATATAACTTAATCAACTCATGTTCTGAATAACAAGTGCATATTCTTGGCATTAGTGTAGGTGGTGATCCTTACTACAATACCGCAAATTATTCAACTAGCCCTCTACCAAATACTGAGCACATTGTTAAGCTAGCTCCACCACCAGGTGTAATGGGAACTCCTCTAGAAGGACAACGCGGGTGGGCACCGCCGCCACCGCCTCCGGCGGCTAACACGAGCAGTGAATATAGCTCAGGTTATTCAAGCCATGTACCTGCAGGGGGGCTAATACCACCAAAATCACCTAATCTTGGTGGACTTGCAAAAATTCAGTTTACTTATGAGGACTTAGCAACAGCAACAGGTGGATTTTCACAAGCTAATTTGTTAGGACAAGGAGGATTTGGGTTTGTACACAAAGGTATTTTGACTGATGGAAGTATTGTTGCTGTAAAGAGTTTGAAATCTGGGAGTGGACAAGGTGAAAGAGAATTTCAAGCTGAGGTTGAGATTATTAGCAGAGTTCATCATAGACATCTTGTTTCTCTTGTTGGATTTTGTATTGCTGATGGGCAGAGAATGTTGGTCTATGAATTTGTTCCTAATGGAACCTTGGAGTTTCATCTTCATGGTACTTTCCCTCTTATTCAACTCTCTTCCATTTTCTTTGACAATATTACTATTTGGAGAGTCAGAAAGGCTTTTCGGGATCATAGTTTAAATCTATGTTGCTCGGACTCATCGAAAATATCGCACGATGCGTGTCGGGTACTCAAAAAGTAATTTTTTTTTCGAGAATTGGATACGGACGCAGCAATATTTTGGAGAGTCCGCGCAACATAGATTTATATATTCTGTATTATTAACTATATAACCTATAAGTTATAATTGTAGATTTATGTAATTTTTAAATATAGAAATTTTATTTAAAAAATACTTAATGAATCCTTGTGATCACGGTGGGAGTATTTCATATAATATTCTTTTATTTTTTTTATTTTGATAAAAAAAGAATAACATATTTTTACGTATAAAAATTCCTTAACTTTAAACTTTTTTTTTTCTTCTAAACTTTAAACTTTAAAATCAAATTCTTACTAATGGAAATGTACCATTGCAGGCAAAGGTCGACCTGTCATGGATTGGGAAACAAGGCTTAAAATTGCGTTGGGATCAGCCAAGGGACTGGCTTACCTCCATGAAGATTGTATGTTTTTTTGCCCTTTCTTTTCCATTTATATAATAACTGAATTTTATATTTTTAATTGAAATAATTGAATTTTATCATTCTAATAGTAAAAACAAATAAATATCTTCTTTCTTTTTAATTTTTCTCTCTTCGCTTTGTACATGCAGGTCATCCTCGCATTATCCACCGTGACATTAAGGCAGCAAACATTCTACTTGATAACAATTATGAAGCTATGGTAAAATGAGACATTTGTTTTTTGAATTATGCCAAAAATATTAGGGAATAATTCTTTTAGTATAGACCTACAATATTATTCTGTTTAAAATGTTAACCTTCATATTGAACTAGGATTAATAAATTTCTTTTTTTTACGGTTTATCAGGTGGCAGATTTTGGATTGGCTAAACTCACAGAAGACACCAATACTCATGTGTCGACCCGTGTTATGGGAACTTTTGGGTGAGTCTAAAATTACTTTTCTCTAGTTTTTTAAAGTTAATTTTTCATCTCAAAGAGCTAGGATATTGAGTGTGTGGGTTCTAACTGTAGCTTCGCCACTGTTCATATGGTTTTCTACCATTAGGTTTGAGCCCAAAATAACAGTTACAACTAATATTCTTGCTTCCCACATTATTCTATAAAATATAATAACAAATTTATCTCTGGGTAGTATCCAAATGCAACTGGTCTCACTAAAAAAATTAAAAACAAGAAAGTAGGACTCGAGGATTCGGGATTTCAAGTTTGAACTTTTGGAAAGAACAACACTCACACCCACGGTCACAAAGCAGATCAACAGAGCAGAATCCTAGCTTTTCTTTTTGATTTGGGGTTTTCGATTTCCTCCTTGTTTGGAGATGGAGCTTGCAGAGGCATTTGGTAGGTGAACAATAAAAGAGGTTGAAAAGTAGCGAAGTGGTGAGTGAGACTTTGAGGTAAAGTGGTGCTAAAGGTTAGATATGTGGCTACCATGAAAGCTGTAATTTAGAAAAGGAAGAGTTGAAGAAGAAAGAGAAAGACTACCATGGAAGCTGTAAAGTGGTGCTTTTGTTTATTACAAAGAGAAAGACTACTGTTAGTTTAATTAGATAAAAGTGGGAGGAATTTTCGCTAGAGCTGTTGGAACATGTTTTTTTATTTTACTCTTTTATTGTGTGCTTTTTAAAAGTATTACAAAAAATTAAAATAAAATAATGCTTGCTTATAGGGGGATTTGAACTTGAGTATTTTGTAGCAAACCCGGAATCCTTTACCATTGAACCCAAATGACACTTGTTACTAGGCTTGGCAGACATATATATATATATATATATATATATATATAAGGTTGAAACATTCTTAATACAAATATAGAGTTTCGGAAAAAAGTCACTGGGTTCGCCCGAACCCGCATCCACTACTGTACCTCCGCCCCTGCTCAAAGTTCAGCATTTGCCTAAATTTGGATTCGTATCGAAAAGTACCGCATAGGGGTAAAGTACTCCTTTACAAAAGCTATTTTATACATAAGGCTCGAACATGCGAGCTTTAATTAATAATGAAGGGGTACTATTCTCTACCTAGTTGACATGCGAGATTAAGCTAGAGTGAACTAATGCTGTTTAAATTTTTAATTTCCATAGCTTGTTATCATAATTTAGTGATTTGCCAGGTTAATAATTTAAACTCTCATTACATTAATGTTAAATTTGAGCAGTCTTGAGTGTGCTTAAAATCAGTTTAATTTTACTTTGTGAAAAGCTAGTAGAATTCACTGTATTTAGTTTGTGTCAAAAGTAAATATTTCTTTGTATATTAAACTTTAATCAAACACCATCACATAAAATAAACGTTGCAGACTAGAATATCTAACCAAGAAGATTATTTTGTTATGTAATAGGTACTTAGCGCCAGAATATGCATCAAGTGGTAAGCTAACAGAGAAATCAGATGTGTTTTCATTTGGAGTCATGCTTTTGGAACTCATAACAGGGAGGAGACCTCTGGATACTACCTATAAACTCATGGAAGACTGCCTAGTAGACTGGGTAATTTGTTCTTTATATTAATTTCCTAATTCTCTTGCATTATAAATAACCATATTTTACAGGGATAAATACACTTTTGGGTTGTCCATAAAATAATAACCAGTAATATATATATATATATATATATATATATGGGGTACCGTTTATAATTATTTTGTGAAAATAGCATGGGCTAGCTAGTTTTCGGAATGGTAATTGAAATATAGCCAGCGTTTGCAAAGTCATTGAAAAATAATCATTATTTTGCTTAAACATGGAAAGTTCCAGCATAATATATTGGAGATTGGTGCACATGTATATGAACTTCCAGCATATTATGATGGACCGGTATATTATGCTAAAAGTCCAGTATATTATGCTGGAATATTTTTCGAATTTTGAACAATATTTTTTGTTCAGATTTATTTTTACATTAAAAGTGGCTAAATTTCGATTATTTTTGAAATAGTGACTATTTTTCAATTTTCTCTTGTAAATCTGGCTATTTCTGAATTTCTCCCAATCCGGGACAAAAGTAATAAATGCCTTGTTTTATTGATATAGTAACTGATAATTTTGTATTATTTCCTCAGGCTAGACCCTTTCTTACAAAAGCATTGGAAGAGAATGAATACGATGAATTGGTAGACGCGCGACTAGAAGGAAAATTTGATCCCGATGAGCTGCATCGGATGGTAGCTTGTGCTGCTGCTAGCGTTCGTCATTCGGCTAAAAGACGTCCAAGAATGAGCCAGGCAAGTCCTCTAAACTATTTATTATAACACTAAAATTACCAAATTATGTTTTGGGATACTCAATTTAAAGTGAGTAACAGAATTTCATACTCCATCTTATAGATATATCTTTCATATCTCTACAATATGGGCAGTGGCGAAGCCAAAAATTTCATTTAGGATGTTCAAACTTAAAAGAAGTATAAAAAAATTTCAATAAAGGGTGTTTAATATATGTTATATACCACTAAAATCTAATATTTTACCTATATATACGGTGTACATGAATATGGAGTACAAAAGTCAAAATTGTTCATATTAAAGTAACAGAACTTCACCATGTATTAATAATCACATAACTGTTTTTGTTGCATTTAAGTAATTGAACTCCGGAAATTTGACCTTCCTGTTATTTGTATTTTCTGAGCGCTATATACATAGTTTAATTTTTTTAGTGTGTTAAAAAAATTATTGTAAGCTTATTAGATGTAACCATACATGAAATTAGCTATCGTTATTTCTTCCTATGATTAAAATTGAGAGATGCATACTTCTCTTGAGTCGAGGGTCTATCGGAAATAATTTTTCTACTTTCATAAGGTACGGGTAAGGTCTGCATATATAACACTATCCGTAGACCCCACTAATAAACACGGTATGTTTTTGTTGTTGTAAAAGTGAGAGATAGTCATACATTTACTTACACACTAATTATTATGATCAGATAGTACGTGCCTTGGATGGTGATTCATCGTTGGAAGACTTGAATGAAAAACCTGGGAAAAATACAGCTAACTTTGGCAATGGAACTGCATCTGATATTTACGATACTCGTGCATACAATGCTGATATGATGAAGTTTAGGCAAATGGTAATGACAAGCCAAGACTTTAACAGCAGTGAATATGGAGCTACAAGTGATTATGGACTCAATCCTTCTTCTTCAAGCAGTGAATTCAGTTCTGAGTATGGTCATTCAGGAGGCCACCAAAAGCAAACAAAATGAAACTTATATATTGAAAAAGAAGGCTCAAGTTAGTGAAATATGACTGATTTAGTTTCAGTTATATTTTTATTGTACTAAAAGAGTATGTTATATAGATAATTCTATAAGCCTCTAATGTGCATATGACTATCATAATGATATGCACGTTATCCAAAAAAAAAAAAAAGAGATATAAGTTTATTTATTTTTTTGACATTTGTAGGGAAGACAAATGAAAGATGAAATCTATGTATCATAACTTAATATTTAAAGAAAATGATGATTTAATCAAATGTCAAAAACTTACTACTATATATGAGTATGTGTTAGGGATATAATAGATATGCCCTAGATCCAATATCATATTTGATGATTTGAACATATTTTTGCGTACATTATTTGATATAAAATTTATATGGCATTTGATATTACTTTATCATTGTTATTAATTGCTTGATTAATTTGATAAGGTCCTTGATTAAACTTTGATATTTGTCATCGTGATAGAGATCATGATAATGAGAGCAAAGTCTCTTACAATTTAATCTAAATTTATTCTTGATCGTAGGATTATTAATATGGACATTAGTAATCCGGTTAGATCAATATTTATGTGATCGTATTTATGGGATAAAGATTAGTTGATCTCATTAACTAAATCACATAGATAGATGATGCATATAGAGATATGATCATTGAACCGACTCATTGGATAATTCCTAATGGTTAGAATTACCATAAACTGTCAATAGGATATTCTCTTGAAGAATGTGATGTAACGTTTTCCTTTGACATGAGATCGTCATAGTAATTGACAAGTTATTTATTGTGCTTTGATACCAGACACCTACGGCCTTAGGGCGATAGTTGAAAGGATATTGGGTACGATTAAATACTTGTAGAATTAGTGATTGATCAAGATGGAATCTGTCAACTCTTGGTAATGAGTTTAAGCTCCATGTTGTCATGAATTATAAACGACCAAACTAAGACCTTGGCCAGGGCAATTGAATGAAAGAAGAAAAGGGTTTCTTAGGCCATTCAATGGTCGATTATATTTCACATGAATACATAGTTGGTCGCCTATTAGGATTTGACAGTTGAACCATATCCTAGGGTGATCCAAAGCTATAAGGACAGAAGGAATTACAACATTATTCTTCTACTGGTTCTTGAGAGTAAATTGTATACTTCGTGCTATCCGGTCGTTAAGGAGTGTTGCTAGACGCCACCCTTGATTAGTATATTAATGTGATTAACTTACTACCGGCTTAGTATTGAACCTATGGGGTCGCACACTAACGAGTTCTGATCTTTGCTAAAGGATTAATTACTTTATCATTTGATAATTAAATTAAAGAATTTAATTAGTCAAATAAATTTAGTTATTAGGTCAAATGAAATATTATTATATTCTTTGCTAGCACGGAGACTATAACTAATATTGTGAATAAATTAAAGTTTCTATTTGGAATAGAAAATTAAATTATGTCTCTTGGTTAAGAGATATAAATTGAAAATTAAATTATGTCTCTTGGTTAAGATATATATATATATATATATATATATATTTTATATGTATAGAAGATGTATATAAAATAATATTAATAAATGGCTTCTCAAGTAATTCCAAGTTGGAATTGGATTGATCCACGTGCACTTTCATCCCATTTGGAATGGGATTAGTATGTTACAAACATGACAGTAATTGATTCCAATTTTAATTGGAACATTCACGTGCAGTATTATTTGGCAAAACCCAATTGAATGGGATTCAATTTTCCATAAAAGAAAACCTATACTTGGTTTAGAATTGCACAAGGAAAAGGTCACAATATGTAACCTTTCCTTATTATAATGGAAAAGGTTTCTTCCATAGGTTATAAATATTTTTCAATTGGCATGAAATTTACGGTGAAAATCATAAGCCAAAAATTAAGAGAAAAACGTCAAGAACAGTTCTTGTCGTGCAAATTTGATATCATTAATTCTTGAGAAGAAAAATCACTTTGTGAAAGTGAGAATACAATACAAAGCCAAGAGGGAAAATACAATTGCAAGAAAAGTATTTCTTGTTCTTCTACTTTTGAGTTGAGATTTTTTGAGAAACATTTCAACACAATATTTCGTCCAATTTGTTCGCGAGTTTCATTGATCAAAGAGTTGATAGCAAGGATCGGTCTCGGTGTGGATACGCATAGAGTCTTCGTACTATCGAAGAAATTTTGAAACGAAACTCTCTCCACCAGGTACGTCTTAGATCCGATCTTTGACATGTAAATAAATTTTAAACACGAAAAAATCTACCTAGGATTGTTATTGTCTTCCGCTGCGTGTTACGAACACTTATACGCAATCCTTCAGTGGTATCAGAGCCGTGGTTTATTGTGTCTAAAATTTATTTACGATAATATTTTAATATCATATTTGAAGAGTTCAAACCATTATACGTCTTGTGGAATAGTTAAATCGTTTGAATATTAATTTTATTTTATTATGGATAAAATATGCATTCATATAACTATTGAGATAGTTCATAACCTGAATTTAAAATTTTGTATTAGATAAAATGGAAATCTATAATATGTTACATGATTCTATTGTTATTTTAATTGCTATTAGTTCATGAGATGTTAATTAATAATAATATTCTAGCATGAATTCTTTTTATGTGATATATAAGATAAACATGTTAGAGGATGTTGAATTTCGTTTCTATGTCATGTGCTTGTTCGTCACATAATTTTGAATTATTTATTACATGTGATGTAAATTAATTTAGGACTAAGCATGTAGACAACTTGAACTAAATTCACATGCTAGAAAAAGATTTGATCTTTATGTTATTAAAAATTGTTTTAGTAACAATACCCTCTTACTAAATTTTGAGTTCTTAAATCATAAAATATAAGATATTTTATTATAGAGCTATCCATCAAGGTAAACAATTTTACTTATTTCTCGTTTATAAGGAGCGGCCTGACTACCAGGAGACTTGTAGTTCGAGAATATGTTAAAATTATTTATTGCATTAGATGCATGGATTGAAAGAATTATTCAATTTTACACTAGACGCCTGGACTATCCGGGGGAGTATAAAATTTAATAAGTTCTTTGCTATCATGATGGTTGAACTCAACTATGCCAATAGGATCGACCTGACTACCAGGGGACTATTTGACATAGAGCTATTTAAGAAAATTGTATGGGGATACAATTGGTAAGAGTACCTACCTTTAAAATATATGTGAGAAATGACTTGACTTCCAAGGGGCTCATACATATTGTTAAAGGATTCCTTTACTCCACTAAAAGAAATAAAGATTTCGTAAACTATAATGAAGGTAAATAGTTTAAAATAATTAGTGAAAATATCATTTAGATAAAAGTCCATGTCTTTATGATATATGCAAATATGTTCTTATATTATTGCCTTTTCTTTTCTATGTTTTAGATTCTCAATATGTCTGTTATATCACTGCATGGAATACTTGAGACCAACAAGTTGGTAGGACCAAACTTTGATGATTGGTACAGAAATTTGAGAATTGTTCTCATGCATGAAAAGCTTATTGATGTGATCGATAAGCCTGCCAAGAAAGTCCCAGATGAGAATGATGAGGATGGTACCAAGATTTATCAGAAATACTTGGAAGAATGTCTTACTACCAAATGCATCATTCTCGCTTCTATGAATTCTGAACTACAGAGGAAACATCAGGATATGGATCCAACTGCAATCATTGAACATCTTAAGAAGATGTTTGGTACACAAAGCAGGACAACTAGATACCAGCTATCTAAGGCTTTATTTGGATCCAAATTGACCGGAAACTCTCCAGTTGGACCCTATGTCAATCATATGATTGATCTTATTGAAGAACTTGAGAAGTTGGGGTGCAAACTGGGTAAAGAGCTTTCTCAAGATTTGATCTTGCAGTCACTATCGGAATCCTTTTCACAATTTGTTATTAATTTCAATATGAATAAAATAAATTGTGATCTTCATGAGATGCTTAACATGCTAATTGATTATGAGAATCAGCTTGCATCCGAGAATAAGAAAGGAACTGTCATGTTGGTTGGAAACTCTTCTAAGAAGAAGGGTAAGGGTAAAAATAAACCCAAGAAAAATCCTACTGCGCCCAAGGGTGGAATGACCAAACCCAAAGGCAAAGAAGGCAAAGCTGACCAATCTGATGCTGTATGTTTCCATTGTAAGAAAATAGGACATTGGAAGAGAAACTGCCCGGAGTATCTTGCAACCTTAAAGGACAAGAAATAAGGTAAGACTTTAATGAAAAATATTTTCAAGGTTTCTTTAACTACTACTAATTCTTCATTGTGGATATTAGATACTGGCAGTGGTTATAACATCCGCAATATGTTGCAGGGGTTCCAGATAAGTAGAAGGTTGAAGAAAGGAGAAGTTAATCTACAAGTAGGAAATGGTGCAAAAGTTGCAGCCGTAGCTGTAGGATCATTTTTTTTAATAATGCCTACGGGCAAAGTACTTATGTTGGATGATTGTTATTACGTTCCTAAATTTGTTTCGAACATAATTTCAGCTTCTATGTTAGACAAGCGTGGTTTTCGCATTAATATAGGCAATGGTATTTGCTCTATTTATTATAGTGATAATTTATATGTGAATGGCTATCTCCAAAATGATGTTTACGTCTTACCTAATGTAAATGCTAATTCGATTATGCATGTTTCAAGTCTTAAGAGGAAAAGAGATGATCATGTAAATCAAACATACCTTTGGCATTGTAGGCTTGGTCATATTGGAGAGAAAAGAATTAACAAGTTGTACAAGGAAGGGTACCTTGACAAGTATGATTTTGAATCATATCCAACTTGTGAATCTTGTCTCAAAGGAAAAATGACCAAATCTCCATTTACTGGAAGTGGAGAAAGAGCTTCTGAATTATTGGGACTAATTCATACAGATGTTTGTGGGCCCATGAAAATTCAAGCTAGAGGTGGATATTATTACTTCATCACCTTCACTGATGATATGTCAAGATATGGATTTGTGTATCTTATGAGACATAAGTCTGAATCTTTTGAAATGTTCAAAAGGTTCCGTAGTGAAGTTGAGAAGCAGACTGGTAAAAGTATCAAAATACTAAGGTCTGATAGAGGTGGAGAATATCTTAGTGAAGATTTTACTGGATATCTAAAAGAGAATGGAATTCTCTCACAGTGGACACCTCCAGGAACACCACAACACAATGGTGTATCTGAAAGGAGAAATCGAACCTTATTAGATATGGTGAGATCTATGATGGGGTTCACTGATCTTCCAATAAATTTATGGGGATATGCTTTAGAAGCAGCAACATACTTACTTAATAAAGTTCCCACTAACTCAGTCTCTACAACACCATATGAGATATGGAAAGGATGTAAGCCTAACCTTAAACATATTAAAGTTTGGGGTTGTCTAGCTTATGTTAAGAGACTACAGTCCGATAAACTTGACTCAAGATCTGATAAGTGTAGGTTCATTGGGTATCCCAAGAAAATAATGGGATATTATTTCTATCACCCTTCTGACCATAAAGTGTTTGTGGCCAGAGGAGCAACCTTTTTGGAAAGGAAATTTCTTTTAGAAGGAAATTATGATGGAGAAATAGAGCTTGTTGAAGTTCAAGAAACTAATGAACTAACACAAAATAATGATCATACCCAAGTTGAAGAACCTTTATTGGATATTTTGAAGTTGCCATCTTCAACGGTTGAAGTTCAAGAGCAAAATGAAGTTCAAGAACAGGTTAATGAACCAGTTCCAAACCAAATTGAACAACAATCAAATCCAACACAAAGTGAACAGGTTGTACAAGTACCTCTTAGAAGGTCTACACGATAACGTCATGTACCAACTAGATTAAATTTATTGGTACAAGATGATGTATCAAACGAGGTTGATCATAATGATGATGACCCTAAGACCTACGAAGAGGCTATACAAAGTTCCGATTATGAGAAATAGCAAAAGGCCATAAAATCCGAAATGGAATCCATGAAGGAAAATAAAGTATGGACTTTAGTTGAACCTTCAAAGGATATAAAACCTATAGGTTGTAAATGGGTTTTTAAGAAAAAGATTGGAGCAGACGGAAAGGTGGAGACCTACAAAGCCCGTCTTGTTGCCAAGGGATATCGTCAGAAAGAAGGAGTCGACTATGACAAGACTTTCTCTCCCGTGGCAATGCTCAAATCAATTCGGATTTTGCTTGCTATAACAGCATACTATGATTATGAAATATGGCAAATGGGTGTGAAAACAGCTTTCCTAAATGGTGAGCTAGAAGAGGATGTGTACATGACACAACCTGAAGGTTTCACATCTTCGTATGATCATAATAAAATTTGTAAGCTACAAAGATCCATTTATGGACTGAAGCAAGCTTCTCGAAGTTGGAATATTCGATTCAACAAGACAATTGAAAAGTTCAATTTTGTTAGATGCGAAGAAGAACCTTGTGTATACAAAAAGGTTAGTGGGAGCACAATTATATTCCTAGTATTGTATGTTGATGATATATTGCTCATAGGGAATGACATACCGGCATTGCAAAGTACCAAGATTTGGCTATCTGAACAGTTCTCCATGAAAGACTTGGGAGAAGCAGCTTATATATTAGGAATAAAGATCTATAGAGATAGATCTAGGAAGCTGCTTGGACTTTCCCAGTCTTTGTACATTGATACCATCTTAAAGAGGTATAACATGGATAATTCCAAAAGAGGCTATCTACCAATAGGCACTGGAATTACTCTCAGTAGGGAGGATTGTCCTAAAACACCCGAAGAGAGAGAACGCATGAGTAGGATCCCATACGCTAGTGCAGTGGGAGCTATCAAGTATACCATGACATGTACACGTCCTGATGTGGCTTATGCACTTGGAGTGACTAGCCGATATCAGGCAAATCCCGGTGAGGAACATTGGAAGGTGGTGAAGACCATTCTTAAGTACTTAAGAAGGACTAAAGACCAATTCCTCATCTATGGAGATTCTGAGTTGAAACTAGAAGGTTATACTGATGCAAGTTTCTCTTCAGATAGAGATGATAACAAATCTATTTCTGGTTATGTATTCACTTTAAATGGTGGTGGAGTGAGTTGGAAAAGTTCCAAACAAGCTACGGTAGCTGATTCAGTGACCGAAGCAGAATATATAGCAGCTAGTGAAGCTGCTAAGGAAGCTGTATGGATGAAAAAGTTCTTAACAGAACTTGGTGTGGTTCCTTCAATAGAAGGTGCAGTTCCACTGTTGTGCGACAACACTGGAGCCATTGTTCAAGCAAAAGAACCAAGATCATACCAAAAATCCAAACACGTTCTGCGAAGGTATCACTTGATAAGAGAGATCATTGAACGTGGAGACGTCGAGATTCAAAAGGTTGATGGAAAGGAAAATGTTGCAGACCCATTCACTAAAGCTCTTGGCGCAAAGGAGTTTGACAATCACAAGTGGAAATTGGGAATGAAGTACAAGAGCGATTGGCTCTAGTGCAAGTGGGAGATTGTTAGGGATATAATAGATATGCCCTAGATCCAATATCATATTTGATGATTTGAACATATTTTTGCGTACATTATTTGATATAAAATTTATATGGCATTTGATATTACTTTATCATTGTTATTAATTGCTTGATTAATTTTATAAGGTCCTTGATTAATCTTTGAGATTTGTCATCGTGATAGAGATCATGATAATGAGAGCAAAGTCTCTTACAATTTAATCTAAATTTATTCTTGATCGTAGGATTATTAATATGGACATTAGTAATCCGGTTAGATCAATATTTATGTGATCGTATTTATGGGATAAAGATTAGTTGATCTCATTAACTAAATCACATAGATAGATGATGCATATAGAGATATGATCATTGAACCGACTCATTGGATAATTCCTAATGGTTAGAATTACCATAAACTGTCAATAGGATATTCTCTTGAAGAATGTGATGTAACAGTTTCCTTTGACCTGAGATCGTCATAGTAATTGACAAGTTATTTATTGTGCTTTGATACCAGACACCTACGGCCTTAAGGCGATAGTTGAAAGGATATTGGGTACGATTAAATACTTGTAGAATTAGTGATTGATCAAGATAGAATCTGTCAACTCTTGGTAATGAGTTTAAGCTCTATGTTGCCATGAATTATAAACGACCAAACTAAGACCTTGGCCAGGGCAATTGAATGAAAGAAGAAAAGGGTTTCTTAGGCCATTCAATGGTCGATTATATTTCACATGAATACATAGTTGGTCGCCTATTAGGATTTGACAGTTGAACCATATCCTAGGGTGATCCAGAGCTATAAGGACAGAAGGAATTACAACATTATTCTTCTACTGGTTCTTGAGAGTAAGTTGTATACTTCGTGCTATTCGGTCGTTAAGGAGTGTTGCTAGACGCCACCCTTGATTAGTATATTAATGTGATTAACTTACTACCGGCTTAGTATTGAACCTATGGGGTCGCACACTAACGAGTTCTGATCTTTGCTAAATGATTAATTACTTTATCATTTGATAATTAAATTAAAGAATTTAATTAGTCAAATAAATTTAGTTATTAGTCCAAATGAAATATTATTATATTCTTTGCTCGCACAGAAAATATAATTAATATTGTGAATAAATTGATGTTTTCTATTTGGAATTGAAAATTAAATTATGTCTCTTGGTTAAGATATATATATATATATATATATATATATTTTATATGTATAGAAGATGTATATAAAATAATATTAATAAATGGCTTCTCAAGTAATTCCAAGTTGGAATTGGATTGATCCACGTGCACTTTCATCCCATTTGGAATGGGATTAGTATGTTACAAACATGACAGTAATTGATTCCAATTTTAATTGGAACATTCACGTGCAGTATTATTTGGCAAAACCCAATTGAATGGGATTCAATTTTCCATAAAAGAAAACCTATACTTGGTTTAGAATTGCACAAGGAAAAGGTCACAATATGTAACCTTTCCTTATTATAATGGAAAAGGTTTCTTCCATAGGTTATAAATATTTTTCAATTGGCATGAAATTTACGGTGAAAATCATAAGCCAAAAATTAAGAGAAAAACGTCAAGAACAGTTCTTGTCGTGCAAATTTGATATCATTAATTCTTGAGAAGAAAAATCACTTTGTGAAAGTGAGAATACAATACAAAGCCAAGAGAGAAAATACAATTGCAAGAAAAGTATTTCTTGTTCTTCTACTTTTGAGTTGAGATTTTTTGAGAAAAATTTCAACACAATATTTCGTCCAATTTGTTTGCGAGTTTCATTGATCAAAGAGTTGATAGCAAGGATCGGTCTCGGTGTGGATACGCATAGAGTCTTCGCACTATCGAAGAAATTTTGAAACGAAACTCTCTCCACTAGGTACGTCTTAGATCCGATCTTTGACATGTAAATAAATTTTAAACACGAAAAAATCTACCTAGGATTGTTATTGTCTTCCGCTGCGTGTTACGAACACTTATACGCAATCCTTCAGTATGACCATGATATTTGTTGCTCTGCTTCTTTTTCCTTATCAACATGAGAGAACTGCAAATAAGTGTCTTGACATTGTACTTCGAATTAAAGCAAAATTCAAGGTCTAAAGTTAGTGGATTCAAAACGAATGTGATCTAATTATATGTTTATATTTTCTTAAAGTATTTTGGTGTATGTGCACATATAGATCGAGCCAAAAGCAAAGAGTTCAATTGAATCTAACATCCTAGATCTCTCTGATTCCAAATAGTTAGTCATGTGACAACAACAATTACCGCCACCAGCAGTCATGGAAGTGTTTAATTTTTTGGGTTTTCCATTTATGTTAGGTAACTATTTTGGGGCCCTACTAATCTAGATTCGAGTGGGAAAGTCGCATTTTGGGAGTAAAGCGCTACTATCAAAGGTGATTCATCTCTAAGGCTCAAACTTGGGATCTTTGATTAACTATGAATACTCAAGCTTAGTAGTACTTCGTGCAGTAATGATTTCGAATCATTCTGTACTCATTGGACAAAGCGACGATTATGGTCTAATTGTATAATTATTGAACAATCTAAGTACAGCAAGGCGCTAATAAAAAAATAAATCAAGACATAAAGAGGTATTCAATTATCTAAAATCGGGGTAGGAAAATGAAGTTAAAAAGATTATTCCGTTACCGGGAATCGAACCCGGGTCTCCTGGGTGAAAGCCAGATATCCTAACCGCTGGACGATAACGGATTGTCGTTGTAAGGGTTACCAAGAAAAATAGATAGACCAAAACCACTGGTTTCAGTCATTTCTATTTCTCATTTGACATTTCAGCAGTGGCGAAAACATGATATCATCCAACACTGCTTCGTTGAACAACTTACAAACAAATGAGTACGCGAATAAAATTTTAAAAATTTAGAACATGAGTTTTTCTATGTATATGAAATAGATCAATACCATTTCAAAATAATATAAAGTAAATATCATTTGGAACAACAAAAAAGAAAAAATCATTTTGGAACAGGAAGTGTAGACCCTCGACAGCCCCATACTCAAATTTTGACGCAGTTGAGTTGAGATAATAGGCGGAAATCGCTCATGCAAAAATCATATGTATGCCGCTATGAATGAGATGCTAGTTTTTTTTTTTAAAAAAGAAATGATGAGCTCATTGTGAATACTACTTGCTTGAATTATGAAATTGATGTCCTATTCCATTATGACATCTTGAAGGAGGTACTATTTGATATAGAATCGTTAAATTGCGAAATTGTAATTTTGATAAGAAGCTTGCTTTAATCTATAAATGAATCGTTTTATTTTGTAAACTTCAGTATGATCATCTAACAGGGATGCCAAGTTAAGAGCACAAAAACTGGATGTGCTCAAATAGTTTATTGGCACCGATGACAAAATTACTTGATCAGGGTATAACAAACAAACAACAAAAATATCAATTATGCCTCAATTCCAAGTAAATTGAATTCAAATGTATGTATCTTCACTGTTCATATCGCTCCATTTAAGTCTATCAGACTCCAATAACAAACATTAAAGGAATTATTTGAAGGAAGAGACAAAATTTACAACACAAAGCTCCTAATAAGCATTGTGTATTTAAGTTAAGCTTTCACTTCAAAATAAATTACAACTCGCACTCTAATCAATGAGGTATATAGTCAAATGTCTCTATAACATTCTCTATCGTTGGAGATTTTTTGGCTGCTATAGTGAATTACTGTTATAGATATATTATGACATAACAAAAAGATATTTGACTATATTTCTTACTCATTAACAGGCTACCCCTTGTGACAAGGGAATCAGGAGAAGCAGATCTAAAAGTATTATCTACTGGGAGGCTATCTGTTGAATATTATTAACAGCAAATCAAGGTAGCCAATATCCAATTTAGTGGTCCAGTTCATCTTCCCCAACTCTAATATTTGTCAATGGATGCTGATGTAGAAACAGTTTGATCATCAAACTTGAGGAACAGCAAATTTTCCAACTCTTGGAGATAGAATGGATTGCACATCCACTATGGTCAAAATCTTGGGTACAGACATGCCTCCAGAGATAACAATTTCTGCAACATTTAAAAGTAAAGTTGGCCACTACATATATCATCCTGAGACATAATTGAATTGTTTGGTATAACATAAGTTATTTTCTAAAAAAATATTTTTTATGAGGAAGTCATTTTCTGGTGTTTATTAAAGGGTATTTTGGTGCATAAGGCATCCCACATTCACGCACGGTCCAGGGAAGGGCCGCATCGCAAGGAATTTTAATGTAAATAGGCTACCCTAACGCAAGATTTAGTGATTGCTTCCACAACTCGAACCAGCGACATATAGGTCACATATAGCCAACTTTATTATTGCTCTCCTTCTATTTTCTAGTGTTTGGTTATTATAAAATATTTACTACATGGGCAGAAGTCATTTTGCTTATAATTTACCATTACTTTTAACTTCTTAATATTAGTTATAACTATCATATAGACGTTATTGTTAATACTCAAAAGTTTCATGAACAAAAAAATTGTATGTTCTTTCGAAAGTATTTTTCACTCACAAATGATACACATGAAAATAGTTTTTAGATGGAAAATATATACCATCAACAATAATAACAAACGCAATGATAGATATCTCATAAGTGACGGCTGGACAGAGTAGCGTGTATGTAGATCTTACGAAACAGAGTTAAAGTGTTACCTATCCCCTCCCTAACTGAGAGATTGGGCCTCATAATGTCCTTAGAATTGACAAGGAATATATCTCCAAGGTAAAGGTGATTAGTAGGAACATAAACACAGCAAACTTCCTCTGCACCTGTACTTTTACGAAGAATAATAGTTGAAGTAATGAAGCCAAATGCATATTCCCCAATGCGTGGATGCCTTATAATAGCCACTTCTTTAAAGGCATGTGAATCCTCATCTGAAACAATTTATTTACTGCATTCTGTTTAATATAATTTGGAATGTTAAATAGTCAACTTTCAATTAAAAAAAAAATTGGTTTAATTAATTACCTGGTGAAATTGCTCGACTAATTTGTTTTGAAGCAGTGTAGATATAACTCATGAGAGGCATTTTTTTGATGAACCATTCTCCTAAACTAAGAAGAGAAGAACCTAACCATGAGGACATGGACACCCCAACCAAGAATATGAATATTAAGGAGGTCAAAAATCCAAGACCTGTGAATTGTTAGAGATAGTTATGAGAGATACAATACTTGCCATAAAAATCAAACTATTTAAGTATTCAAAAGAAGTATGGCTAGGCAACTCGGTGTACAAAGCATCCACATTCACGCTGGGTTCGGGAAGAGTTGCATCCCAGGGATGTGATGTAACCAGTCTATCCTAATGCAAGCATTAGCGGCTGCTTTTGAGGCTCTAATCCATAACCTAAAGGTCATATGAAGACGACTTTATCGTTGCTCTAAAGCCACCCTTCAACTTTATCTGTGACCTATAAGTCAATAGAAGTATTTTTCCTCAAAACAAGCTAAGTACTTCAACAACAACAACAACAACAACCCAGTATAATCCCACTTAGTGGGGTCTGGGGAGGGTAGTGTGTACGCAGACCTTACCCCTACCATGGGGTAGAGAGGCTGTTTCCAAATAGACCCCCGGCATCCTTCCCTCCAAGAACTTCCCACCTTGCTCTTGGGAGACTCGAACTCACAACCTCTCGGTTGGAAGTGGAGGTTGCTTACCATCAGAGCAACCCCTCTTGTCTCAAAACAAGCTAAGTACTTCATTCGTTCAAATTTATATATCACTATTTTCTTATTAGTCTATCCCGAAATGAATGATATTGAAATAACTTAATTGTAAAAATCATGTTTTATGGCTAATAAGAAATTTTTATAGCTAACAAATATTATGATATGTTTAAGATCTTCAAATATCTTTCTTTCTTTTTAAACTATAAGTCCAAATATATTTTATGTGCGTGCGCAAAAAGAAAAGGAAAGTAGTACTGACCAAATACATCAATTCCAAGATGAATAAAGATTGGAGAAAAGAAGCCATCCACAAAATTAATGAGCTTCCAAGTGAGGTAGAAGGTTATGGTTATGGGAAATAAGATTACACTGCAAAACCATATCAGAATCAAGTCAATAACCAAAAAGGACACTATTTTTAAGAGTTTATATTTCTATTCATGAAAGAACTTAAACATTAAGTCAGTAATACAGCATTTGTGACATTAACTGACTTCTTTCCCATTTATGGTCGTAAAAATTATGTTCATGTTTCAAGAATGAAAACATGTACAATATTAATTTATCATTGTATAGAAGAGGAGATGAAAGAGACCAGAGAGTTCACGTTATAATATGTAGTGTACCTCATTTTACCTATCCTAATGCTATTTAATTATTTTCCTAACAAAATCCATGTCTAACATGCAGCAGCAACAACAACGACGACGACGACGACCAGTAAAATCCAACTAGTAGGGTGTGGGGAAGGTAGTGTATACGCATACCTTACTCCTACCCCGCGGGGTTAGAAAGGCTGTTTCCGAAATACCCTCGGCTCAAGAAGACAATCCATGTCTAACATGCTCCTACCTAAATCCCACACATCATGGGCGGAGCTAGCATTCGTATTACAGGTTCGGCCAAACCCAATAATTTTGACCCAAATTATTGTCTTAAGAAATCCTTATATATATACAAATTATTAACTTAAAACTCATTATCTTAAAAGACTAGAATATCAAACCCAAAATTTTTACATTATGGGTGTGTTTGGTACGAAGGAAAATATTTTCTGGAAAATGTTTTCCAATTTTCCCATGTTTGGTTGGCTTAAATATTTTGGAAAACATTTTCCTTATCAATTCATTTTCCTCCAATTGGAGGAAAATGTTTTCCTTATCAAAAGAAGGGAAAACATTTTCCAAAGCTCCTTCTCAACATTTTTTAAAAATATTTTTCTAAAAAAACTATTTTTTACTCTCTAACCAAACATAGAAAATATTTTTCGGAAAATGTTTTTCACTTACCAACCAAACAAGAGAAAATAAGTGATAAAATCACTCATTTTCCATGAAAACATTTTCTAGGAAAACATTTTCCATGGAAAACATTTTCCTTCATACCAAACACACCCTATAGCTCCGCCTCTGCTACACATAATTTGCTAATTTCCAAATATTGTTGTACTTGCTATGAATAGTAAGAAAATAAAAGAATGTTTCTTCATGTCACGACCCGGATATAGATATCAGCCAAACGTTCCGAGTAGGAAACTGCCACAAGAATGAAATGTGCCGGGTCGTGACACTTCACTTGCAAGTTGCAACATCTACAAAGTTACATTATATGCGACTATGCACAAACAAAACAAAGCCAAGATAAAGAGAGAGAGAGAAAGGATTTAAGGAATTAAAGAGATTTTTTTAGCAGAATTAGTGAACTAACCATCCGCTAATAAATTTTTTTGAAATCCAGCTATGAATTACTTTGCCAAATGCCTGCCAAGAAAAACAAATTAGGGGAACATTAAACAGGAAAAACAAACTTAATAGAAATGCAGGGTCCCATGCATATTATACCAATCCATGATTGACACTTATAATCCTACAACACATAATTACAGTAGCTTACTATTTTCGATAGAATTAGATATACATTTTACAATCACAGTCTAAATTCTGGATTCACGTTCAAAAGAGTGAGAAGAGAGAGATAAAGAGACCTCTTTGCCGGAGGGATGAGAAAGGGACGAGGAAGCTGAGGGGGATTCAGAAGACGATTTGGAGCCGTTGATCTCTAAGGCTAAGGTCCCCACCGGAATCAGACGTTCCAGATCTCTATCCTTCTCTGATCTCATCGTTCCCATCTCCGGTAGTTGGGACTGTTGATAGAATCATGGAAATGCTGAGTATAAGTAAAATATTATTATTGCATATATCGTGCTAATAAAAAAAATAGAAGGAAATAATTCATATCGGAAATTGGAAACTTTTAAATTTTTATTAATGACACTAACCGTCTAACCCTCACGCAGTTTGAGATCTATATCCGTTTTTTGTGTCACGTTTTAATTTATATCCGTTTTGTAAAAAAATTACAAGTGCACCCGTTTTTTCGCATAACTTCATATATGGGGCTGAAGTAGCAAAAGCAATCACGCAAAACTTAGTATTCTAGTAGTCGGCCCTGAAATTCACCTCAAGAGTTGAAATTTGTTTTTTGTAACTGGCGAATTTCAGCTTTAGAGCTGAAGATTTTGTTTTGTAACTAGCGAAAGTTTTTGTTTGTAACTAACGAACTTCAACTCTAGAAGTGAAGCTTTTCTTTTTGTAATTGAGGAACTTCAGCTCTAGAGCTGAAGTTGATACGTGTTGTAGGAACCATGCCACAATTGCAAAAGTTAGTTGATCGATCAACCATTGGTTTACTGCACTGCTAATGATTTGCAAAAGTTAGTTGATCAATCCTTGGTTTACTGCACCGCCAATGAGAAAATATGTTTAAATATGGTTACTGTGATCCACATAATTGGTGCAGTCTACTCATTCTTATTTTAGCTAAGGCTCTATGGTGGTCCGGGCCCGAGGACTAAATGAGCTAAACGGGCCGGGATTAATGGGACTGGGCTCTAGCGGTCCCGGGCTTCATGAGCTCAATGGGTGAAACCAGCCCGTGACGGGCCTAAGCCCATATGGTCCTGGGCTAAATGAGCCGAGCTCATGGGCTTAGCGGGCCTAACAGGCTTTTTTAATTTTTTTTTGTTTAAGGCGATTTCTTGTATACATGGCTATATAAATATATGTAGTATATATAATATTGAAATCCAATTATTAAATTACTTGACGAAAAAGTAAAATAACAAAACAATAGTAAAACTAAATTGGCATGCATAATAAATTAATAATAAAGTATAATAAAAAGCATAAATACATCTAATAATTTTAAAATAACACAAATTGTTGAATAATCTTAAATACAATTTTCCGGATGACGCTCAAGACAATACTTTATATGCCTCCTTAAACTGTCTGTGCTAGACCCTGAACGAAAATTTAAGACTTGGCCACAATTCTTGCACTTTAATATTTGGCCTTCTTCATTTTCTTCAAGCACCTTATAGTGTTGCGAAACAAATTAGCACACTCTTTCCGAACGAGGCATGATTTAACATGAAAATTAAGATTTAGACTTGAAGTCTTGAAAATTGGAGATTGAGAGGTTGAGAGAAATTTAGATTGAGAAATGAGTATTGAGTATTAAAATGAAGAAGAGGGAGGAGAGTATTTATAGTATTAGAGAAGGTTAGTTTTATAAATTAAAAAACGGCTATTTGTGCATTGGTGGTCATTGGGGGTGGAGCCCTCATTTTGAAAATCTTTTTGTAGTATATATATATATATATATATATATATATATATATATATATATATATATATATATATATATATATATAGTATATCAAAGACAATTTCTTGTAATATTTTGTAGTATATATAGTATGTTCTTATATATTTTCTTATAGTATTTATTGTATGTTATGTATATATATTCTCTTATATATTTTCTTGTAGTATATATAGTATGTAGTATATATATTCCCTTATATATTTTTTTGTAGTATATATTGTATGTTATGCATATATATTTCCTTATATATTTTGTTGTATTATATGTTGTATGTCATTTGTGAGGCTCATTTTGAAGAAAAATAAAAAGAAGAAAAATGTGATAGGAGGTGCCTAACATTGTTGACAAATTTGGTGAAGAAAAATGGGATAGGAGGTGCCTAACTTGGTTGACAAATTTGTTGAAGAAAAATGGGATAAGAGGTGCCTAACTTTGTTGAAAAATTATATGACTAAGTGCATCTTCTTTGTAGTAGTTGGATGAAAACTCTTACTATAAATAGAGACATCCATTCTTCATTTTTAACACACCAAAATAAAAGATAAGCAACATATAGTTAGTGAGTAATCTATGGATTGTTGTCTGTGAGATAATTAGAGAGTGGTAGTAATATTATAGTGAAGTGTGTTAAATAAAGAGTGTTATTTCTTTCAAAGTTGTAGTAGTCTCTTGACACTACTATGTTGTATTGTTATAGTGATAATATTACTCCACTCGGGTATTGTATTTTACCCTGCTAAAATATTTGGTATCATTGTTACTTATTGTGTTATTATTATTTGTTGTGGATATTATTCCTGGGCGGGATTATTATTTTTTCCCAACAATGTGGTATCAGAGCCATGGCAAATAATGGTCCGTTATCTTTTCAGTATCTCCGTCTCATAAAAGATAATTTATGAGAAATGGTGTCTACGTATGAAAGCCATTCTTGGCTCTCAGGATGTATGGGAAATCGTAGACAGAGGGCATAATGAGGAAGCTCTGCCTCAAAATGAAAAAGAGGTCTTGGCAAAGACAAAGAAGAAGGATCAACAAACTCTCACGCTCATCCACCAATACTTGGATGATGTTATGTTTGAGAAGGTGGCAGATGCTACTACCTCAAAGGAAGGTTGGGGGATTTTACAAAATTCTCTTCAATGAGTTGACAAAGTGAAAAGGGTAAAACTTCAAACTCTAAGGGCTGATTTTGAAGTTTTAAAAATGAAAGAATCCGAATGCATCTCGGATTATTTTTCAAAAGTGAAAGCTATTATAAATCAACTAAGAAGATACGGGAAGGACATAAAAGATGTCCATGTGGTAGAAAAGATCCTTCGAACTTTAATACCTAAATTTGATTTTGTGGTGTGTTCTATTGAGGAGTCTACAGATTTAGACTCTATGATGGTAGAGCAATTGGAAGGTTCTTTACAGGCCCACGAAGAAAAGATCAAAAGGAGACAAGAACTTCCATTGAAGAAACTTCTTAAAACTCAGGCATCCTTCAAGAATTATGGAGGTGAAACAAGCTATCGAGGAAACGGATGAGGTCGAGGCCGAGGAGGTCATAGAAGAGAAAGAAGTAATGGTAACAACTTCAATAATGAAGTTAAAATCCACCAAACATTCAGAGGTCATGGTCATGTACAAAGAGGAGGAAGAGGACATGGATACTACCAAGAAAATAATGGACAAAGGTATGAAAAATCAAAAATTGAGTGTTATAATTGTCATAAATTTGGTCACTACTCTTGGGAATGTCGTAGAAATGTTGGAAAAAAAGCTAACCTTGTTGACGACAAGAAAGAAGAAAATGAGTCAACGTTGTTGATGGCACTCAAGGAAGAAGACAAAGATGATTGCAGCTCGTGATATTTGGACAATGGATCAAGCAATCATATGTGTGGATGCAAAGAGAAGTTTGTGGAGATCAATAAAACGGTGAGAGGTAATGTTTCCTTTGGAGATACATCAAAGTTTCAAATCGAAGGGATAGGTACGATTCTGATCTCCTGTAAAGATGGTAGTCACAAGTTAATTCAAGATGTTTATTATGTGCCAAAATTAAAAAGTAATATTTTAAGTTTGGGCCAACTTCTTGAAAAGGAATATGACATCCACATGAAAAATATGCATCTTTGGCTTAGAGATTCAAGTGGAATTCTAATTGCTAAAGTGCATATGGCAAAGAATAGATTATTTTCTCTGAATGTTAAAACAATTGATGCAAAGTATTTGAAGGGTAATGTGCAAGATGAATCATGGTGTTGGCACATGCGATTTGAGCACTTAAATTTTGAAGCGCTCAAATCAATGGAAGAAAAGAACAGGGTGCATGGGATACCATCATTAAACCATCCAAATAAATTGTGTGAAGCTTGTCTTCTTGGAAAACATGCAAGGAGGAGTTTTCCAAAGGAGGCCATGTCAAGATCAACCAAGCCGCTCCAACTTGTCCACACTGATGTGTGTGGACCAATTAATCCACCTTATTTTGGTAAAAGAAAATACTTTCTGCTTTTCATTGATGACTTTAGTAGAAAGAGTTGGGTTTATTTCATGAACCAAAAATCTGAAGCTTTTGCTACTTTTAAAAATTTCAAAGTACTTGTGGAGAAAGAAAGTGGCTATGAAATTAAAGCTCTAAGGTCCGATAGAGGAGGTGAATTCATTTCAAATGAATTTAAT
Source organism: Nicotiana noctiflora (assembly GCA_032618575.1). Classification (NCBI taxonomy): domain Eukaryota; kingdom Viridiplantae; phylum Streptophyta; class Magnoliopsida; order Solanales; family Solanaceae; genus Nicotiana; species Nicotiana noctiflora. The sequence goes on along the minus strand of JASVEL010011629.1, from coordinate 258,158 downwards.
GACTTCAGTCAACTTCATGAAATTCGTCTCCCTCTAACGGTACCTTATTCACCTCAACAAAATGGTGTTGCAGAGAGAAATAATCGAACGATTATTAATATGGCTAGATGTATGTTGAAAACTAAAAGTATGCCCAAAAATTTTTGGGCCGAAGCTGTTTCTTGTGCAGTTTAATTGAATAACAAGTCTCCAACAAGAAATGTTAGAGATCAATGGCCTCAAGAAGTATGGAGTGGAAGAAAGCCAAGTATCAAGCACTTGAGAATCTTTGGGAGCATAGCTTATGCTCATATTCCACATCAAGGGAGAGCAAAGCTTGACGATCGAAGTGTCAAGCATGTGTTTGTTAGCTATGATACGAGTTAGCTACAAGCTATACAACCCAAGTAGTGGCAAGGTGGTGGTAAGTCGCGATGTTGAATTTGATGAACAATTGACATGGGATTGGGAAGCTCAGAAAGAAACTTCCTATGATTTTCTTCCATACTTTGGTGATGAAGAAGAACTAGAGACCGTGGAACCTGTGCAGGATACTGTGAGCACGTGATTTTTGCCTTACTTGAGAAGTACTCCCAGAAAATTCAAAAATAAAAATAGTTTCATGTTGGGTATGACTTTTGTGATTTTGTGTTATCGTATCTTTTTGTGTGCACGTTTATTTATTTAAATTAAAAATACAAAAAATATATGTTAAGTTTTGCATTTTTAGTGTTTGATATCGAAGTCATGTGATTTACGTTTTAGGCAATATGTAATTGTGCACGTTAATTGTAGTAAAAAAATAGCGGTGTTATAGGTTAGTATATACATATGTGTGTATATATATATATATATGTATATATATACATATATATATATATATATATACACATACACATATAATATCCGATCTGGGCCAAATTCAGTCTAAAAGCCAGGCCCAAACGGATTTCTTCTAACCTAGCCCAAATACCCGTCCAGCCTCAGCCTGTATAACACTTGATCTGGACCGTTGGATTTTATTATCCAACGGCCCAGATTAATCATTTAATCCCAATATACACTCGGACTATGCTTTAACCAAACGACGTCGTTTGGTTTAAGTGAGGGGATCCTGATCGTTGATCGTAAATGATCCAACGATCAGGATTCAATCTCATCTCTGGTATATATTCCTCATTTCATACCCCGCCCCCCCAAGCCAGACCCCCCCCTCTCCCTTCATCTCCCTCAGAGCTCTCAAACACCCAGCGTAACGCCACCGTATTCCGCCTGCCGGAAATCGCCTCACGGCGGTTCCGGTAGGCCAATCGCCACCAAACCAATGCCAAACCCTTCCCCTCACCTCCCCCATCACGAACCCAGCCTCCACTAACCTCGAATCATGCCGGAGCTCCTCGAATCTTCATTTGAAGATTCGAGTCAAACTCGAACCTATGCCAAATCACCCCAAACTCACCCCAAACCCTCACATGGCCTCCCTCGTACCCCCGCCGGCATTGGTTTGCTTCGAATCTAACCAGAACCAGTAAAGCCCCAAATTTGGACCCTCAAGAACCCTAGAAAATCAAATGTTAAAATTTGTCAAATGAATCAAGATTTGGGGTCTAATGGGCCTTAATCGAAGTGTTTTTATTCAAGAACACTTCGACTAAGGTTCGTTCGATCTCAAAGCGAGCAAAGTCTGAGGCGAGCTCGGGTCCGTCGAGTAAAGCTTTGGAGCCTTTCCCGTTGGTGCAGCTGTCATTGGTAATCAAGGTCTAATTAATTGTTAGTTTAGTTTGCTTAACATGTTCTTCTTTTTCTATTCATCCTTTAAATTATGCTGGCCATCTTCAATGGACCTCTTTATTTGGTCGTTTCCTTCTATGTTCAGTGTTAAAATGAATCGTATATTCAGTTCGATTAAGGTCGTCAAGCATTTAATCCGTATTCGATTTGGTCCCTTGATTCTGCTTGAAGCATATTGAATCTGTAGGTCACTCATTTGATATCCATTGTGTATGTTTGTCGTCAACTAATCAATGTGGTAGAATAGTTTCGTATGTCTTGTTTATTAGCATTGATTGAATAGCCGTTAGGAGTTAAATTGGTTGTTTGACTGATTGTTCATTATGAAATAGGAATTGAATTGGCTTGATTTGTTTGAATTAAAATAGGACTATGAATTGTACTCCTGGTAGTTTCTGCAAAGCATTAAGCTGATAGGCCTGTTATTAACTAAGTAAAGTAATAGATTAATGAGGGATGATGACTGTGCAAAACACTGGCAGTCAAGTAGGAATCACATGGGCACAATATCACTAAGGGAGGGCACACCTGAATGCTAATGTCATGACTGCCAGTGCATTGGTTGATAAAATAATGGTATAAGGCACTTATAGTGGGCTGGCAGAGCATGGGCTAGGCAAAGGGATGGGTCTGCCCAGGGGAATATACTGGACTGGCAGGCAGAGCATGGGGAGGGGGTGTCTGTTGATTATTGTATGTTAGAGTTTTCTGATTCTCTTGGCTTGGGGAGTTCATTTTTAACTATAAGTATAAGAGACTTGGAGAGCAAAAGGCAGACGGTGAGAATTGGAGAGAACCAGAGTAATTGGAGAGAAAAGAACATTGAAATACATACAGTAAGGGCTGAGAGTGCACATACACAAGAATATAGATAGAGAAAGCTAGTAAGTATAGGCCAAGAGACTTTTTCGATTGGCCTTTGGGTACTGTTTTCGTGTGTTTTAGTTGGGAGTGGCTGAGTGTTGGTCATTTGGTTGCTTGTTGTTCCTGTGTTGGTGTTATTGATCTCCTGCTGCATTGCTACTGCTGTGATTGAGTTTGTTGCTGCCTGGGGTTGTTGTGTGGTTGCTGTTGGTCCTTTAGTTGTGGTTGTCTCTGCTGTTAGTCCTTAGCTCACATGCTACTGTTGTTGGTTTGCTTCACTGGTGGGGTTTTGTTGCTGTGATTGCATCTTGGCTTTTGTTTTGGTTCTATTTTCTGGTTGTTGCCTGGTGCTGTTTGCTGTGGTGTGTCGATTGGTTGTTAATCCTGCTGTTGGGATTGTTGTTGGCCACTGGTTGCTGTTATTCTTTTGGTTGTTGCTGTTGCTGTGCATATAGTGGCAGTAACTGCCACTGGTTGCTGTTGGTCCGCTGTTTGCTGTGTTTCACCGGCTTAACTGATCTCCCTTCTCTTGCTTTGACAATTTCCAGGTATTTCACTACTGCCTGAAGTTGTAGACATGAATGGAAGCAATGAAACTTAGTTAAATACATGTGTACTCATTAAGGAGAACCCGAATATGTAATAAGCTGTATGTGTTGTAAACTGTGTTAACTTCATATTTCCCTAGCCTTTTGTAGTAGAAATGGTCTATTGGAAACACATTATGCAATAGATAGATGAATCAGTGAAATACATATTGTTATAGGTGTCAATTTGTTCAAGTTAAAAGTGTATCATAACTAACACCCAGTGTAGAGGTAAATAGAGGCATAATGATGGTAGTTTGATCAAAAATTATGAATTAGTAAGTACCACGCTCAATGTTCAAGTAGTTAATTGTAACAATAAGCGTGTAAATCCTGTTTTTGTCTATAGTTCGTTCAAAAAGGGGAATCATGACGATTGATGTATCACTCCGTTGCTATTAGATTATCAGTACACTTTAGCTCGTGTATGTCTACTATGATCTAGATCCTTTACACGAAAGCTGGTTATCAATTAGATTAGATTAAAATCGGAAACATGTTCAATATTCTTTCCTTAAATAAAACAAAAGTTTTCTGTTGACCAAATTAGCTTAGCCGATTTGAATAAAAATCTAAGTTTAAGTAGTTTAAGAGCATAGTAAATCGTCTTCTAGCGTTCAATTTTGAGTCGGGGCTCTATTGAATGGCCCAAGTAAAAGAAAGTATCGAACTAGTAATGATAAACGATTAACATTTTTCTTTGTTAGAGATAAATCAAGTAGAGAATATAGTTCATCTTAGGCTCGGCCCTAATAATAATGAGATGAGCCTCGCCAAACGCAAATATACAATCGCGGGGCCCTCTAATCAGTTGTGGTGAAAACTTAGCCTTGGAAAGACCGTTTAGTTAATTTCACGGTCTTTTTCGAAGTTAATAAAGACGGTAGACTCTTTAGGCACGACTTGAAATAAAATTACTTTCCTGAATACGGGTGTGCATTTATGTGACCCGAATCTTACTCTCGGCGAAACTGAAATACATTAGAGTCGCAGGCGTACTGGTTACGGTGCGGCTCGAAATGTGTTTTCGTAACGTCGCAATTCTTCTAAAAATAAGAGCGGAGCATTAAAAGCACATAGTTAAAATATATAAAAGAATCGGATAGAAACAAAAATTGCAATTGAGCGACCGTGCTAAAACCACGGAATCCGGGAGTGCCTAACACCTTCTCCCGGGTTAACAGAATTCCTTATCCAGATTTCTAGTTTCGCAGACCGTATTACAGAGCCATAAATTTCCTCGGTTTCGGGATTAAACCGGTGACTTGGAACACCATTATTTTTCCAAGTGGCGACTCTGAATTAAATAAACTAATCCCGTCCCGATTGTCCTTTAATTGGAAAAACTCCCTCGCGTCCTCGCGGGTGCGTAAAAAGGAGGTGTGACAGCTCTGGCGACTCTGCTGGGGATGATGCCTCTGAACTTCGGTTTAGGGTTTAAGAATTCGAGCTCAGTTAAATTGTTGTTTTGTCTATATCTGATTTTACTACATGTTTAATTAACGTGCTACATGTCTACCGCTTTGATACTAGCTGCATTGTACATACAAACTGTTATATGCTTACCGCTTTGATATTACGTGAACTGTATATAAAACTGTGCCGCAAACCATTCACTTCTCACCCCCGGGGATGTGCTCACTGGTTGAGACTCCCTATTCTGTTAGTGTCATACCCGAAATAATGAAGAGGCTCGGAAAGTTTCTAAGCCGGTTGGCCTTTTGGTTCCCGGAAAGGAGCTCCTTCCTCAACTCAAGTTGTCCGCTCGGGTACACAGTCTAGAACACATACCCAGGTTTTCAAACTTAGAATAACGTGACTTCATGCCGGATCCCTAGTAGGAACGCTTATTTGCATCATGTTGCATTTGACTTAGGGGACTCAACACAGGGGTTGGGTCCGTCTAGGACAGGCAACCTGAAATGGAAGACCATCTTGCTATGCCATGTTTGTTTCAAGCATTTATTCGAGCTTGCATGCTGACCGGCTTTTAAATACTGAAAAAAAAAAAAAAAAAAAAAAAAAAAAAAAAAAACAGTGTGGGTAAATAGATATTTTCAGAAAATACAAAAATGGGTCTTACCAACAAAACCAATAGTTTGTTAACAAGAGACAACGGAAGGTTGACTTTGACAACAATGGGTTTCTTAACAAAATGTGTTTTTTTTTTCGGTCAATAAAAGAAAATGCGTTTCTTAATAAAATGTGTTTTCTTTGTCGGCAAATAAAAGAAAATGTGTTTTCTTAACTAAATGTGTTTTCTTTGTCGGTCAATAAAGGAAAATGTATTTCTTAACAAAGTGTGTTTTGCCGGTCAATAAAAGAAATAGTTTGTCTTGCCGGGCCGAACTACGCAAGTTTGATTCTCACCGGATGTGAGATACGTAGGCAACCCCCGTTGGGTCCAACTTGCCATTTTTCAAAAAAAATATACCAAAATCTGTAAATTTTGAAAAAAAATTATTGCCAACCAAAATGATCGTTTTCTTTAAATAAATGTGCAGGATGAGCACGATTCAAAATGAACCCTTTTCACTCATGACTAAAATTCCGGTACAAATACGGCTATGGTGGAATGATCTAGGCCAAGGAGGACAGGATGAGGTCAAAAAGTATTTGAAAGGTCTCACGGGTCTGCTTGAAATAAAACCCCGGGGGGACATCATAAGAGCCTTAGTCACATATTGGGACTCCGCGCACAATGTCTTTCACTTCTCGGACTTCGAGCTCACCCCAACTGTTGAGGAAATGACCGGATACATTGGAAACACCGATATACCATTGGGGCATCAATATCTAATCGCCCCCAGGGTTGTCGCCGTACATCGGTTTTTAGATTCACTGAAGACGGCCAGAACGGTGCGTAACCCGGATCTAGCACGAGGGTTTTGTACTTTGAACTTCATTTATCAAAGGTACGGTCATGCGGGAGGTTTCGACGACCCAGAAAACAAATTATGCAGCAAGGGTAATCGCCCGAAATGGGAGGAGCACAGACGAGTTGCTTTCATGATAGCCTTTTTAGGACTCGTGGTATTCCCGAGGAAAGACGGGAACATTGATATAAAGTTGGCCGGAGTCGTCAGTACTTTGCTTGACCAAAGCGAGAGTACTCTTGCTCCTATGATACTGTCAGACATATATCGAGCCCTCACAATCTGCAAAGCCGGGGGAGATTTTTTCGAAGGCTGTAATTTACTGCTGCAAATGTGGATGATCGAGCACCTGTGTCGCCGCACCCAATTCTTGAGATATGGTCTAGTTGAGAAAACTTGCATAAGCGAATTCTATACAAGGATTGATAGGGTCGTCTTACCTGAAGGAACATTGGCATGGAGGGCATACTTTCAGGCTCTCAACGCAAGCCAAATACAATGGACGTTGGGTTGGTTGCAGATAGACAGAATCGTGTACATGCCAGCGGCTAGGTCCCCCTTTCTCTTAATGGGACTTAAAAGCATTCAACCTTACGCGCCCCATCGGGTGTTGAGACAGCTCGGGAGGTGCCAGATAGTGCCCAAAGAAGAAGACCTGAGTACCCAGGTTATTGAAATTGGTCCCGATGGTCAATTCCCGGAAGCGAGGGTCCGCCAGATCTGGAGCAAATGCCAATATCTAGAGGCAAACACTTGTGTGCATGATCGAGCTAGAGGAGAGGTTGTACCTAGATATCTTACTTGGTACAAAGGAGAAACGTCGGGGGAAAGACCAGCCAAAAGACCTCACCTCAGGGAATTTGCTGAAGCGTCCCAAGACCAATGGGACTGGTTGGCTAAGGAAGAGGTTTACAAAACCAGGATTGGCAAGATAGAGCAACGGGTCCAAGATCTTCAATTTGAAAGGGATGTGCAAGCCGCCGCCAACGAAGGAGATAAAAAGAAGTTGGCGCAAGAAAATGACTTTCTGAGAGCTCAAATCCAGCAAATGAAAAGGGATGTTGATAGACAGTTGAGGAGTCGGGCAGACGAAAAATTGATAAAGGGTTTGAAAAGCCAAGTTGCCGATGTCCAAAGAGAATTGGAAGAGTCTAAGGCCCAAATAGTGAGGATCCGAGCTGGCTGGAGAAAGGAGGCACATCAACATGCACTTCACCTACAACGGGTGGAAGAGGATTACACTGATATCGTCACCAGTTTAAGGGAAGCAAATGTTGTCCTCAGAGAGCGGGTTTTTAAGCAAGCCCAAGATGCCAGAGCAGACCTCGACCGTTGCCACAACTTGATGGCTCGGCTGCAAGAACAAATAGACAGGCTCCTAGACCAGGTCACCAACAACGCTCGAAGATTGGGGGCGAAAAACCAGCAGATAGAGCGGCTACTCGGAGAAAGGTACATGATCAGGGACAGGATTGGAGAAATCGGGCACTATGTTACCATGAAGTGCCTAGCTTGCGAAAGAATGCCCCGCGCCGACCTTTTCGCTTCAGTTATGGGTTATGTTCATCGGATCATGGAAGAGTTAAGGGAACTACACAAGGACCTCACACCAAGGCCCGCGGCAAGGCCGAATGATGCCTCGCGGGCCCCCAAGGATTTTAGGGCATTAGATTTTTGATTGAAAATGTATTTTGAAATGTTGAGTCAAGCTAGTTGGCATTTTTATCTTTACTTTCCCAAGTCAAGCATTTTCTTTTGTTTTGCTGATTGTTGTAAGACGTGTTTTGTAACTACACGGTTTATTTGATATAAAAGTTACTGAATTTTGCCACAATCTTGTTACCAGAACTACGCTCGGTCTGATTCACGCGGGGTCGTGATACGTAGGCAATCCACATAAGATTCGACCACCACTAAAAAGAAAGAAAAAGAATCCAAAGGTTAAATAACAATAAGGCTTGCAAAGATAGTCGAAAAAGAAAAAAAGGGGAAAAAGAAAAAAAGAAAAAGAAAAGAAAAAGGGCCGGAATGACGCATGTTAAAGAGTACATGTAGAAAGGGTTATTTGGTTAGGTGCATTGCATCCAACGTGCTATAACATATCTGCCAAACTCGGTGAACTAACAAGTTTGTTGCGTATTCCAGAAAGTTTAGCAGTTGGTTTGACAGAATATCCTGGCCAGCCATCACTACCGTACTAGATCCAAAGGACCAGTTACAGTAAGCATGTCGAGTTCTGGCAAGAGTCTCGAAGAAGAAAAGTCCGAGCTACAAATCATGAAGGAAGAAGTAGACCGGTTAAAACAACAGATAACGGAGATGCACTTGGCCTGGGCCAGGGAACAGTCTTCACCAAACCGCCCTACTCTCGCCTCAGCTCCGGAACATCCGCCCATCGATCCTTCAACAAGCGCCCCGAGCTATCCATACTTTCAGGGGGAAAATCCATATGCCACCCACATTCCACCAGCCAAACCAAATCCTCCTCCGGTCACCCCTGTTTTTGTAGCACCTCCACCTGCTCCTCTGCAAAGGCCGGCCAGCGAGCCATATGTTCAGATCCATGACAACTCTTACTATCCTCCGGAGCCTACTTTCAGGGCTCCTGAACCACAATCACATACACCTCACTGGGATAATCCGGCAGAACCGGAAAAACACTTCCAAAGTTCGGAACACGAGGAAGTTGCCAGAAAAGTTAAAAGCCCGGAGCAGTCCTTCAGGAACATGCACGGTTTAGGCAACCAGGTCAGCGTCGCCTATAAGGATCTGTGTCCATTTCCGGACGTCCAGTTGCCAGCAGGATTTAAAATGCCCAAATTCGACCTATACGAGGGGCATGGTGACCCAGTGGCCCACCTGCGGGGGTTTTGCAGTAAAATGAGAGGGGCCGGAGGACGGGACGAGCTTCTTATAGCCTACTTCGGCCAGAGTCTGGGAGGATCGGCGTTGGAGTGGTACACTAGACAGGATCCCAGTAGATGGTTTACGTGGGATGATCTGGCTCAAGCTTTTATCGGCCAGTTCCAGTACAATCTTGAGATAATCCCCGACCGTCTATCATTGCTAAAATTAGAGAAGAAGCCTGCTGAAAGCTTCAGGGAATTTGGTTTCCGATGGAGGGAACAGGCGGCCAGGGTAGATCCACCGATGAGAGAGAGCGAGATGGTGGATTACTTCTTGCAGACATTAGAGCCCACCTACTTCGGACATCTGGTAACGTCCGTAGGTAAATCATTCACCGAGGTGATAAAAATGGGGGTATGATCGAGGAAGGTTTGAAGGCCAACAAGATCATGAGTTACTCAGCACTGAAAGCCACCACTCAGGCTATCCAAAGCGGTACCGGAGGAGTACTAGGGAAGAAGAGGAGAGAGGAAGTTGCGGCCGTCGAGTCCGGGGCATGGTTCAAAAATAGAGGCCCCGCACCCCAATATAGCCCACCCCAACCTCACCACCAAAACTACTCTCACAACCCATATAGCCACCCGCAACATTATTATCCCGCACTTGATCCTCATTTTACTGTCCACCATGCACAATCCTATTCTGCACCTCCTGTTCATGCACCGTGGCGTGCACCGAACCCCCAGAACAATCATCCACCCCCAAGAGCTTACAGAAATCCCTCGGGCGCGAGTTTCCGTCCGAACCAGGCATTCAGGGGCGACAGGGCGCCAAAGCCAAAGACTTTCACTCCCTTAGGAGAGTCTTACACCAGGCTGTTCCACCGGTTGAAGCAAGTAGGATTGCTCAATCCGGTTGAAGCTAAGCTACCAAACCCCCTCCCGAAGAACCTGGACCATTCAGTAAATTGTGCTTACTGCTCGGGATGTCCGGGGCACGATACAGAAAAGTGTTGGAGGCTAAAGACGGCCATCCAGGAGCTTATTGATACTCGCAGGATTGAAGTCCAGACTCCAACAGAGCCCAACATCAACCAAAACCCGCTTCCAACTCATCATGAGACCAATATGATCGAGTTGGTACGGGCGGAGGAAGGAAAGGAGAAAGCCTCTCAGACCGTAATGATGATTAAGTCTAGCGGGGCAGGAACGAGAAAAGGGCCAAGCTGTGATGAGTCGCCCAGTTGCAAGAAGGACATACCAGGGGAGTCGGAAGCAGGAAAGGAAAGCGTGAACGAAGTACCGGTGAAGCCGGCCAAGATAGTTGTACCAGGGGCAGCAATCAAGCCCATCTTGACAGTAGCAGGCGTTCGAATGGATCCTTTCATCATCCGGCCGGCCACACAGTTGCCAGTAACTGATAGCCGGGCTATCCCATGGAATTATGCTCGGATTACAACGATCTACAGAGGAAAGGAGGTGAAAGAGGAAGTTTGTGAAGCCCAAGGGTTGACCCGCTCGGGGAGATGTTTTGCCCCCGCGGAATTGAGGAAGACCACTCCGGCAGTATTGAAAAAGCCGGTCACTGATGAAGAGGCGGAAGAATTCTTGAAAAAGATGAAGCTGCATGACTACTCCGTCTTAGAGCAGTTGAAGAAGACTCCGGCGCAAATATCATTGCTATCCTTGCTGATACATTCTGAAGAACATCGGCAAGCATTGATGAAAGTCCTGAATGAGGCACATGTACCGGATAAAATCTCGGTGAGCCATTTGGAGAAGATCACCAATAGGATCTTCGAAGCAAATCGGATCACCTTCACCGATGACGAGTTGCCTGAGGAAGGCACTGAGCATAACAAGGCTTTATATCTTACGGTGAAGTGTGAAGAGGCGGTGGTTACCAAAGTCTTGGTCGATAATGGGTCCAGTGCTAACATTTGTCCTCTCTCTACACTGGGCGGCAAATTGAAGGTAGACATCGGCAGGGTACGCGAGAACAGGGTATGTGTCCGAGGGTTCGACGGAGGAGGCAAAGCGTCGGTTGGTGACATAGTGCTAGTCTTGACAATCGGGCCAGTGGAGTTCACCATGGAATTCCAGGTGCTGGACATGGTGGTGTCATATAACCTCCTAATAGGGCGACCATGGATTCATGCCGCAAGAGCAGTTCCATCCAGCTTACACCAGCTCGTCAAGTTTGAATGGGACCAGCAGGAGATCGTCGTCCATGGAGAGAACGATCCACAATCAGGCACCATCATTCCCTTTGTTGAAACAGAAGAAGATGTTGGGCCGTGGGTGTATCAGGTCTGCGATGTGGTGTCCGCCCACCGAGTTCCGGAAGGGGAATGTATTCCCGGCGACAGAACAATTACCGCGGATGTCATGGTGGCGCATGAAATGTTGCGACATGGTTTCGTACCCGGTAAAGGGCTAGGTGCATCTCTGCAAGGAATTATACAACCGGTATCGGTGGTCGAGAACTTGGGAACCTTCGGCTTGGGATTCCAGCCAACCTCAGAGGACATCCGGCGAGCAAAGAGGAGCAAGCAGAAAACATGGGTGCTCCCAAAGCCTGTTCCACGCCTTTCCCAATCTTTTGTCAAGTCCGGAGCAAGAGGACATCCAGCGCCAAAGATTCCCGGTCCTACGGTCAGGCCAGACGAAGAGTTCTTCAGGAAGTTCGAAAACCTATTCACAGATGTATGTATGCTCGAAGATGGCGAAGGATCCAGTCATGCCGAGATACAATTTGTGGGACCAAAGGCAAAACTGAATAACTGGAAGGCTACTCCTCTCCCTGTCCGGAAGGAGTCTTGGTAGTTTGTCTTGGATTGTTTTTCTTTCGAAATTTTGTATTGGGGGCTTGTCCCCGGAGTAAAATCCCTTTGTTTTTAGTTCATTTTTGATTTAAGTTTGCAGTTTGTTTTCCCTTTGTACAATTCCCATTAATGAAATGTGGTTCCTTCGCGTCTAATTTTGTTTATCTTTTTCCTTCTTTTTACTTTTCTGAACAGCCTTCTTTCAACTGATCTTAATGATATGGCGTGCTTAAAGATTAATCAACCGAGTCTAGAAAGTCAATCGGGTTTGGAAATAATAACGCATGAAATAAGAAGTGACGAGAGTGAGTCAGAGTACGGCGATGATGAAGCCGTAGAAGAAATCGGTGAAGAATTAAGTCACTTCGAGGAAAAACCCAAACCGAACTTAAATGATACTGAGGCCGTTAATCTAGGGAATGCGGATGACGTCAAAGAAACCCGGATAAGTGTCCATATTGAACCCAATCTGAGAGAAGAATTGATCAAAACACTCATGGAGTTTAAAGACATTTTCGCATGGTCGTACGATGACATGCCCGGACTCAGCACTGATCTAGTGGTTCATAGATTACCCACTGATCCGGCATATCCGCCCGTCAAGCAAAAACTGCGAAAATTCAAGACGGAGATGAGTGTGAAGATTAAGGAGGAGGTAACCAAGCAGTTGCAGGCGAAAGTCATTCGTGTCACTCGATACCCTGAATGGTTGGCTAACGTAGTGCCGGTGCCAAAGAAAGACGGAAAGATCGGGGTATGCGTGGACTATCGCAATCTCAACAAGGCAAGTCCTAAGGATAATTTCCCACTTCCCAATATCCATATCCTGATTGATAATTGCGCCGGACGCGAAATTGGATCCTTTGTGGACTGTTATGCGGGATATCATCAGATTTTGATGGATGAAGAGGACGCAGAAAAGACGGCTTTTATCACACCGTGGGGGACTTATTGCTACCGAGTGATGCCGTTTGGTTTGAAGAATGCAGGGGCAACCTATATGAGGGCGATGACTACGGTATTCCATGATATGATACACAAGGAAATTGAGGTGTACGTGGATGATGTGATCATAAAGTCTAGGCGTCAAGAAGACCATGTTGCCGACCTCAGGAAGTTCTTTCAAAGACTTCGAAGGTACGACATCAAGCTCAACCCGGCCAAATGCGCATTCGGAGTTCCATCAGGAAAGTTGCTAGGATTCATCGTCAGCCGACGGGGCATTGAGTTGGACCCCTCCAAAATCAAGTCCATTCGGGAGTTACCCCCGCCGAAGAATAAAACAGAGGTAATGAGTCTGTTGGGAAGGTTGAATTACATCAGTAGGTTTATTGCCCAGCTTACGGCAACTTGTGAACCCATATTCCACCTATTGAAGAAAGACGCCGCGATAGAATGGACGGCAGAATGTCAGGAAGCGTTTGACCGGATCAAAGGGTATCTGTCAAATCCACCCGTACTAGTTCCGCCTGAGCCAGGTAGACCCCTGATTCTTTATCTGACGGTCTTGGAGAATTCGTTTGGCTGCGTACTGGGGCAGCATGATCTTACCGGCAGGAAGGAACGGGCCATTTACTACCTCAGTAAGAAGTTCACAGTCCACGAGGTCAAGTACACTCATCTAGAAAAGACATGTTGCGCCCTAACTTGGGTAGCCCAAAAGCTGAAACACTACTTGTCTTCTTACACCACGTACCTCATTTCGCGGTTGGATCCGTTGAAGTATATTTTCCAGAAACCCATGCCTACAGGGAGGTTAGCAAAGTGGCAAATATTACTTACGGAATTCGACATCATATACATGACGAGGACGGCTATGAAAGCTCAAGCCCTGGCCGATCACTTAGCTGAAAATCCCGTTGATGACGAATACGAACCTTTGAGGACGTATTTTCCAGATGAGGAAGTATTGCGGATTGAGGGGTTGGAACTAACCAAGGATCCAGGATGGAAGCTCTTCTTCGATGGAGCGGCAAACGCAAAAGGAGTCGGAGTAGGGGCTGTGCTTATATCTGAAACAGGACATCATTATCCTGTTACTGCTCAACTGCGTTTTCACTGTACCAATAATATGGCTGAGTACGAGGCATGTATCTTAGGGCTGCGATTAGCGGTGGACATGGATGTACGGGACGTCTTGGTCTTGGGGGACTCGGACCTTCTGGTACATCAGATTCAGGGAGAATGGGAAACCAGAGATTTAAAGCTTATCCCATATCGTCGGTGTTTGCATGATTTGACCAAACGCTTTCGATCGGTAGAGTTCAGGCACATCCCAAGGATGCATAATGAGGTTGCCGACGCGTTGGCTACTTTAGCGTCGATGCTACATCACCCGGACAAGGTCCGTGTCGATCCGTTACATATCCAGATCCGGGATCAACATGCTTATTGTAATGTGATAGAGGAAGAGGTGGATGGTGAGCCGTGGTTTCATGATGTCAAGGAATACCTCAGGTTAGGAGTATACCCAGAACAAGCAACTGGAGATCAAAAGCGAGCTATTCGGCGGTTGGCGAACGGATTTTTCCTTAGTGGAAGGGTGCTATACAAAAGGACCCCGGATCTGGGATTGTTGAGATGTATAGATGCAAGTCAAGCCACAACAGTGATGACGGATATACACTCGGGAGTTTGCGGACCACACATGAGCGGATACGTATTGGCAAAGAAGATTCTTCGAGCAGGATACTATTGGCTCACTATGGAGCGAGATTGTATAAGTTTCGTGCGAAGATGTCATCAGTGTCAGATACACGGAGATCTGATTCATTCTCCGCCGACTGAATTGCATACAATGTCAGCACCATGGCCGTTTGTCGCATGGGGTATGGATGTTATTGGACCTATTGAGCCTGCGGCTTCCAATGGTCACAGGTTCATTCTAGTAACGATTGATTATTTTACCAAGTGGGTGGAGGCCAAAACATTCAAATCAGTGACCAAGAAGGCGGTAGTGGACTTCGTACACTCCCACATCATTTGTAGGTTTGGAATTCCAAAGATGATCATTACGGATAACGGTGCAAATCTTAACAGTGGATTGATGAAAGAGGTATGTCAACAGTTCAAGATTACACACCGAAATTCCACACCGTATCGCCCAAAAGCAAACGGTGCGGTCGAGGCAGCAAACAAGAACATAAAGAAGATATTGAGGAAGATGATAGAAGGGTCTAGGCAGTGGCATGAAAAGTTACCATTTGCGCTGTTAGGTTATCGCACTACCGTCCGGACTTCGGTAGGTGCAACTCCTTACTTGTTGGTATACGGGACTGAAGCAGTAATACCCGCAGAAGTTGAGATTCCATCTCTCCGAATCGTCGCTGAAGCTGAGATTGATGACGACGAGTGGGTCAAAACCCGATTAGAGCAATTAAGCTTGATCGATGAAAAGAGATTGACAGCAGTATGTCACGGCCAATTGTATCAAAAGAGAATGGCGAGAGCATATAACAAGAAGGTACGTCCCAGGAGATTTGAAGTGGGACAGCATGTGCTGAAGAGAGTTCTACCACATCAGGCCGAGGCGAAAGGCAAGTTCGCTCCAAATTGGCAGGGACCATTTGTGGTGACTAGAGTATTATCCAACGGCGCTCTATGTCTGACGGATGTTGAGGGAAGATGCACCGATATGGCTATCAATTCTGATGCAGTTAAGAGATATTATGTGTAATTCTTTGATGCATTTGTCAACGTTTGGTTTCGTTTGTGTGTATTTGGCATTTTTCGGAGAATGAAATGACGGAGGCAATTTTTCTACTACCCAAACACTTTAACCTTTGTTTCCCCATTTGAGCTTTAATTATTCTTTCATATACCCTCTTTCGGAATCATCAAGGAAGATGCGTAACAGAATAGAAAAGAAACAAAGAAGTAATACAAGAAAAAGTGAACTACGTTCGACCCTGATTCCTCAAGAAGGATACGTAGGCGCCACACGGCTCGGTCATAATAAAATAAAATCAAAAATCCCCCCAAGCAACAAGACTGGGGCAAAAGTCATTGTTTCGTTGGAAAGATAGTGTGGATTCCGAAAGTTGTAATAAGCTAACCGTCGAGGCTAAACCTCTTTCTTCAGCCCCACGCGCAGAAACCATATTAAGAACCAGAAAGACCTCTCGATCAGTATTTGAAAAGTGCCAAGTCATGTGAACGAAGGCCAAGAGTGACATCCCGACCCTCGATTGAATCCAAGATGCACAAGCCGAAAGGGGATAACGCTCTAGAGGGAATCTCAGGGGTGATACCCCGCCGCAAGGAAAGAAAGCATAAATGAGAGAGTCTTAACGGTGAAAACCCTCGCGGGCACCTTAAGGCGAAGGAAGTTGAGAGAAGTAAAATGAGAGAGTCTTACGGTGAAAACCTTTTACGGGCACCTTAAGGCGACGGGAGATAGAGAGAAATGAGAGAATCTCACTAGTGAAAACCCTTTGAAGGGCACTGTGAGGTGACAGGGCGAGATAGTTGCAAGATGTCCGCATGAGACAAGGTTTGGGCATCCGCTTACCTCTAGCAGGACGCGGTATCAGAAAGTGATTGACATGAATAGACTGGGTAGTTTAATCTCAAAGGCGCGGCATAACCATTGGATCAGGCACACATTCAGATAAGTTTTCCTATTTTTGAGTTCAGAAAAGTTTTCTCTTCTTTTGTCATTTGCGGTCAGTAGTCTTTTCTTTTCTTTTCTTTCATTTTCGAAAATTGATTTTTCAAAGCTTACTACCAAGTCTCCCAAAGCGGTATATTGAAAGTGAATAGGCACGGAACAAGGCAATGAGACAGAAGTCGTTACGATAATGAGATTGGGATGACAGGCTGAGTGGAAGGTTCACAAGAATTATGGAGTGTGATGGACACATGTGGCATGTCCGAAAGATGATTTCACGCAACAGATCACCGGCTAAAAAGAGTCGGACCAAACCAAAGAGTGGAATAAAAGGAAAGATGAGAGGTCGTTCGTGGAAAAAGCATCTTCCCAAGCAAGCGTCAACGTCGTCCTCAAAGTTCGAGAGAGGCCAAGCGGCTGAAAGAGAATGGCCTCAACAAGAGTGGCACGACCACTCGCGGCGTTTTGAAACTAACAATTTTTCTTTGATTTAAAGCAGGAAAAGAGGGTCCGACGGCAGAAAAGCATACCGTCCAGAAGTTTATCACACTGGGGCAGAAAATTTTCTCCGGTTGCGAAAATTTTCTGGAAAGCAAGACTCAGAGGATAAGTGTAGAAAGCAACACAAGATGGGGTGATCCTTGAGCCGGGTATCATCTCCAGCAGTTATTGGAAAAAGAAAAATGGCTTCGAGATTCCCCCAGCAGTATTACATCCTATAATTTGATCAAGGAAACAAAAGCGTGAGTCCCGGAAGAGGTAGGGGAAGAAGGAAGAGAATGAGGGGTGAAGGAAACAAAGAATACTTCCTCAGCAGCATCACCCCCAGCAGGCGGGTAAACAGTTCCAAAAATATCCCCAGCAGCCAGAAGAAAAGTAATACGACCGGGGGAAAGCAATTCCGAGACAGGATAATTCAGAAGAAAAGGTGGTCCGAGAGGCAATGCAGGAAGAAGGAAATGGTACAAGAGGCAAGGAAGGTAATCAAGATAGGACGAAATCAGTGAAGTTGTAGTTGAAGTCAGGGAGCCCGCCTGGAGAATGGAGTGGCGATTTAATCTTGAAGTTGTAGTTGAAGTCAGGGAGCCCGCCTGGAGAATGGAGTGGCGATTTAATCTTGAAGTTGTAGTTGAAGTCAGGGAGCCCGCCTGGAGAATGGAGTGGCGATTTAATTTTGAAGTAGTAGTTGAAGTCAGGGAGCCCGCCTGGAGAATGGAGTGGCGATTTAATGTTGAAGTTGTAGTTGAAGTCAGGAAGCCCGCCTGGAGAATGGAGTGGCGATTTAATGTTGAAGTTGTAGTTGAAGTCAGGGAGCCCGCCTGGAGAATGGAGTGGCGATTTAATTTTGAAGTAGTAGTTGAAGTCAGGAAGCCCGCCTGGAGAATGGAGTGGCGATTTAATCTTGAAGTTGTAGTTGAAGTCAGGGAGCCCGCCTGGAGAATGGAGTGGCGATTTAATCTTGAAGTTGTAGTTGAAGTCAGGGAGCCCGCCTGGAGAATGGAGTGGCGATTTTGTTTCGAAGTAGTAGTTGAAGTCAGGAAGCCCGCCTGGAGAATGGAGTGGCGATTTAATGTCGAAGTTGTAGTTGAAGTCAGGAAGCCCGCCTGGAGAATGGAGTGGCGATTTAATGGTGAAGTTGTAGTTGAAGTCAGGGAGCCCGCCTGGAGAATGGAGTGGCGATTTAATCTTGAAGTTGTAGTTGAAGTCAGGGAGCCCGCCTGGAGAATGGAGTGGCGATTTTGTTTCGAAGTAGTAGTTGAAGTCAGGAAGCCCGCCTGGAGAATGGAGTGGCGATTTAATGTCGAAGTTGTAGTTGAAGTCAGGAAGCCCGCCTGGAGAATGGAGTGGCGATTTAATGTCGAAGTTGTAGTCGAAGTCAGGGAGCCCGCCTGGAGAATGGAGTGGCGATTTAATTTTGAAGTAGTAGTTGAAGTCAGGAAGCCCGCCTGGAGAATGGAGTGGCGATTTAATGTTGAAGTTGTAGTTGAAGTCAGGGAGCCCGCCTGGAGAATGGAGGGGCGATTTAATGTTGAAGTAGTAATTGAAGTCAGGAAGCCCGCCTGGAGAATAGAGTGGCGATTTAACTTTGAAGTTGTAGTTGAAGTCAGGGAGCCCGCCTGGAGAATGGAGTGGCGATCTGTTTAATTTGGTAGAGGAAAGCGGTAGAATGTAACAGAAATCTCCGGCATGAATCCAAGTTCATAAGAAGAGAAGAAGCATCAGAAGGAACGCCAAGTCAGACGGGATGGCAAGGAGCGCGACAAGATCAAGTTAAAAAGGGATAGATAAGAACTTGTAGTACTGTAACTTAGTCTAGCTTCTTGTTTTGCGTTGCCTAATGCGGTGTAACAAGGAAATCAGCTGAGCAGTGGTAACAGCAGTAACAGCAGTAACAGCAGTAACAGCGAGATCGCAACAGGCATGGTAGTCCCAGCTACCAGAACTTCCCGAACTACATTGACCTGATTCCCTTTTAGCCAGGGATATGTAGGAGACCTTTGAAGCAAGGTTCGGTCAAAACTTTTCCAAAATGCTTCATACGGAGTGTTCGAATAGGCAAAAATCGCTTATATCCGCTCATTTATCTTTGCACGAAAACTCTGCGTGTTTACGCGCAAAGAGGGGCAGTTGTGAGCACGTGATTTTTGCCTTACTTGAGAAGTACTCCCAGAAAATTCAAAAATAAAAATAGTTTCATGTTGGGTATGACTTTTGTGATTTTGTGTTATCGTATCTTTTTGTGTGCACGTTTATTTATTTAAATTAAAAATACAAAAAATATATGTTAAGTTTTGCATTTTTAGTGTTTGATATCGAAGTCATGTGATTTACGTTTTAGGCAATATGTAATTGTGCACGTTAATTGTAGTAAAAAAATAGCGGTGTTATAGGTTAGTATATACATATGTGTGTATATATATATATATATGTATATATATACATATATATATATATATATACACATACACATATAATATCCGATCTGGGCCAAATTCAGTCTAAAAGCCAGGCCCAAACGGATTTCTTATAACCCAGCCCAAATACCCGTCCAGCCTCAGCCTGTATAACACTTGATCTGGACCGTTGGATTTTATTATCCAACGGCCCAGATTAATCATTTAATCCCAATATACACTCGGACTATGCTTTAACCAAACGACGTCGTTTGGTTTAAGTGAGGGGATCCTGATCGTTGATCGTAAATGATCCAACGATCAGGATTCAATCTCATCTCTGGTATATATTCCTCATTTCATACCCCGCCCCCCCAAGCCAGAACCCCCCTCTCCCTTCATCTCCCTCAGAAGCTCTCAAAGCCCGGTGTAACGCCGCCCTCCTCCGCCGTACTCCGCCTGCCGGAAATCGCCTCACGGCGGTTCCGGTAGGCCAATCAAACCCAAACCAACGCCAAACCTTCCCCTCACCTCCCCCATCACGAACCCGGCCTCCACTAACCTCGAATCATGCCGGAGCTCCTCGAATCTTCATTTGAAGATTCGAGTCAAACTCGAACCTATGCCAAATCACCCCAAACTCACCCCAAACCCTCACATGGCCTCCCTCGTACCCCCGCCGGCATTGGTTTGCTTCGAATCTAACCAGAACCAGTAAAGCCCCAAATTTGGACCCTCAAGAACCCTAGAAAATCAAATGTTAAAATTTGTCAAATGAATCAAGATTTGGGGTCTAATGGGCCTTAATCGAAGTGTTTTTATTCAAGAACACTTCGACTAAGGTTCGTTCGATCTCAAAGCGAGCAAAGTCTGAGGCGAGCTCGGGTCCGTCGAGTAAAGCTTTGGAGCCTTTCCCGTTGGTGCGGCAGCTGTCATTGGTAATCAAGGTCTAATTAATTGTTAGTTTAGTTTGCTTAACATGTTCTTCTTTTTCTATTCATCCTTTAAATTATGCTGGCCATCTTCAATGGACCTCTTTATTTGGTCGTTTCCTTCTATGTTCAGTGTTAAAATGAATCGTATATTCAGTTCGATTAAGGTCGTCAAGCATTTAATCCGTATTCGATTTGGTCCCTTGATTCTGCTTGAAGCATATTGAATCTGTAGGTCACTCATTTGATATCCATTGTGTATGTTTGTCGTCAACTATTCAATGTGGTAGAATAGTTTCGTATGTCTTGTTTATTAGCATTGATTGAATAGCCGTTAGGAGTTAAATTGGTTGTTTGACTGATTGTTCATTATGAAATAGGAATTGAATTGGCTTGATTTGTTTGAATTAAAATAGGACTATGAATTGTACTCTTGGTAGTTTCTGCAAAGCATTAAGCTGATAGGCCTGTTATTAACTAAGTAAAGTAATAGATTAATGAGGGATGATGACTGTGCAAAACACTGGCAGTCAAGTAGGAATCACATGGGCACAATATCACTAAGGGAGGGCACACCTGAATGCTAATGACTGCCAGTGCACTGGTTGATAAAATAATGGTATAAGGCACTTATAGTGGGCTGGCAGAGCATGGGTTAGGCAAAGGGATGGGTCTGCCTAGGGAATATACTGGACTGGCAGGCAGAGCATGGGGAGGGGGTGTCTGTTGATTATTGTATGTTAGAGTTTTCTGATTCTCTTGGCTTGGGGAGTTCATTTTTAACTATAAGTATAAGAGACTTGGAGAGCAAAAGGCAGACGGTGAGAATTGGAGAGAACCAGAGTAATTGGAGAGAAAAGAACATTGAAATACATACAGTAAGGGCTGAGAGTGCACATACACAAGAATATAGATAGAGAAAGCTAGTAAGTATAGGCCAAGAGACTGTTTCGATTGGCCTTTGGGTACTGTTTTCGTGTGTTTTAGTTGGG
Organism: Nicotiana noctiflora; assembly: GCA_032618575.1. NCBI lineage: Eukaryota > Viridiplantae > Streptophyta > Magnoliopsida > Solanales > Solanaceae > Nicotiana > Nicotiana noctiflora. Next base: position 236,963 of record JASVEL010011629.1, on the reverse strand, counting down.
AGTGGCTGAGTGTTGGTCATTTGGTTGCTTGTTGTTCCTGTGTTGGTGTTATTGATCTCCTGCTGCATTGCTACTGCTGTGATTGAGTTTGTTGCTGCCTGGGGTTGTTGTGTGGTTGTTGTTGGTCCTTTAGTTGTGGTTGTCTCTGCTGTTAGTCCTTAGCTCACATGCTACTGTTGTTGGTTTGCTTCACTGGTGGGGTTTTGTTGCTGTGATTGCATCTTGGCTTTTGTTTTGGTTCTATTTTCTGGTTGTTGCCTGGTGCTGTTTGCTGTGGTGTGTCGATTGGTTGTTAATCCTGCTGTTGGGATTGTTGTTGGCCACTGGTTGCTGTTATTCTTTTGGTTGTTGCTGTTGCTGTGCATATAGGTGGCAGTAGCTGCCACTGGTTGCTGTTGGTCTGCTGTTTGCTGTGTTTCACCGGCTTAACTGATCTCCCTTCTCTTGCTTTGACAATTTCCAGGTATTTCACTACTGCCTGAAGTTGTAGACATGAATGGAAGCAATGAAACTTAGTTAAATACATGTGTACTCATTAAGGAGAACCCGAATATGTAATAAGCTGTATGTGTTGTAAACTGTGTTAACTTCATATTTCCCTAGCCTTTTGTAGTAGAAATGGTCTATTGGAAACACATTATGCAATAGATAGATGAATCAGTGAAATACATATTGTTATAGGTGCCAATTTGTTCAAGTTAAAAGTGTATCATAACTAACACCCAGTGTAGAGGTAAATAGAGGCATAATGATGGTAGTTTGATCAAAAATTATGAATTAGTAAGTACCACGCTCAATGTTCAAGTAGTTAATTGTAACAATAAGCGTGTAAATCCTGTTTTTGTCTATAGTTCGTTCAAAAAGGGGAATCATGACGATTGATGTATCACTCCGTTGCTATTAGATTATCAGTACACTTTAGCTCGTGTATGTCTACTATGATCTAGATCCTTTACACGAAAGCTGGTTATCAATTAGATTAGATTAAAATCGGAAACATGTTCAATATTCTTTCCTTAAATAAAACAAAAGTTTTCTGTTGACCAAATTAGCTTAGCCGATTTGAATAAAAATCTAAGTTTAAGTAGTTTAAGAGCATAGTAAATCGTCTTCTAGCGTTCAATTTTGAGTCGGGGCTCTATTGAATGGCCCAAGTAAAAGAAAGTATCGAACTAGTAATGATAAACGATTAACATTTTTCTTTGTTAGAGATAAATCAAGTAGAGAATATAGTTCATCTTAGGCTCGGCCCTAATAATAATGAGATGAGCCTCGCCAAACGCAAATATACAATCGCGGGGCCCTCTAATCAGTTGTGGTGAAAACTTAGCCTTGGAAAGACCGTTTAGTTAATTTCACGGTCTTTTTCGAAGTTAATAAAGACGGTAGACTCTTTAGGCACGACTTGAAATAAAATTACTTTCCTGAATACGGGTGTGCATTTATGTGACCCGAATCTTACTCTCGGCGAAACTGAAATACATTAGAGTCGCAGGCGTACTGGTTACGGTGCGGCTCGAAATGTGTTTTCGTAACGTCGCAATTCTTCTAAAAAATAAGAGCGGAACATTGAAAGCACATAGTTAAAATATATAAAAGAATCAGATAGAAACAAAAATTGCAATTGAGCGACCGTGCCAAAACCACGGAATCCGGGAGTGCCTAACACCTTCTCCCGGGTTAACAGAATTCCTTATCCAGATTTCTAGTTTCGCAGACTGTATTACAGAGCCATAAATTTCCTCGGTTTCGGGATTAAACCGGTGACTTGGAACACCATTATTTTTCCAAGTGGCGACTCTGAATTAAATAAACTAATCCCGTCTCGATTGTCCTTTAATTGGAAAAACTCCCTCGCGTCCTCGCGGGTGCGTAAAAAGGAGGTGTGACAGATACAACTCCACCTCCTTGTCCAACCAATGTTACATCTCCCTTCTCTATTGACTCAATCTCCTCCTCCATGGATCTTCTCCACTTTTTGTTTGTAACAACTTCATCGAAGTTCATTGGTTTACTGTCAGCAAAAAGACAACATAAAAATCAAAATTAGTAACTTCTTCTGTGTCCTCGTAGAGCTCTTGAATACTCCTTGTCCTTTGTGGCTGTTCATTTGAACTTTCTTGAAATGAACAAGACATGGACTGAAGAAAAAAAATCAAAATTAAGGGAGAGATTTGTGAGGCTCATTTTGAAGAAAAATAAAAAGAAGAAAAATGTGATAGGAGGTGCCTAACATTGTTGACAAATTTGGTGAAGAAAAATGAGATAGGAGGTGCCTAACTTGGTTGACAAATTTATTGAAAAAAAATGGGATAGGAGGTGCCTAACTTTGTTGAAAAATTATATGACTAAATGCATCTTCTCTGTAGTAGTTGAATAAAAACTCTTATTATAAATAGATGTATCCATTCTTCATTTCTAACACATCAAAATAAAGAGAGAAGCAACATATAGTTAGTGAGAGTAATCCACAGATTATTGTATGTGAGATAATTAGAGAGTGGTAGTAATATTATAATGAAGTTTGCTAAATAAAGAGTGTTATTTCTTTTAAAGTTGTAGTAGTCTCTTGACACTACTACGTTGTATTGTTATAGTGATAATATTGCTCCACTCGGGTATTATATTTTACTCTGCTAAAATATTTGGTGTCATCGTTACTCTATTGTGTTATTATTATTTGTTGTGGATATTATTCCTGGGCGGGATTATTATTTTTTCCCAACATATATTGTATGTTTTGTATATATATTCTCTTATATATTTTCTTGTAGTATATATAGGATGTTATGTATATATATTTCCTTATATATTTTCTTGTAGTATATATTGTACGTTATGCATATATATTCCCTTATATATTTTGTTGTATTATATATTGTATGTTACGTATATATATTATAGCTTGTAATAAATTGCAAGGTAAAGACAAAAAAAAATTGCAAAGAGATATTCAAAGGCATGTCTTATAATATTTATTACCAAAAATGGCATATCTTTCTTAGTCTTTTTTTTTCAATGGAATGAGCACAACAAGGTACTAAAAGTGAGGACCTCCTAATTCCATTGTAGGATTTAGCATTGCATCTACACTATATATATGGAGGACAGTGAAAAAATATTTTTTAAACTTTTCTTTCATTGCATTTATAGCGAGTTTATAAATTTTCCTACCCTCCGAAAATTCAACAAACAAATCACATAGTGCTGCAATATAAATTAAACAATTTGAAATAGTCGGATAATATTGCCCGAAAAATACATTTGTAGCAATTTGAAAATGTTCTAAAAAATCTATAAGAATTCTAACATTCGTCTAATCTTGAGTTGTAAACATTTCATGATCATCCTCACCACTAACCCGAGCATTAAATGTTGCATTAATTGGGTTTGTATATTCATACGCAACTACTAAACTTCCGTACATATAATTTTATCTAGTCGGGCAAGGTTTAGGAACCTTTCTTTCTCTAAGGCCATATTTATCACATTTTTTAAAATACTCTCTAAGTCTGCTTCTACGGTTTGAATGAAAAAGCTAATTAAGATTCATTCTAACCTTTTCAATTTCTAAATTATTCACATACCATCACCGACAATTAAATGATAAATATGACAAATACATCTCACGTGAAATATATTACTAAATGTAGATTTAGTGTTGTTGTAAATATGCGTATAGCACTAGTGTTACTAGAAGCATTATCCATAGAAATTGCCATTATTTTATCTCTAATGCAAAAATATCTACAACAGTGTTAGCAATAAACTTACCTGTGTAACATGAATTAATTATTCTATACGGAATAATGTGTTTTTGCATTATCGCTCCTCATCTATTCAGTGACTTGTAACAGTTAGATAATCACAGTCATTATTACTTCTACCAATATCAGTAGTAATAGAAATTTGATTAGTTATATGAGTAAATAAATACTGCAAATATTATTCATATTCATGTTTATATTTATAAATATCGCTCTTAACTGTTACGCGAGGCCAACATTTATAAGTAAGATTATAAACTTTTCTAATATAATGCACAAAATTAGGATTAGAAGTAAAAGTATAGGGTAAACACATAATGGTAACCATCTTTGCTAATTCTTCACGATCTTTATTTGGATCGTAATATAAAATACCTCCTATCATAGTGTTAATTCCTGGTTGAACTAGATTTGAACTTGTACTAGGGTTAACCGTTGTATCTACACTTGTCTCCTCTAGATGTGCTTTCATTTGTAAAAATCTAACTTTATCTCTATGGTGTATTAGTATGTGCCTAGTCAAACTACACTTGCCGCTACGCTCTCTAGTATATTTATGCACCAGTAATTTTCTACAATTCTTACACTTAGCCTTATTTTGTTCTCTTACTTGAGTAAAAAAATTCCAAACTAATGAAGTATCTAGGCGTTTTGAAGGTTGTCTATTAAAAGTAGGAGTTTCTACAGGTGGGTCGGCGGTACATCAGTTGGGCTATTAACAGGACTAGTAGGGGTATCATCTAAGTCCGGTTGGGTTTCATCTACATCCACATTTTCCTCATCATTTTCTAAGATAGTTTCATTAGGATAAAGAGCATTCATAACTTCTTCATTTAATCTTTGACCAGGTGCAACATTATGGCAAAATTCACTATCGGTAATTGAAAACAAGCGTTATCACTATCAAGAATAATAGGAGCAGCAGGACGGGTAACAGGTCTGGGTCGGGGAGCCGAGAGAAGGGTAGTTGGTTGGCGACTACTTTCACCAATTTTAGATTTTTCCTTACCACTAATTTTTTTTTTCAAAGAAAATATCATATTAATTATAATTATGCAAATTAAAACACACAAAAATATATTCTTAAAACTTAAGAGTTGGAATGAGTTTACCGAATTGCCGAACAACTTCTTGAAAATTAAAAATCGGTGAAGGCTTGAAGACTTGAATACTTCAATTCACCAACTTCACAATTTTTTACGAAATTGCAATAATAAAATAAGCAATTATAGAAGAGAAATTAGATATAGATTGAGAGAAATTGATGAATTGATGAGTAAAAATGAAAGAATGAGGCGGTATTTACAGTTGAAAATTGGAAAAAAGTATAATTATATAAAGTTTGGGGTTAAAATAAAATTTGGGGGCCAAATGGCTATTTATTAAAGTGGTCAACGGATAAATTATGAATGCCAACGGCTAGATATTAAAAATATGACCGTTGTCTTTTTAAAAAAAAAATTAAAAAGAACCGTTGGAGCCCGTTAGGCCCGGTTGAACCAATCCCGGACTTAGCGGTCCCGGGCTCGTGGGCTTGAAGATTTGAACCGGCCCGCCCCGGGCTTACTACACCGTTGTGGACCAGCCCAGCAGGACCGTTTAGCCCGTTAAGACCGTGGGCCCGGTCCCAGCCCGGCCCACTATACAACATTAATTGTAGCTTTGAGCTGTCTTCTGCGGTCAGACGTTTTACAATAAGCCTTAGGCAGTTTCTGATTCTAATGCAACTGAGCACTTATGATTGACTTCAAGCTCCAAAACACAAGTAGTATTAAGTTTTCTTGCAGAGACAGAATCTTAAAATTTTCGGGCACGTTTTATAATTACCAAGGAAGATAAAATACAGCCAGCCACTTCTTAACGTTAAGAGGCCGATAGATTTCATGTCAGTAGATTGTAGCACCTACTACTGCTTCGTGATGATGAGTACTTTAAAATAATGTTGAAGTTCATTGTAGAAGAAGAAAGAAGAAAACAAAGTAGGAGAGAGGAGAAGAAATGTGGCTAAAGTTGTTTAAAAAGTGGGTACAAGTTAAAAGTTTTAAAAAAATGAGTATTGATTAAATGGGGACAACCAAATGGGATGCCCCGTGCAATTTTTCGACATTAATTGGTTTCCTTTGGGCTGGTTTTAAAAGCAAATTATATTTTAAAGGGCCAAAAGAATATAAAACATTACTTATACACGCACGTTGCGCGTGTATTTCATATCGATGAATATAAATTTTAAAGAATTTCTTAGATATTATACACAAACGTGTTTGAATTATCGACATAAATTAAAAATCTAATACTAGGAAAAAATATGAACATTAATCACATTTATTTAACTCAATAAGAGAAGATCTCTTCTTTAAAACTGTCTTATTATTTGAACTTTCGTTAGGGACAGATTTATGTTCTCACGCCATCCTTTCTAGGTAAATTTGATCATTATCATGATAAGAGATGATACGTACCAATATATTTCGTTACTTCCTTTTAACTCAATAGTAATTGGTAATATTAGTTTGCTATGTATTTCTAATTTGATATTTATTTGTGATTACGTGCAACAGTGGTATCCAATTTTTATGTCACCTTTTAACCTATAACCTATTTTTAAAAATTATTAATTTCGTAACCACTTAATAGAAAATTTGTGTTAATATGGCCATTATACCCCTTTCAAAACATATAAAAATGCGTGTCTCCTCCGTATTCACATATTCAAATTACAGATCTCTTCCGTCTCTCCTTCATTAGTATTCAAATTCATATGTTTTCTGATTAATTGATTGGAGTTGTTTCACGAATTTCACTGAATTAATTTAAATTCCATATTCAAATTCAAATTCATCTCCAGAATTCAAAATATTTTCTGATTAATTCATTGAATTATACACTAATGTTTGATATATTACTAGAACTTTGGCCAACCAGCTGAAGTTTTTTTGTTGTTACTTAAAAACTTAAGCAATTAATGCACTAAAAAAATTCGGCCAACCAGCTAAAGTTTTTTTGCTATTATTCAAAAACTTCAACAGGCGGCAGAAGTTTTGCAATAGAATGGCTAAATTAAAAAAATCATAATGCACTAAAAAAACTCCGGCTAACCAGCTCAAGTTTTTTTGTTATTACCCAAAAACTTCAGCAGGAGGCCGAAGTTTTGCACCTACACTATCTAAATTAAAAAAAATAATCATAATGCACTAAAAACAACTTCGGCCAACCAGCTGAAGTTTTTTTGTTATTACTCAAAAACTTCGACCAACCAGCTGAAATTTTTTTGTTATTACTAAAAAACTTCGGCCAACCAGCTGAAGTTTTTTTGTTCCACTAAAAAAACTTCGGCCAAACAGCTGAAGTTTTTTTGTTATCTCATAAACTTCAGCAGGGGGCTAAAGTTTCCACATACAATGGATAAATTAAAAAAAAAATATCGCACTACAACAACTTCGGCCAACCAGCTGAAGTTTTTTTGTTATTACTAAAAACCTTCAAAAAATCATATTGAACTAAACACTTCGGCAAGCACAAAATATTCATCCAAAACAAAACAAATTCAAATGCAAATATATGCCAAAACATGAAGAAGAAAAAACTTCAGCTCACATCCTAAAGTATCATTTTCATCTTTTTAACTCTGAAACTTTTTAAAATTTTGAACATCGATTAGCCGTGTATGTGGGATATGGGAACAACGACGACTAGCAGTTGAAAATTCGAAAGAACGACGAAAACCGTTTGATTTCTGAGAAGAGCAAAGCGAAAAACGCGAAAAACGGGAGAGAGAAACAGTAGAGCACTAGAGTATACGTGGAGAGAAAGTAGTATTTTAATTAAGAAGGGTAATATAGTCTTTCAAATGACTTTTAATAAAAAAGTGGGTACAGGTACAAACAGAAAGACAAAGCGGCTACAGATTAAAAGGGGGCGCCAAAATAGGGCGCCCCGTGCAATTTTTACGTATCCACTAGATAGATTTATCGACATTATAAAATTTTTTCTAACATTTTCTTAAGAAAGGAATAGTTGAAATATCTAACATTTTCAACGTTAACAACCTTAAATCATAAAATTTTAGAAATCTTAAAATAATCGGTACAATTGACTTTAAGTTGTAGTGTTTTGGTATTTTAAAGTGGAAGACTTCTAACGTGGATTATTGTTTTAATTTATGTGAAGTTATTTTTTTTTGTTCCGTGCCAAAAAGAATAACCCATGTTTGACCCAAAAGCTATCGGTTGCTTAATGAGTTAAGGACAATCAAATATTATAAAAAGGGTAAATCGGAATCAATGGTAATATATCCAAAGCTCGATCTTTGGATTCATATAAAAGTTGTGCTTATACAATTGTAGCGGATCTTGATCAAGTTAGCTACAGGGAGATAAAATAGAGAGAGAATGATAGACAGAGAGAGAATTGTATTCTTATTGATTAATAACACTTGCCTTACAAATGAAGGGGACCTTTCCTTATATAGAAGGATGGTCCCCTCGCCAACACATTACATCATTTCAAAGCTACTATTATTACAATGAAGGTATAGGAGAGGGGAAATCAGGACGTCTACACGGGCGAGCCTGTTGATACGCCTCTATGGTCAGGGGCGTACCCCTTTTGTCGTATAGACGTGAGAGAGGATATCGTCTGACATCTATGGCCGTATAAGGATACGTGCTCGGCCCGTATTACATCCGAGTCGGCCATATGAGGATATATGCTCGACCCGTCCTACATCTGATTCGACCCCATACAGTTAATCCATATGCCTATTGGAGATGTATTCGACATATATCTACAATGGGTGGATAAAGTCGACCCGTACTGGGTCTATCCATATATGTACACGTGGCACGTTCTTCTGAACCGTCGTTTGCTGACGGCGTGCATCATAATTGCGGCTGCTCCCGAGGCAGGCCATAAAGGCGATTTGACGTTTCGGTTTCCCGCCTCTTTTCTGGTGCAAAACTCTTCGAATCCCGTGTAGTAGTTTATTATAAATAGTGAGAGGTTTCAAGACTTTCTATTCTTTGGAACATCAGAAAGTTCTCCCAAACTTTTGTCTCTCATCTTTTCTTGATAGAACTGCAACTTTTTACGTTGACCTTGTGTTTCGTCGTTATACCTTTAGTATAAAGGCTTCTAAAAATGGCTATGGGTAGTCGCCGTCATGGAACAGATGAGGGTGAAGATACTTCCAGGGTTTACCAACCATCAGGGGATGGCAAGAAGTCTCGCAAACCACTCGTCCCCCTATCCATAGATAATCTCCTTTCCCGCGATCTATATGTTCGGAGGGATTTCCCAACAAAAGGGATTACACCTGCATGGGAGAGGTCTATTTTCACTGAACCTCTCCTAAACGAACTCCGGGCGTCTTGTCAGATTCCGGAGGTGGATGTTATGCAGGCGGCCAGAAGGGAACTCGCCAACGTGCATAGGCCTGGGTTCTGCGCCTTCTACGAGTACCCCTTCATAATAGGGTGTAGCCTCCCCATCTATCCGTTGGCGGAGGGGCTGTAGCGATTCTAGAATGTGTGTCTAGCTCAGCTTACCCCCTACACATGGAAGATATGTCGTATACTGATGACGTATGCCAAGAAAGCCGGCTTAGACGTCACAGTATACCACATGATGCAGCTGTTCAGTCCCGGCTTCATGAGAGGGACGATGCTTCAACTAAAAAACCGAGGGACGAAGGGCCTAGTCGACGAAACGGATGACAAACCCAACTGTCAGTTCTGGCTGAAGTACTTCTTCGTCCGAACCTCGTATTTGGTGTCGGACCCGTCCAGATTTTTCGAGGCATGGAATGACGACCGTAAGTGTTATTTCTTACGTTTACTTTATCCATGTATGTTCGACTTTTTGTCGTCTTATTATGTTGTGTGGATGCAGCGAGGGTGCGTACACCCCAGTCCGTACCGGACATAAAAGCTTGGGTGGGGTGGCTGATCCCCTTTGCAGAGGATTTTAGGATGTGGGCCGCCTTCACTACGAAATATGGTCTTCCAGGTATGGTAGTGATTCCTGATTTGGCAAACTTGTATCCTATTTGGATGTCATTTTTTTTATGCGCTCTTATAATTGTGTTGGCAGCTCGGAGTGCACAGCGGAGAAGGAGACGTTGTGCCGCCTATTCTTCATCGACGGATTTCGAAGACATGCTTCACGTGAGAGAGAGCGCTCCTAAGGTTGTTCATCCTGAGGATGATTGGGCATATATGGGAGCGTCTGGTGATGAGGTTGTCGACGCTGCCCATCCGGAGGGTGAAGCTATAATTCGGGAGCCGGTCTTTGTGGACGTTCCCGGGACGTCTTGTCCCGTAGTCGAGCCAATGATTGACCTGGCGTCCAGAGTGGACATTTTGCCTCCACCTCTTCCTGTCGGAGAGGACGCTTCAGCGGACGATGAACCGTTGGAACGAAAGAGGCATCGACTACTCCTTGGAAAAGGGGTGGCCGTGGAACAGAGGGAGGTGATTACTCGCCGCCCCGAGTCGAGAACGGTCTTCATGGGTGACGCCTGTGAGCACGTGATTTTTGCCTCACACGAATTACTCCTAAAATATTTTCAAAAAATAAAATAAAATATTTCTGTGTTGTTTGCAATTTTTGTGGATTTTATGTTAATTTTCTCTTATTGTTTGCATTTTGTGTGTCCGTGTTTAAATAAAATTTAAAAAAAAGAATAAAAAATATACAAAAATATACTGCATTTGTATATGAAATTCAAGTTTGCGATTAAAAGTAATTAAGTTTGCTTTACGAAAATGAAAAATAACAAAAATTATGTATCTTTTGTATTTTTTGCCATTTAGTGTCCAATTGTGTAATTTTGTTTTAATTTGTTATTTTATAACGTATGCTAATTTTTTATTAAGCATCAATCTGTTATTTGTGAGTTAATTAGGATTTTATAATTTTTTGCTTATATTTAAAAATTAATTTAGAAAGTAGAATAAGGAAAACAAAATAAAATAAAATGAAATAAAGGGAAAATTTCGGAACTGGGCCAAAAAATTGAGCCCAACTCTACCAGACCCAACCATCCTCCCAAACCGGCCCAATGCAACCCGCCCCATATCATTTCTTTCAATCTGGACCGTTGATGATACTTCATCCAACGGTCCATGATTACCTAAATAATTAACCTAACCAAAAATACCCAAGACCCCAAAACCCCTGCCGCTTTCATTTCACCCAAACGACTCTTTCCCATCGTCCCCTGTAACGCCGCCCATCTCCGCCACACTCCGCCTACCGAAAATCACCTCACGGCGGTTCCGGTAGGCCAATCACCCCCATATTAACACCATAGCTTCCCCTTCTCCCCCTCTACACGAATCATTTACCCATCTTACTCGAATCATTGTCGAACTCTTCGAATATTAGATCGAAAGTTCGCCGGAAATTGAGATTCACCCCAAACCACTCCAAATTGACACCACACCACCACCGGACTATCCCCTCCATGAATCCATGGCCCTTTTTGCTCGAATCTAACCGGAAACCATTAAGCCCCAAATCGAGACTTCAAGAACCCTAAAATCCAAATTTGGGCCGCCGGGTTAGATTTAAAGAAATTGGGATTAGAATAGACTTTAATTGAGATGTTTTCAGTTGAAAACATTTCAATTAAAGTCCATTTGATTCCCAAAGTCCAAATTTAAGTCCAACACCGAGAATTCTTTCCAAGGTTGCTGATTTTCGATTTCTTTTGAGGTAATGTTATTTTCCTGTTTATTTCGATTTGTTTTGTGTATTTATTTAGTTTAACTTGATTGAATTCTTCTCGATTTTTTGTTTGGCCGTCCCTGTTTCATTTTTTCTTCTCAAAGACCTTTTGTTTGGTCAATTACGTTTCTGTGTTGCTTATTTGATTGTGAATGTTGTCGAGTACGTGTTCGCGTCGATTAGCGTCGTCGAACAATTAGCATTGTATACCCCAGCATTGGCCGAGAGTTTCTTGAATCACTGTTTTTTGCGATTAGTTGGTTATCGATTGTACATGTCGTAATCATTTAATTGGATGTTGACGATTAGTTTCGTAGTCTTGTTTGTTATCACTGTTGGGTAGAAATTGATCCCATTTATGTCCAAAATCCCTGTTGGACAGAGTTTCGGTTACCTATGATGTTTGGGTGTAGCTGTTAGTCCATTTAAGTGTTCAGAAAACTAAGTTTTAGAGTGCATTGCACATGGAATGACATGGAATGAGTTGTTGAAACTGCTGGACAGCAGTATGTTCCAGTGATCTCTTGCCTTTAGGACTTGTTTAATTGTTAAAACCCATACTTAGACAAACTTAGGTGGAATCAGAGAATAACAGGCAAATACTTTTGTTTATAATAAGTTTTCAGTGTTAAAATAGGCTAAAGAGATCTGGAAAATAGATGGGGGGGAATGATTAAAGGGTCTTTGTTCTTTGTCTATAAAAGGGGGACACTGGCAGAACACTAAACACACACATACACTCACAGAGAGAGCTTAAGACATTTGAAAATCTGGAAAACACAGAACACATACACAAAGGGAGAATATACTTGCTGGAAAAAACAGAAACACAGAGAGATATTCGATAGAGAGGGATTTTTGATTCCAGTGTTCAAAAAAGAACCATATTTGCTTCATTGACTCTTTCTTGGTTTCTGATTCACTGTTCATTCTGCCAGTGATTGTTGTTACTACTCTCATATTGATTTTGGGGTTTGTTGTTCACTGCTTCATCAAGTGTCCTGGGTGTTTCGTTTGTTTGTCGATTTTCTGTTGTTTTGGAACTCCAAATTGCTGCTGATTTTGGTGCTACTATTTGTTAGTTGCTATCTGCTGCTGCTGACTTACCTCTCCTTCTTCTCACTTTCCAATTCAGGTACACACTCGAATTAGCAGTTGATGTAATCACAAATAAGATCGGAATGAGTCGACTTTCAGATTGCAATTATGTGTTAATTTGGATATGTATAGTGCAGTTTTGTTTAAGTTGATAAGTAAAGATATGTATGCAACTTGTTTGATTTGAATAACGTTACGAACTGTTAATTGGAACCATATTTGGACTATTTGGTTTACTTTACTTTGTAATCAACCATGTTGTAGCTTCATGGTGATTAATATTTAGTTAGCTGAAGTTAAACTTGAAACAATGGAGATATATAGCTTACGTGATCTAATATACGGCATCTATGATATTCCTGGTTTTAAGTTTAGTTTTCATTCGCATAGATTCATATAGAACCTTTTTTTTAGTAAGTCATCAATGGTTGTTTCGTTGGAGTATATGCAGATATTTGGAATGAAGGGTGATTTAGCTTACCTATGTTAGCATTAATGAAACGATCAGGTTAATTGGTGTCCAAACTAAAATCTATCTTCAATTTACAATCGTAAGTTAGTGATTCAAACGTGTTCAGGGAACTTAACTTGCTATAATACTGCAAATAATCGTTTTTGGATTCTCGACCAATTGGTTTAAGGTAAAAATGAAAACATTATATTACCATAGCACACATTCTTAGGCTTCCCCTTTATTTGAGCAGTTTTTGAATTTATCGGATTAAGGATAGTAAACAATCTTACTTTTAATAATTGGATCAAGGTGAATTATTTCTATTCCGCACATTTTGATCAATTTTCCGTTAGTTTAAATCTTTTCATTCAATCTCCGGCCATAACTCAAAAGCTAGGAAATAACACATCATTTGGTACGATTCTTTAATTGGAAATAATTTTAAGGGATACGCTTTTAAATAAATTGATTTTTTTTGGTTTAGTTTTACAATGGTTTTAAATCGGCATAGTTTCAAATAAGTAATTCGGATACCCTTTTTTATTTATTTATTATTTACCTATCTGTCAAAGTCCGAGTCTATATTGTAATTAGTCTTTCTTTTGGTATGGTTTCAAATTAATAGAGCGGTTTAAAGTTTAATCAGAGCATATAATTTATAAGCATGTATAAAATCAGGAATTTTTAGCCATTTTTAATAATTGAAGCGACCGTGCTAGAACCACGGGATCTGAGGGTGCCTAACACCTTCCCTCGGGTCAACAGAATTCCTTACTTAGAATTTTTGGTTCGCACACTTCATTTGGAAAGTCGAAAATTTCCTCGATTCGGGATTTAAATAAATCGGTGACTTGGGACACCTTAATTTATTCCAAGTGGCGACTCTGAAATAAATAGAATAATCCCGTTTCGAATATTGTCACTTAAATTGGAAAAAACTCCCTTGTGCTTCTACCCTTCGGGTAGTGGGCGCGCCAAAAGGAGGTGTGACAGCTCTGGCGACTCTGCTGGGGAAACAAACCCAGAACCACTGGTTCAGGGTTTAAGAATTCGAGCTTTGAATAATTATTTTATTTGGCTTATTTATTATCTGATTTTATTACATGTTTATATTTAATATGCTAAATATTGCTTTACCACTTTGATATTTTTGAATTGTATATAAATTGTGCTGATACCCTTTTTTTCTCTTGTGAGTCTTTTGAAATATAATATCGGGCATTTGCTGGACATAGCCCATTTTTCTCAAGATAGCTGTGGTGCTTGGCACCCGGTGAAGGATTTTGTAGTCACACATGTTTAGGCGGAGAGTTTTGTCAATTAAGCCGGAAAGCCATGCTACCGTTGCACTGACACTCTTCGGCTCGAGTTGTCCGCTCGAGTTAAAGCCAGTCGAGACACTTTTTCCAACAGGATGATGACTTAGAATAACAAAACCTTATGCCGGATCCCCGATAGGAATGTTTATTTGCATCATGTGCACATTTGACTTAGGAGGCTCAACACAGGGGTTGGGCCTGTCTAGGACAGGTGTACCTGAAACAAAGACCAACTTGATGCATCTTTTGTCTGTGCATTTATTTCGATCTTACATGCCGACCGGTTTGTTATTAGAAATGGGGAGAATAAGAAGTGGAAATTGTCGGGCTATAGAATCATTTTAATTTAATGAAAATAGTGTGTTTTCTTAGAAAATATTTTTTGAATAAAAAAAGAAAAAAAAAGAAATATTTGGGAAAAAAAATCTCCGATTAACTTTGTTGATTTCTAAATAGTTAGTTTCTTAATTTTACAAAAATTAGATTCTTTTAAAAATTGAAAAATGCAAAACAAAAAATTCAATAGTTTTTTTTTATGAAAAGTAAGTGTCTTTGAAAATAATTTGTTTTGAAAAATTGCTGTTAAAAATAGTTTGTTAAAATAATTTGGTTCTTTTATTTTCGAACTACGCAAGTTTGATTCTCACCAAACATGAGATACGTAGGCAACCCATATCGGGCTCAACTAATACTGATTTTTTTCAAAAGAAAAACAATAATAAAACTATTAGAATTAGGAATTCTGTCCTTAGTCGAGAGTTAGGAAATTTTGCAAAAATAGCCAAACGCCTCAAAAGGAGCGCCGGAGGACTAATTTCGCAAAACGGAATATAGACATCACACTGGTATCCTGTTATACAGCCTTCAAATCTTCTTCAAGTGCTGAAAGGCCGTATTAACAAGATTCATTTTTTTTATAATAAAAAAAATTTTGAAAAAAATCTTAAGTTCATTTTATCTTTTCTAGGATCAGCATGACTTCCTCGCAACGAATCGGCCAGAAAAGGGCGAGAGACGAAATGCCACCCAAGTTCATGGTCCAGGACAAGACTCCAGATCGGCTCTGTAAATGGTGGACTTGTTTTTCGGCTTGGGAAAGAAATCAAGTTCACAAGCACCTCAAGTTTCTTCCGGACATCACGATGATAAAACCGGACAAAAATGTGATCAGAGCTTTAGTGAGTTTTTGGGACTCAACAAGCAATGTGTTCAGATTTCGGGACTGCGAAATGACACCCACTTTGGAAGAACTGGGCGGACTCACATGGCTCGGAAGAGATTTGCACAAAAAGAGACCTGCAGCTCCTAGGCAAATGGGTGTGAATAATTTCTTGAAGAAGTTATGTCTCCGGCGGGTCCCCATGGGTTGTTTGGAGAACGGTTGGGTGCCACTAGATTATCTCTACGACAGATTTGGTGATAAGAATGGGTTCGCGAAATTCTCAAACACTGAATTTGTCAACCAGTTGAATTATGACGCCTGGGGAGATCTAAGAATCTATGCCTTTATGATCGTTTTTTTGGGAACCATGGTCTTTCCCGAACATGGCGGACGCATCAGAATCCGTTTGGCTGCGGTGGTCTCATATCTACAGAGTAACGAGGAACACACTGTTCTTCCCATGATTCTAGGAGACATCTTCCCGGCCTTAACTCGGTGCCAAGAAGGACATGATTATTTCGAAGGTTGCAATATCTTATTACAAATGTGGTTTGTAGAGCATCTCTATCATCACCCAATTGTGATAGACTTCAACGCGGATTGGTTGAATTATATTCGTTGTCATACAAATAGAGCCGCCCATTGTAACCTTCCAGAAGATTTGAGGACTTGGCAAGAACTTCTCAACTCTTTGAGAGCAGATCGACTTACCTGGAATTATTATTAGTTCCCTTCCGCCAAAATCATGCATATGTCGACATATCGCCCATTCTACATACTAATGGGTTTCATGGGTTTCCAACCATATGCCCTGCTACGTGTCATGCGGCAGTAGGGTAGGGAACAGAAAAGGCCCTCAATTGAGGATATGCGATCGTTTACATGGGAATTCGCGACGGAGGAGACCCCGAGGGAGACTTATGCACAAAAGGTATGGTTCGGTAGTCGACTCTCCGACATCAATGAAACAGTTGCCGATCGAGGACGTGGAGAAGTGAGCCTCGCATATCTTGAATGGTTCCACAACCAATCAATGCCATAGAAAAGGTCAGAAAGGTCGGTAAAATATGCCATCGATTGGGAGAAAGAGGTAGAAGCCAGAGTTAGGGAGGCTAAGCATGAGACAGCACACGATTTCCAATCTTACATCAACACTTTAAAAGAAGACAAAGGAATTCTGGAAGCGTCCATGGACATACAACAGGCTGATTTTGATCGGGAAATGGCCAGTTGGGAGCAGGAAAGAGAAGCACTTCGAACTCAAATTCAAGAGATGCAATTGACCGCAGAAAGGTCAAGAAGAAGTCGGAATGATGAGATGCTGATAAACGATTTGGAAAGGAAAGCCTTTGAACACCAAGAAGACTTGGAGAAGGCAAAAGCGGCTTTGGTTGCAGTTCGGACAAAATGGAAGAGAGCAGCCCACCAAGAAGCGCTCCGTCTACAACAAGTAGAAAAAGATTATGATGCAATCATCGTTGATTTAAGAAAAGCAAATGCCGCTCTTAGAGAGCGAACTCTCAGGCAAGTCTGGGATGCCAAAGTAGATAGAGACCATTGCCACAACTTGATAGCACGGATGGAAAGACAAATAGATAGGCTCTTGGTCCATGTCTCTGGCAACGCTCAAGTATTAGGGGCAAAGAACCGACACATAGGGCAGCTGCTCAGAGAAAAAGACATGATCGGGACCAGGATCAATGAAATCGGGCACTACATCACTATGAGGTGTTTGACCTGTGAACGAGTACCTCGGCCTACCCTCTTCTCTTCAATCATGGAATGTGTCCACCAAGTCATGGCAGAATTGGGGAGTATACAGAAAGATCTTACACCAAGAACTGCACCAAGGCCAAACAACGCCCCCCGGGCGCAAAGATTCGAGGCGTTACAACATGCTTAGAAGAGTCTGTTATTTTAGAGTCTGTTTGTCCTTTTAAAAGTTTTTCTCCATTGTTGTCATTTTGCAAGTGTTTCCAGTTTGAAGTTTGTTGAAATAAAATTCATGAACATTTCATTCATATCTTATGTCTATTATTTCCGAACTACGCCCGGTCTGATTCATGCGGGGACATGATACGTAGGCAATCCACATAAGATTCGACCATCACTAAAACAAAATAATAAAAACAAAAGGGAAAAGTTAAAAGAAAAGAAGATTGATAAAGGATGAAAGCAAAGGAAAATATAAACCGGGATGACGCATCGCAATCGAGTACATGTAGCAACACCATCATCTGTATAAGTGCATCACACCCAACGTGAGATTACTTATCTGTTATGTTGTTTCAGACTAACCGTTTGTTTGCCAAACTCCAGGTTTTAGTAAAGAGTGGTTGATTTTGTGGTAATCTGGCATCACATTCGTACTTCACAAGGTCCAAAGGAAGAGTTCGGCAGCCTGAATGTACTCATCCCTATTTCACTAGATCAAAAAGAGGTGCCAACATGGCTTCAGAAATGCCCTTAGCAACCATTCCCATTTCGGAGGAAAGCTCTTTGACAACCATCCCGGCTACTGAGTCAGCAGCTTTGGAGGAGAATAGAATTTTGCGCTGCCGCATGCTCGAGATGTTGGACGATTGGAACAACGGGAAAGAGCCCCCAAGTCTGATCCCTGGGTTCCCCGAAATTCTTCTCAGATCAAGTGGGATTTCCAATACCCCCATCAACTACCCGCCTACTCTGTTTGGGTATTCTAATGCCACAACCCTCTCTGAATCACCCTCCACCTCCCATCCTCGGGTGACACCATTAGATACATCCGCAAGAATGTCGGTTGAGTTGCCAGGTCCAGTCACGACGCATCCCACCGCACATACTCCTTTCTTTGATTCCGCGTCCTTTACATTCCCAACACCACCACCTTACACGGGACCATACCCAGGTTGCAGCCAATATATATCCTCAGCCACCTCGATATGAGTTCCTACCAAGCCAAAATCCAAAGTCTCCCGAGCAGGATGAGATGGCAAAAAGAATGAGGAGTTTGGAACAAAGCCTGAAGAACATGCAAGGTCTAAGTGGGCAGAAAAGTGTATCTTACGCCGATCTATGCATGTTCCCGCACGTCCACTTGCCATCAGGTTTTAAGACGCCGAAGTTCAAAAAGTATGACGGGCATGGCGACCCCATTGCTCATCTGAAGAAATACTGCAATCAATTGCGAGGTGCCGGCGGCAGGGAAGAATTGTTGATGGCGTACTTCGGGGAAAGTTTGGTCGGAATAGCATCATAATGGTATATGGATCAAGACTTATCTCGATAGCACATCTGGGATGATTTGGCCAGAGATTTTGTGAAACAGTTCCAATACAATATCGATATTGCGCCAGACACGAATTCCTTATCAAACTTAAAGAAGCCCTCAGAAAGCTTCAGAGAATATGCCATCAAATGGCGAGAGCAAGCATCCAGGGTGAAACCCCCTATGGACAAAATTGAAATGGTCACGACTTTTCTCCAAGCTCAAGAGCCAGACTACTTTCAAAATATGATGTCGGCGATGGGAAAACCTTTCGCCGAAGCAATCAAGATTGGAGAAATGGTAGAAAACGGCTTGAAAACAGGGCGAATTTTGAGTCAAGCGGCCATTCGGGCAACTTCCCAAGCCATCCAAGGCGGGTCTGGAGGGATGCCCAGAAGCAAAAAGAAGGAGGAAACTGCCATGGCGGCAGTAGAAGACAGAAGATATCGAACCTCAAGGCAGGTATTCTCCGACAGGGCCCCCCAGCATTAATATCCACACCACAGCATGGCCTATGCTCCTCCGCCTCCACCCTACGCAGTCATGAACATTCAACATTTGGCACGGCCGCAACCACCAGCCAACAGAAATCCACCTCCATTCCAGAGAAACCAACCTCCTTACCCAAACCAATACAACCCCCGGCCAAATAACACCTACCACCGTGAGCAACCCAAAATGAGCTTTACACCGATTGGGGAGCCGTATTCCACTCTTTTTCCAAAATTCAGGCAAGAGAACCTACTGCAGCCCGTTCCGCAGAACAGACAAAATCCGGACTCTCCTACCTACCAGAGGGGAATATACTGTGCCTATCATTCAGGTGTTGAAGGACATAGTACCGACAATTGTTGGACGTTGAAGAAGGCAGTGCAAGAATTGATCAATCAAGGGAGGATTGTCTTCGCAGATGAAGACATCCCAAATGTGACAAACAACCCATTACCAGCCCACAACAACGGGCCAGTGATTTTGATGATTTGTGACGACAAGGAATTTGACCCAGCCTTAAAAGCAATAATCGCCATCGCCAACATAGAGAAGCGGCCCGAGATTACCCCGAAGCAAGAGAAAATGGGGAAAAGGGTTGAAGTTCTTGAGACCAGATCTGAAAAGACGATTGAATTGAAAGCATCGTCTCAGAAGAGTGGAGTCCTTTACCTCCCGCGAGGTCGAGTGGAAAAACCATTGTCAATAGGTGCCCCCAAGAAGTTCCACTTAAAGAGGGAAACAACAATGTATGTACCAAAGGGAACCTATGTGGCCCGAAAACCAGATGAACCCGTGGTTATTGCACGCGTGCAACAAAAACCAATGACAGATCCGTCCGCAGTACCCTGGAGCTACCAACGAACACTCGTTACGCGCAAAGGGAAAAAGGTTGTAGGGAATTCATCTGAGAGCGTCCTGGGGCAAAAGTACTTAAACATGCAGGAGGTAAATAACGCCACACAAAGGCGTTTCCCATCAAAGAAACTTGTAAGTGCTGAAGAGGCAGAGGTCTTTTTTCAAAAGATGCAAATGCCTAACTATGAGGTGATAGACCAACTGCGCAAATGCCCAGAGCAGGTATCGATGTTGTCCCTTTTAATGAAGTCTACTGAACATCAGAAGGTTTTGTTAAAAGCCTTGAATGAGGCATATGTGCCTATTGAGACTTCATCCGAACAACTTGAAAGAATGACAGAGAGGTTCTTCGCAATCAATCAGATTTTTTTCAGTAAAGCTGATTTGCCTTTGGAAGGTGCCGCCCACAACAAAGCTTTGCATTTGACTGTCAAATGTGAAGGCTACTACATGAAGAGGGTCATGGTTGATGGGGGTTTAGGAGTAGACATATGCCCACTTTCCACTCTAGGCCGCATAGGAATCGGAGCTGAAAGGATTCGGCCCAACAACATATGTGTGCGAGCCTTTGATGGTGTGAAAAGAGATACCGTCGGAGAGATTGATGTAATTATGACCATCGGCCCGGTGGACTTCGAAGTGACATTTCAAGTTTTGGATATGGACACTTCCTACAACTTTCTTCTAGGGAGACCATGGATTCATGCGGCCGGAGCTGTACCCTTTACCCTCCATCAGATGTTAAAATTTGAACACAAGGGACAAGAGATCGTGGTCCACGGGGAGGACGAGCAATCAATTTATCGAGATCCATCCATCCCCTACTTAGAAGCGGAAGCAGGAAGCGAACACGTTGTCTATCAAGCTTTCGAGATTGTGTTGGCAGATCAACACAAAGAAGGGAACCCTCTCCCCCAACCCTTTTTGTCTAATGCCTCCATCATGGTGGCAAAAGAAATGATTAAACACGGCTTCCAGCCAGGAAAAGGTTTGGGAAAGTCCCTACAAGGAGTGTCGAAGCTGATAACTTTACCCACAGCTGAAAAGTTCTTCGGAGTAGGCTTTCGCCCAACCCCTAAAGATGAGAGATGGGCCAACAAGAGAAAGGAGAAAGGATGGGTTCTGCCACAACCATTGTCACATCTGTACCAAACTTTTGTCCGACCAAGGTACAGTGAAGAAGAAGAAGACGAGGTCTTCACATCGGAGGAAATTGAAGAGATATGTGGGGCCATGAGGCAAATGGTCTATGATGTTAATATGGTTCAATCGGGAGAAGGAACAAGCACCGCTGAGGTGCGGTATCTGGGCCCTGAAGCTAAATTGCAAAATTGGAAAGCCACACCCTTCCCACTCAGGCGGGAGTTCTGGTAGATTTGTCCTGTCATTTTTCCTTCATCACAAGTTACTTCAGGACTTAGCTTGGATGTTTTTCTTTGTTTTCTTGTATTTTTGGTTTTCTCAATGTAATTTTGTTTGTCTTCAGAAAATTCCAAGAAAATGAAATAAATATTTCATCATTTTGCACTCTTTCTAATTTTGTTATTTATTCTTCTTTTTCAATCCTAATAATGTGGCTTTAAATAACATGACATGCTTGCGGAACTCATGCTCAAATCCGAACACGCCACCTAATCTGGAAATAATGAACCAAGAACCGGAATACAATGAAGAAGAGGCTTTTAGGGAAATAAATCGAGAATTGGAACATTTTGTGAATAAACCTAAGCCAAACTTGAATGACACCGAACCGGTTAATTTGGGAACTGTTGAAGAGGTCCGAGAGACCAAGATAAGCATCCACACAGATGAGAAAACACAAGATGCAATAATCCAACTATTGTTTGAATTTAAAGATGTGTTTGCTTGGTCTTACGACGACATGCCAAGATTAGGAGCTGATCTAGTGGTGCACAAATTACCAATCTACCCTGACTGTCGCCCAGTGCAACAGAAGCAAAGAAAGTTCAAGACTGGCATCAGTGATAAAATCAAAGAAGAAATCACTAAGCAGTTAAAAACAGGGGTAATTCGAGTGGTACAATACACCACGTGGTTGGCTAATGTTGTGCCCGTGCCAAAGAAGGACGGAAAAACTTGAGTATGCGTTGACTACCGAGATTTGAATAAAGCAAGTCCTAAAGATAACTTTCCTTTACCGAACATTCACATCCTTGTTGATAACTGTGCCAAACATGAGATACAATCGTTTGTGGATTGTTATGCGGGATATCATCAAGTGTTGATGGATGAAGAAGACACCGAGAAGACTGTTTATACCACACCTTGGGGGACTTACTGTTACCGAGTCATGCCATTCGGTTTGAAAAACGCTGGAGCAACATACATGAGAGCTATGACTACCATTTTCCACGACATGATGCATCAGGAAATAGAGGTGTACATGGACGATGTGATCATCAAATCCAGAACCCAGGGCGATCATGTGCGAGACTTGAGGAAATTCTTTGAGAGGTTGAGGAAGTACGATTTGAAGTTGAATCCAGCCAAATGCGCTTTTGGAGTCCCGTCAGGTAAACTTTTGGGCTTCATAGTCAGTAGAAGAGGTATTGAATTAGATCCCACAAAGATAAAATCCATCCGGGATTTACCCCCTCCCAGAACAAAGAAAGATGTAATGAGTCTTCTAGGCCGACTAAACTACATCAGTAGGTTCATCGCTCAGCTGACTTCCACATGTGAACCCATATTCAAGTTGTTGAAGAAAGACGCTGCAATCAAATGGACAACAGAATGTCAAGAAGCTTTTGACAAAATCAAAGAATATTTGTCAAACCCTCCGATCTTGGTCCTGCCAGAGCCAGGGAGACCTCTTTTCTTGTATTTAACTGTCTTGGAAAACTCTTTTTGTTGTATCCTCGGACAACGTGATGCGACAGAGAAGAAAGAGCAGGCGATTTACTACCTGAGCAAGAAATTCACTAGTTATGAGGTCAAGTACACTTTGCTGGAAAGAACGTGCTGTGCTTTAACTTGGGTCGCTCAGAAATTGAGACACTACCTCCAAGCCCATACGACTAACCTCATTACTCGGTTGGATCCTTTGAAGTATATATTCCAGAAACCGATGCCCACCGGAAGATTGGCAAAATGGCAGATCCTGCTCACTGAGTTCGACATAGTCTATGTCACTCGCACGGCAATGAAGGCTTAAGCATTGGCAGACCATTTGGCCGAGAACGCGATCGACGAAGAGTATCAACCATTGAATACCTACTTTCCTGGTGAAGAGGTAAATACGGCAGAAGCTGTTTCGGAGGACAGTCATGCTTGGAAAATGTTTTTCGATGGGGCGGTAAACGCTAAAGGTGTAGGGATTGGGGCAATCTTGATCTCTCCTGCTGGTCAACATTACCCAGCCACGGCTAGACTCTGTTTCTTTTGCACGAACAATAGGGCTGAGTATGAAGCTTGTATCATGGGCATGAACATGGCAATTGATCAGGGCGTCGAAGATTTGTTGATCATGGGAGATTCAGATCTAATTATCAAACAATCCCAAGGTGAATGGGAAACTTGGGACGTTAAACTCCTCCCTTACGGACAGCACGTGAATATTCTTGGCAAGCGATTTGCATCAATAGAGTTCAGGTATATCCCACGATGTCACAATGAACTGGTTGACGCACTTGCCACTCTAGCTTCAATGCTACCTTATCCGGGCAACGCCCATGTCAATCCATTGGAAATCCAAATCAGGGAAAGCCACGGTTATTGCAATGCAATCGAAGAGGGACCAAGCGTCAAGCCATGGTACTACGATATCAGGAGATTTTTGAAAACGCAAGAATACCCCGAACATGCTACTGGAGATCAAAAGAGGACCATTAAGCGACATGCAGGTGGTTTCTTTTTGAGCGGCGAGGTCATGTATAAAAAAACCCCAGATCTTAACCTCTTAAGGTGTTTTGATGCCGAAGAAGCAGGAAGAATCATGCACGAAGTACACGCAGGAGTATGCGGGCCTCATATGAATGGGTATGTTTTAGCCAAGAAAATCCTTCGAGCAGGTTATTATTGGATGACCATGGAGAAAGATTGTTTCGGTTTTGTCCGAAAATGCCATCAATGTCAAGTACATGGAGATCTGATTCATGCACCTCCAACTGAGTTGCATCCTATGTCAGCGTCGTGGCCATTTGTCGCTTGGGAAATGGATGTCATCGACCCGATTGAGCCGAAAGCTTCGAATGGGAACTGATTCATACTGGTGGCTATCGATTACTTCACAAAATGGGTCGAAGCCGTCACTCTCAAATCAGTCACTAAGAAAGCTGTGGTGGATTTCGTACACTCAAATCTTATCTGTCGTTTTGGTATACCTGCAACTATCATCACAGACAATGCTGCGAATTTGAATAGCCATTTGATAGAAGAAATATGCGAGCAATTCAAAATAATGCATAGGAACTCCACCCCTTATCGGCCCAAAGCCAATGGTGTCGTGGAAGCAGCGAACAAAAACATTAAGAAGATTTTAAGAAAGACAATCCAAAGTTCTAGACAATGGCATGAACAATTACCGTTCGCCTTACTGGGATACCGTACTACAGTACGCATATCGGTAGGGGCAACTCCATACCTGCTAGTCTATGGGACCGAAGCTGTGATACCGGCAGAGGTAGAAATTCCTTCACTTCGTACAATTGTTGAAGCAGAGATTGAAGATAGCGAGTGGGTTAAGACTCGATTGGAGCAATTAACTTTGATCGATGAAAAGCGAATGGTTGCGGTCTGTCACGGACAACAGTACCAACAAAGGATGGCTCGTGCTTACAACAAGAAAGTACGGCCGAGAAGTTTCGAAGTAGGTCAGTTGGTTTTAAGACGCATTCTTCCACATCACCAGGAAGCGAAAGGAAAATTCGCTCCTAATTGGAAGGGACCATACATCATCAGGAAGATACTGCCGAGAGGAGCGTTATACTTGGGAGATATGGAAGGAAAAGATCCCGAAACAGCTGTGAATGCAGATGCTGTGAAAAGGTATTATGTCTGAATTTGCTTCGATGATGTCCTTACAAGTCGAAATGATTGAAGGCTTTTATTCCCGCTACCCAAACACTACCAACCCTTTTGTAAACCCTTTGAGCATGTTACCTTTCTTTGGCTACCCTCTTTGGAATCCAAATCAAAATTTAAAAAAAAAATAAAAAAAATAAAAAAAAAACAAAAACCAAACAAAACAAAACAAAACAAAACTTCCTGAACTACGTTCTGACTTGATTCCGAAAGGATACGTAGGCAACCTCTCCCCGAGGTTCAGTCACACCAAACCAAAAATCCCAGTTTCCCCAAAAAATGAAACTGGGGCAGATGATATTGTTGATTCGATTTAAGATCCGTCAAGATGATTCCAAAGTTGAAATTTTGTCCACAATTCTTGTTACCCAAACCGAGTACAAGTCCTTCAAGATCGATTGAAAGCTGTGAAAACATCATTGTTGCGGTCCGAAGTTTCTGGAATGAAAAGAAATAAAATGAGAGAGTCTTATTGGCGAAAACCTTCGGGCACCATAAGACGATGGAAGTAGAGAAATACAAAATGAGAGAGCCTGTTGGTAAAAACTCGCAAAGAGTGCTATCCGGCGATGGTAAGAAGAGAAATGAGAGAGGTCGATTGGCGAAAACCCGCAAAGGGCGCTATCAACCGAAAAGTTTGTTTCACCACGAGAGGTCCTGGCACGGCTCCTTAGCTCGGAAACATAGACCCGTTCTGGTTCATAATAAAATGGGAGTTTGTGACGATCAAGCATCTAGTCCGAGAAGCATGTCATGTTGGTTAAAGCCAGCATACACCTCAGATAAGTCCTTCTTTTTCCCCGAAAGGGACTCCTCTATCTTCGATACGTTTTTCCATTCTTTGTTCATTTTCCTTTGAATCCCTTTCGGTTTAATTTTAATTCTAAAACTATTACAAAGGAAGGCGACAGGACCGGTTTTATAGGACTCCGCCTGGTAAAGAAGAAAAGAAAAACAGCCTCAGTGGTGTGTTGATACAATCCCCGATTGGATCGTAATGATCGATTGTTTCCAAAGAAACGGAGTTTAGAAAGGAAATGGAAATCAAAGGCTAAGGTCTTAGAAGAGACGGAATAAGGCAGAAGGATAGAACCCACACGGAAAATCCTCATGGAATCCCGGGAATGAACCCGGTCAGTTTGAAAAGAAGTCACCCCAAAGACAATTGGTAGCAGACTTCTCAATGGAAATGGGGAAACGATCAAACAATGAAGATAATCAAGGCCACAAAGTCAACCACTTTTTCAACTAATAAAATGTTCTTTGTTGAAAGCAGGTCTGTTTAATTGTGCAAGAAGAAGGTACAACTCAAAGAAGTGAAGTACGCAAGCATTGAAATGGCTTTGGAACAAGGAAAACACATAAAAAGGGAAGTTTCTTTTTAGAGCTTTATCTTATGCATTTGTTGATGGTTAAAAAGAAAGCCTAAAAGAAGGTCCAAAAGGGAGAATAAAAGAAAAGAAAATGGAAACTCCAAAAAAGAGAATCAAATCATATCAGTCCAATATCTGTTTGGACCCCGGTCAGAAAAACCGAGGGTCTTTCCGGCCAGAAAACCGTGAAACGTTTTATCCCCGGTCAGAAAACCGAGGATCTCCCAGTCAGAAAACTGCGGAGCCATTTACTTTAACCCCAGCCAAAAAACCGAGGGTCTGATGGCCAAAAACACCGTTAGACGTTATTTGAATTCCGGCCAGAAAGTCGTGAAACTTTTATCCCCGGCCAGAAAACCGAGGATCTCCCAGTCAGAAAACTGCGGAGCCATTTACTTTAACCCTGGCCAAAAAACCGAGGGTCTGGCGGCCAAAAAATCGTTAGACGTTGTTTGAATTCCGGCCGAAAGCCGTGAAACTTTTATCCCCGGTCGAAAACCGAGGATCTCCCCAGCAGAAAATCGCGGAGCCATTTACTTTAACCCCGGCCAAAAAACGGAGGGTCTGACGGCCAAAAAATCGTTAGACATTGTTTGAATTCCGGCCGAAAGCCGTGAAACTTTTATCCCCGGTCGAAAACCGAGGATCTCCCCATCCGAAAACTGCAGAGCCATTTACTTTAACCCCGGCCAAAAAACCGAGGTCCGGCGGCCAAAAAACCGTTAGACATTGTTTGAATTCCGGCTAGAAAGCCGTGAAACTTTTTATCCCCGGTCAGGAAAACCGAGGATCTCCCAGTCAGAAAACTGCGGAGCCATTTATTTAACCCCGGCCAAAAAACCGAGGGTCTGACGGCCAAAAAACCCGTTAGACATTGTTTGAATTCCGGCCAGAAAGCCGTGAAACTTTTATCCCCGGTCAGAAAACCGAGGATCTCCCCAGTCGGAAAACTGCGGAGCCATTTACTTTAACCCCGGCCACAAAACCGAGGGTCTGACGGCCAAAAACCCGTTAGACATTGTTTGAATTCCGGCCAGAAAGCCGTAAAACTTTTATCCCCGGTCAGAAAATCGAGAATCTCCCAGTCAGAAACTGTGGTGTCACGACCCGGATTTCCCACCATCGGGGCCATGATGGCGCCTACTAAATGGAAGCTAGGCAAGCCAAATATTAATTACATCTCCATTAATTACCAATTTATTATTAACAACATAAAAATTACAGCGGAATAATCAAAATTAGCGGAAGACTTAGTCAAATATGATAAAGAAAATTCAAATCTGATACACTACCCAAGATTGGTGTCACAGTACTCACGAACTTCTAAGAATAATACACATAATTGTTTGAAAGAAAATACAAACTGTTTATCTCGGTTACATGAGATAACAGAATGAAAAACATAGATAGAAGAGACAACGGGTCCTGCGGACGCCTGCAAGGCTACCTCGTAGTCTCAATATTCGAAAAATCCACAAGTCACTACTGCCGCTGCTGCTGTCCGTAACCTGTATCTGCGCAAAAAGAGTGCAGAGTGTAGTATCAGCACAACCGACCCCATGTGCTGGTAAGTGCCTGGCCTATCCCAGCGAACTAGTGACAAAGCTAAGGCCAGTCACCCACCTAAACCTGTACAGTTGCAATATGTACTTATATATATACAATACATTTATAAGGGAATACTCTGCTCTGAAATAACAGTCAATAACTCACGAAATCCAGAATAATCTAATCAACATAATAAATCTTACTTTCATGTCTCAATTCCTCTCTCATTTCATATCTCGTGGTAGGCGTACCACCCGCTCCCAATTATCACAGTAATTATATCTTGTGGTAGGCGTACCACCCGCTCCCAAATATATCAATAATTATATCTTGTGGTAGGCGTACCACCCGCTCCCAAATATATCAATAATTATATCTTGTGGTAGGCGTACCACCCGCTCCCAAATATATCAATAATTATATCTTGTGGTAGGCGTACCACCCGCTCCCAAATATATCAATCGGCTACCGGCAACTATGGCCAATGCCAAGATTTTAAGTCACTTTGTGGTCGGCGTACCACACGATCCCAATTCATAAAATATATATATTACCAGCATTTAGCCAATAATCTCTATATCAACAATATTTATAATTACCGGTTTTAAACCAATAATTTATAATAATTTCAACAATTTACCTTCATTACCGGTATAACACCAATAACTCTTATTCAACAATTTATTCATAACTAAATTCATATTCCTACAACTAGGATAGAACAAACACTTACCTCGAAAGTTCACGAACGATTCAATCCGTAACAATGCCTTTTCCTTTCGAATTTGACTCCAATCCAATCGTATCTATACACAATTGATTCAATATCATCAATTCTACGTAACAAACTAGTTCATATTGCTAAGTATGATTTTTACAACATTCTGCCCGGAATAGTAAAAAATCGACCCCGGGCCCACATAACCGAAACTCAAGTTTCGAACCAAAATAAGTTCACCCAATCCTCCATGAGTTCAAATATACAATTTGTTCTTAAGCTCGACTCCAAAACGAGGTCTAAATCGCAAATTCTTTGAAAGCCCTAACTATACCCATTTCTCAAATTTCCAACCAATTTACACATGTTTAAGCCTAAGGATTTGATTGATGTTGATGAAAAATGAAGAAGACAAGTTAACAATACTTACCCAATGAACTTTGATGAAGAAATGCCTCAAAAATCGCCCAAAAGCTGTGGAGAAGAAAGGATTTTGTGAAAATGGGATAAAATCCCGTAAGTGTTCTGTTTTGGGGTATTAAATCACTGGGCGGAAATTTGTTCTACGCGATCGCGTGAATTGGATCGCGATCGCGGAAGGCAAATATTCAACACTACGCGATCGCGTGGACAATGCTGCGATCGCGTAGAAGAATTTCGCTGGGTGGCTCATTTGTACTACGCGATCGCGTGAAAAAGGGTCGCGATCGCGTTGAAGGAATACGGAAAGCTACGCGATCGCGTGCAGACGGCTGCGATCGCGTTGAAGAAAGACGGAAAGCTTCGCGATCGCGTGACGACAGCCGCGATCGCGTTGAGTAATGTGACAAGGCAGTGCGATCGCGTGAACAAGGCCGCGATCGCGTAGAGTAAAATGTCTGTGTAAAAATTGCAGAAAATCTGCCAGGTTTTCTAAGTCCAAAAACACCCCGAACCACCTCCGAAACACTTCCGAGCCCTCGGGGCTCCAAACCAAATATGTACACTAACTCAAAAGCATCATACGAACTTGCTCGCGCGATCAAATCGCTAAAATAACATCAAAATCAATGAATTGAGCCTTAAAACTCAAGAATTCTTTAAAATTCCATAATTTCCAAACTTTCCAATTTGAGGCCGAAACACGTCAAACGACGTCCGTTTTCAACCAAACTTTACAGGAAGCGCTTAACCAATATATATGAACTGTACCGGGCGTCGGAACCAAAATACGAGCCCGATACCAGTACTTTTTAATAAAAATTCAGTTTCATTTTCCTTAAACATTTTCAGAAAAACAATTTAACAGAAAAATTCTTTTACCGGGGTTCTAGACCTCGGATTTCAATTCCGGGCATACGCCCAAGTTCCATATTTTTCTACGGATTTTCTGAGACCGTCAAATCATGGATCCGGGTCCGTTTACTAAAAATGTTGACCAAAGTCAACCATATCAATATTAATATCAAAATTCTTCGACTTTTTCACATATTTCACATATTTCAACATAAATATTTTCCAGCTTTGTGCCCGGACTGTGCACGCAAATCGAGGCAACTATAAATGAGGTTTCTAAGGCCTCAGAAGCTCGAAATGATTAATTAAACAAGTGATGACCCTTTGGGTCGTCACAATCTCCACCTCTAAAACAACCGTTCGTCCTCGAACGGACAAAAGAAAGAAGTACCCGAGTCAGGAAACAAGTGTGGGTAGCGGCTCCGCATATCAGACTCGGACTCCCAGGTCGATGCCTCCGGAGGCTGACCTCTCCACTGAACACGCACAGAAGGATAACTCTTCGACCTCAACTGTCGAACCTGCCGGTCTAGGATGGGTACCGCTCCTCCTCGTAAGATAGATCATTGTCCAATTGGACAGTACTGAAGTCTAACACATATGTGGGATCGCCGTGGTATCTCCGAAGCATAGATACATGAAAAACTCGATGCACGGCTGATAAGCTAGGCGGCAAAGCTAATCTGTAGGCCACCCCTCCCACTCTGTCTAGAATCTCAAATGGGCCAATATACCTAGGGCTGAGTTTGCCCTTCTTCCCAAACCTCATCACACCCTTCATAGGCGACACTCGGAGCAATACTCGTTCGCCAACCATGAAATCTACATCTCGAACCTTACGATCCGCATAAGTCTTCTCCCTGGACTGAGCTGAACGCAATCTCTCCTGAATAGTCTTGACCTTATCCAAGGCCTCCTGAACTAAGTCTGTACCTAACAACCGAGCCTCTCCCGGTTCAAACCATCCAACTGGTGATCGACATCGCCTACCATACAACGCCTCATACGGAGCCATCCGGATGCTAGATTGGTAACTGTTATTGTAGGCGAACTCTGCTAATGGCAGAAACTGGTCCCACGAGCCTCCGAAATCAATAAAACAGGCTCGAAGCATGTCCTCTAGAATCTGAATAGTCCTCTCGGACTGGCCATCCGTCTGAGGATGAAATGCTGTACTCAACTGAACCTGGGTGCCTAACTCCTGCTGGACCGCTCTCCAGAACCGCGAGGTAAACTGTGTACCTCGATCAGAGATAATAGATACTGGCACCCCATGAAGACGAACAATCTCCCTAATGTAAATCTCCGCTAACCTCTCCGATGAGTTGGAGACAGATACTGGAATAAAGTGTGCCGACTTGGTCAGCCTATCAACAATGACCCAAATAGCATCAAATTTCCTTCTAGTCAAAGGAAGTCCAGTAACGAAATCCATAGTGATCCGCTCCCATTTCCACTCGGGAATTTCAATCCTCTGGAATACACCACCAGGTCTCTGGTGCTCATATTTCACCTGCCGACAATTTAGACACCGAGCGACATACGCAACGATATCTTTCTTCATTCTGCGCCACCAATAGTGCTGCCGTAAGTCCTGGTACATCTTCGCGGCGCCTGGGTGAATAGAATACCGCGAACTGTGGGCCTTCGCTAAGATTAACTCTCGAATCCCTTCGACATTGGGCACACAAACTCGACCCTGCAATTTCAATACCCCATTATCATCTAGATTTACCTGTGTGGCACCTCCCCGCTATACTGTATCTCTCAACTCACGCAAATGAGGATCATCAAATTGCCTCTCACGGATACGCTCTAATAAAGAAGAATGAGCGACCGTGCAGGCTAACACTCTGCTAGGCTCAGAAATATCCAATCTCACGAACCGGTTGGCTAATGCCTGGACGTCTAGAGCCAATGGTCTCTGACTGACCGGAATATATGCAAGACTACCCATGCTGGCAGACTTTCTACTCAATGCATCGGCCACCACATTAGCCTTACCTGGGTGATATAAGATAGTAACATCATAGTCTTTTAACAACTCTAGCCACTTTCTCTGCCTCATATTCAACTCTTTCTACTTAAACAAGTACTGAAGACTCTTATGATCGGTGTATACTTCACATGCTACACCATACAAATAATGCCTCCAGATCTTCAATGCGTGAATAATCGCCGCCAATTCTAGATCATGCACTCGATAGTTCTTCTCATGAATCTTCAACTGCCTCGAAGCATAGGCAATAACCTTGCCATCCCGCATTAACACTGCACCAAGCCCAATACGGGAAGCATCACAATAAACAGTATAAGGTCCCGTACCTGTGGGTAAAACCAATACCGGTGTCGTGGTCAAGGTTGTCTTGAGCTTTTGAAAGCTCGCCTCACATTCATCGGACCATTCAAATTGAACACCCTTCTGGGTCAATCTGGTCAGTGGGGTTGCAATAGACGAAAATCCTTCTACGAATCGGCGATAATAGCCCGCTAACCCCAAGAAACTCCGAATATCCGTGGCTGATGTCGGTCTAGGCCAGCTCTTGACTGCCTCAATTTTCTTCGGATCAACCTGAATACCTGCTGCCGTCACAATATGACCCAGGAATGCAACTGAACTTAGCCAAAATTCACACTTTGAAAATTTTGCATATAGCTGGCTATCTTTCAGAGTCTGTAAGGCCACTCTGAGATGTTGCGCATGCTCCTCCTGACCGCGGGAATATATTAATATGTCATCAATGAAGACTATTACAAACAAGTCTAAATAAGGCCGGAACACCCGATTCATTAATTCCATAAAAGTCGCTGGAGCATTTGTCAACCCAAAAGACATGACCAGAAATTCATAATGTCCATACCGAGTGCGGAACGCTGTCTTAGGGACATCAGATGCCCTAATCTTCAGCTGATGATAGCCGGATCTCAAATCTATCTTTGAAAATACCTTGGCACCCTGAAGCTGGTCAAATAAATCATCAATTCGCGGAAGTGGATATTTATTTTTGATAGTCACCTTGTTTAACCGTCGATAGTCAATGCACATTCTCATCGAACCATCTTTCTTCTTTACAAATAATACAGGTGCACCCCACGGCGAAACACTGGGTCTAATGAAACCCTTTTCAAGTAAATCCCGCAACTGTTCCTTCAATTCTTTTAACTCTGGCGGAGCCATACGGTATGGGGGAATGGAAATGGGCTGAGTGCCTGGAGCCAAGTCAATGCAAAAATCAATGTCCCTATCGGGCGGCATACCTGGCAAGTCTGAAGGAAATACTTCGGGAAATTCGCGAACCACAGGCACAGAGTCAATAGAAGGAACCTCAAGCACTAGAATCACGGACATAGGCCAAATAAGCCAAGCATCCCTTTCCAACCATACGCCGAGCTTTAACATAAGAAATAACATTACGGCTAGTATGACCTGAAATCCCTTTCCACTCTATACGAGGCGAATTCGGCAGAGCTAAAGTCATAGTCTTGGTATGGCAATCTAAAATAGCATGATAAGGAGATAGCCAGTCCATGCCTAGTATAATATCGAAGTCCACCATATTTAGGAGTAATAAATCAGGCACGGGTCTCGAGACCCTCAATTACTATAATACATGACCGATGAACTCGATCAACCACAATAGAGTCACCTACTGGTGTAGACACATGAACAGGAACACTCAATGGATCACTGGGCTGAATTAAGTATGGTGCAAAATAGGAAGACACATACGAATATGTAGACCCAGGGTCAAATAATGCTGATGCCTTTCTATCACAAACCAAGATAATACCTGTAATGACGGCATCAGAAGACTCAGCCTCTGGTCTGGCGGGAAGTGCATAACATCGGGGCTGTGCCCCACCACCCTGAGCAGTATCTCTAGGACGATCAGCTGCTGGCTGGTCTCTACCTCTATCGGTCCG
Organism: Nicotiana noctiflora; assembly: GCA_032618575.1. Classification (NCBI taxonomy): domain Eukaryota; kingdom Viridiplantae; phylum Streptophyta; class Magnoliopsida; order Solanales; family Solanaceae; genus Nicotiana; species Nicotiana noctiflora. The sequence continues at coordinate 202,963 of JASVEL010011629.1, read as the reverse complement.
AGCTCCACCTCTATGACCTCTACCTCCACCTCTATGTCCTCTACCTCCGCCTCTAGCCGGCTGGGCAGGCTGTGAGGGAACTGGGGCCTGAATCATGGCACGAGAACCCTGCTGATGAGATCTGTCAGAAGCTCGAGGGCAATACCTTGCAATGTGCCTAAGATCACCGCACGTAAAACAAGCCCTCGGCTGCTGAAAATGGCGAAGTGGTGGTGCACTGATAGGCTGCTGATCAGAGTAGCGTGGCTGAGAATTACGATCACCTGAAGCATCATGAGAAACCTGAAGAGCTGACTGATAAGGCCTAGGAGGATGACCTCTATCATAAAAATCTCTATCTCCAGACGAGGTACCACTGAATCTACCCGAATTACGAGATCTCTTATCTGATCCATGTCTCGCTCCCTGTGACAGAGCCATCTCGATCCGGCGGGTTGCATTAGCCGCCTCCTGAAAAGTGATTTCAGTTCCTGCTCCCATAGCCATCTGTAGCCGAATTGGCTGATTCAAGCCATCAATAAACCTCCTCACTCTCTCCCGCTCTGTGGGAAGTATGATAATAGCATGACGAGCCAGGTCCACGAACCTAGTCTCGTACTGTGTGACAGACATAGAACCCTGATGAAGACGCTCAAATTGCCTGCGCATAACCTCCCGCTGAGTTGCTGGAAGGAACTTCTCCAAGAATAATTCTGCAAACTGCTCCCAAGTCAAAGATGACGATCCCGCTGGCCTGGTTAGACAATAATCTCTCCACCAAGTCTTGGCGGAACCGGATAACCGAAAAGTAGCAAAATCCACACCATTAGTCTCCACAATACCCATAGTACGGAGAACTTCGTGGCAGTCAGTATAGGAAATCATGTGGATCCTCTCGAAGGAGTACCACCGAATGTGGTAGTGAACGGCTTGGTAAACTCGTCCAATCTCCACAACGCATCAACGGACATAGATGCACCATCATTAGACGGAGTCGCAATAATAGGCCGAATTGCCTCAACTGGCTGAATCACGGGATCTTGAGCCTGGGGAATCACTGGCTCCGAGTGCGCGTAGCAGGAGTCCGATTACCTCTCCGGCCTGAGAAGTGGCCGGTGCTACCGGTAATAAACCTCCTCTCCGGTGACATGATCCATAAAACCTCGCTATCCGGACCAAAGCATCCCGAAGATCCGGTGAAAATAAAGCTCCTCCCGGGACCTGAGCTGGGCCTAACTGGAGCTGCTGGGGCCGGAATTTCCTCCTCTATATGAACCCGAGGTTCTGCCACTCGTGCTGTGCTCGGGGCTGAGCTCCGCCCCTACCTTGTCCTCTAGGACGACCTCGACCTCGGCCTCTACCCCCAGCGGGAGCTGCCGCTGCTGGGACCTCGGGCTGCTGGTCAGTAGACGAGGATGCACGTGTCCTTACCATCTCTGGAAGAACAGAGTAGAAGTTCAATTAACATTCAAAAGATCAAGTCGCACGACCGGAAAGAATAAAGAGAATATTTTCCTAACTCTGTAGCCTCTGGAGGATAAATACAGACGTCTCCGTACCGATCCTTCATACTCTACTAAGGTTGTTCGTGAGTTGTGAGACCTATGCAACCTAGTGCTCTGATACCAACTTGTCACGACCCGGATTTCCCACCATCGGGGCCATGATGGCGCCTACTAAATGGAAGCTAGGCAAGCCAAATATTAATTACATCTCCATTAATTACCAATTTATTATTAACAACATAAAAATTACAGCGGAATAATCAAAATTAGCGGAAGACTTAGTCAAATATGATAAAGAAAATTCAAATCTGATACACTACCCAAGATTGGTGTCACAGTACTCACGAACTTCTAAGAATAATACACATAATTGTTTGAAAGAAAATACAAACTGTTTATCTCGGTTACATGAGATAACAGAATGAAAAACATAGATAGAAGAGACAACGGGTCCTGCGGACGCCTGCAAGGCTACCTCGTAGTCTCAATATTCGAAAAATCCACAAGTCACTACTGCCGCTGCTGCTGTCCATAACCTGTATCTGCGCAAAAAGAGCGCAGAGTGTAGTATCAGCACAACCGACCCCATGTGCTGGTAAGTGCCTGGCCTATCCCAGCGAACTAGTGACAAGGCTAAGGCCAGTCACCCACCTAAACATGTACAGTTGCAATATGTACTTATATATATACAATACATTTATAAGGGAATACTCTGCTCTGAAATAACAGTCAAGTCAATAACTCACGATATCCAGAATAATCTAATCAACATAATAAATCTTACTTTCATGTCTCAATTCCTCTCTCATTTCATATCTCGTGGTAGGCGTACCACCCGCTCCCAATTATCACCGTAATTATATCTTGTGGTAGGCGTACCACCCGCTCCCAAATATATCAATAATTATATCTTGTGGTAGGCGTACCACCCGCTCCCAAATATATCAATAATTATATCTTGTGGTAGGCGTACCACCCGCTCCCAAATATATCAATGATTATATCTTGTGGTAGGCGTACCACCCGCTCCCAAATATATCAATCGGCTACCGGCAACTATGGCCAATGCCAAGATTTTAAGTCACTTTGTGGTCGGCGTACCACACGATCCCAATTCATAAAATATATATATTACCAGCATTTAGCCAATAATCTCTATATCAACAATATTTATAATTACCGGTTTTAAACCAATAATTTATAATAATTTCAACAATTTACCTTCATTACCGGTATAACACCAATAACTCTTATTCAACAATTTATTCATAACTAAATTCATATTCCTACAACTAGGATAGAACAAACACTTACCTCGAAAGTTCACGAACGATTCAATCCGTAACAATGCCTTTTCCTTTCGAATTTGACTCCAATCCAATCGTATCTATACACAATTGATTCAATATCATCAATTCTACGTAACAAACTAGTTCATATTGCTAAGTATGATTTTTACAACATTCTGCCCGGAATAGTAAAAAATCGACCCCGGGCCCACATAACCGAAACTCAAGTTTCGAACCAAAATAAGTTCACCCAATCCTCCATGAGTTCAAATATACAATTTGTTCTTAAGCTCGACTCCAAAACGAGGTCTAAATCGCAAATTCTTTGAAAGCCCTAACTATACCCATTTCTCAAATTTCCAACCAATTTACACATGTTTAAGCCTAAGGATTTGATTGATGTTGATGAAAAATGAAGAAGACAAGTTAACAATACTTACCCAATGAACTTTGATGAAGAAATGCCTCAAAAATCGCCTAAGAGTTGTGGAGAAGAAAGGATTTTGTGAAAATGGGATAAAATCCCGTAAGTGTTCTGTTTTGGGGTATTAAATCACTGGGCGGAAATTTGTTCTACGCGATCGCGTGAATTGGATCGCGATCGCGGAAGGCAAATATTCAACACTACGCGATCGCGTGGACAATGCTGCGATCGCGTAGAAGAATTTCGCTGGGTGGCTCATTTGTACTACGCGATCGCGTGAAAAAGGGTCGCGATCGCGTTGAAGGAATACGGAAAGCTACGCGATCGCGTGCAGACGGCTGCGATCGCGTTGAAGAAAGACGGAAAGCTTCGCGATCGCGTGACGACAGCCGCGATCGCGTTGAGTAATGTGACAAGGCAGTGCGATCGCGTGAACAAGGCCGCGATCGCGTAGAGTAAAATGTCTGTGTAAAAATTGCAGAAAATCTGCGAGTTTTCTAAGTCCAAAAACACCCCGAACCACCTCCGAAACACTCCCGAGCCCTCGGGGCTCCAAACCAAATATGTACACTAACTCAAAAGCATCATACGAACTTGCTCGCGCGATCAAATCGCTAAAATAACATCAAAATCAATGAATTGAGCCTTAAAACTCAAGAATTCTTTAAAATTCCATAATTTCCAAACTTTCCAATTTGAGGCCGAAACACGTCAAACGACGTCCGTTTTCAACCAAACTTTACAGGAAGCGCTTAACCAATATATATGACCCGTACCGGGCGTCGGAACCAAAATACGAGCCCGATACCAGTACTTTTTAATAAAAATTCAGTTTCATTTTCCTTAAACATTTTCAGAAAACAATTTAACAGAAAAATTCTTTTACCGGGGTTCTAGACCTCGGATTTCAATTCCGGGCATACGCCCAAGTTCCATATTTTTCTACGGATTTTCTGAAGCAGTCAAATCATGGATCCGGGTCCGTTTACCAAAAATGTTGACCAAAGTCAACCATATCAATATTAATATCAAAATTCTTCGACTTTTTCACATATTTCACATATTTCAACATAAATATTTTCCAGCTTTGTGCCCGGACTGTGCACGCAAATCGAGGCAACTATAAATGAGGTTTCTAAGGACTCAGAAGCTCGAAATGATTAATTAAACAAGTGATGACCCTTTGGGTCGTCACATGTGGAGCCATTTGTTTTAACCCCGGCCAAAAAATCGAGGGTCTGGTGGCCAAAAACCGTTAGACATTGTTTGAATTCCAGCCAGAAAGCCGTGAAACTCTTCTACAAAATCCCGGCCAGAAAGCCGTGGAACGTTTATTTGTGAAACCATGATTTTCTTACCCAATACAAGAGTCTTTTTAATCACTTTCTGTGTCACAACTAACTCACGAAATTTTCCTAGCAAAACTGGGGCAGAAAAATTTCATTCGTTTGTTTGTTTTGTTGTCTAAATAGGTTTGACCTCGGGACGCAAGGATCGAGATAACTTACAAATGGGACATCAATCCAGAGTGAAGAAAAGAAGAAAAGAACCAAAAGAAAAGGTTTCAAACGTTGGAGTAAACAAAGGCGCGGATTGCTCAGAAGATGATTGAAATAACAAGCTCTGCCGACTCCGTTTCACTCAATGTTACAGAAATAAACAAGCACGTACAACTTGTTGAGCATCAAGATTCGGATCGAGGTCTATAGCAAATCAGCTAAGATTCAAGATCAAGTTTTCAAGAGAATCATAGATAGGAATCTTGTAACTCATAGTTTGATAGCATAGCTAGCTTAGCTTTAGTTTCTCTTTTGGAGTAATAAGGAGGTCAGTAAGCAGTAAGCAGCAACAACAGCAACGGTAGCAACAGTAACAACAAAGTGTCGGTCCACGGTAGTCCCAGCTACCAAAACTTCCCGAACTACATTGACCTGATTCCTGTTTAGCCCAGGATATGTAGGAAGCCTCCCGAAGCAAAGGCTCGGTCAAGATCTTTTTAAAATGCTTTACACGGAGTGCTCGAACGAGCAAAAATCGCTCGTATTTGCTCATTATCTTTGCACGATAACTCTTCGCGTTTACACGCAAAGAGGGGCAGCTATGAGCATGTGATTTTTGCCTCACACGAATTACTCCTAAAATATTTTCAAAAAAAAATAAAATATTTCGGTGTTGTTTGCAATTTTTGTGGATTTTATGTTAATTTTCTCTTATTGTTTGCATTTTGTGTGTCCGTGTTTAAATAAAATTAAAAAAAAAGAATAAAAAATATACAAAAATATACTGCATTTGTATATGAAATTCAAGTTTGCGATTAAGAGTAATTAAGTTTGCTTTACGAAAATGAAAAATAACAAAAATTATGTATCTTTTGCATTTTTTGCCATTTAGTGTCCAATTGTGTAATTTTGTTTTAATTTGTTATTTTATAACGTATGATAATTTTTTATTAAGCATCAATCTATTATTTGTGAGTTAATTAGGATTTTATAATTTTTTGCTTAACTCTACCAGACCCAACCATCCTCCCAAACCGGCCCAATGCAACCCGCCCCATATCCTTTCTTTCAATCTGGACCGTTGATAATACTTCATCCAACGGTCCATGATTACCCAAATAATTAACCTAACCAAAAATACCCAAGACCCCAAAACCCCTGCCGCTTTCATTTCACCCAAACGACCCTTTCCCATCGTCCCCTGTAACGCCGCCCATCTCCGCCACACTCCGCCTACCGGAAATCGCCTCACGGCGGTTCCGGTAGGCCAATCACCCCCAAATTAACACCATAGCTTCCCCTTCTCCCCCTCTACACGAATCCTTTACCCATCTTACTCGAATCATTGTCGAACTCTTCGAATATTAGATCGAAAGTTCGCCGGAAATTGAGATTCACCCCAAACCACTCCAAATTGACACCACACCACCACCGGACTATCCCTTCCATGAATCCATGGCCCTTTTTGCTCGAATCTAACTGGAAACCATTAAGCCCCAAATCGAGACTTCAAGAACCCTAAAATCCAAATTTGGACCGCCGGGTTAGATTTAAAGAAATTGGGATTAGAATAGACTTTAATTGAGATGTTTTCAGTTGAAAACATTTCAATTAAAGTCCATTTGATTCCCAAAGTCCAAATTTAAGTCCAACACCGAGAATTCTTTCCAAGGTTGCTGATTTTCAATTTCTTTTGAGGTAATGTTATTTTCCTGTTTATTTCGATTTGTTTTGTGTATTTGTTTAGTTTAACTTGATTGAATTCTTCTCGATTTTTTGTTTGGCCGTCCCTGTTTCATTTTTTCTTCTCAAAGACCTTTTGTTTGGTCAATTACTTTTCTGTGTTGCTTATTTGATTGTGAATGTTGTCGAGTACGTGTTCGCGTCGATTAGCGTCGTCGAACAATTAGCTTTGTATACCCCAGCATTGGCCGAGAGTTTCTTGAATCACTGTTTTTTTGCGATTAGTTGGTTATCGATTGTACATGTCGTAATCGTTTAATTGGATGTTGACGATTAGTTTCGTAGTCTTGTTTGTTATCACTGTTGGGTAGAAATTGATCCCATTTATGTCCAAAATCCCTGTTGGACAGAGTTTCGGTTACCTGTGATGTTTGGGTGTAGCTGTTAGTCCATTTAAGTGTTCAGAAACTAAGTTTTAGAGTGCATTGCACATGGAATGACATGGAATGAGTTGTTGAAACTGTTGGACCGCAGTATGTTCCAGTGATCTCTTGCCTTTAGGACTTGTTTAATTGTTAAAACCCATACTTAGACAAACTTAGGTGGAATCATAGAATAACATGCAAATACTTTTATTTATAATAAGTTTTCAGTGTTAAAATAGGCTAAAAAGATCTGGAAAACAGATGGGGGGGAATGATTAAAGGGTCTTTGTTCTTTGTCTATAAAAGGGGGACACTGGCAGAACACTAAACACACACATACACTCACAGAGAGAGCTTAAGACATTTGAAAATCTGGAAAACACAGAACACATACACAAAGGGAGAATATACTTGCTGGAAAAAACAGAAACACAGAGAGATATTCGATAGAGAGGGATTTTTGATTCCAGTGTTGAAAAAAGAACCATATTTGCTTCATTGACTCTTTCTTGGTTTCTGATTCACTGTGCATTCTGCCAGTGATTGTTTTTACTACTCTCATATTGATTTTGGGGTTTGTTGTTCACTGCTTCATCAAGTGTCCTGGGTGTTTCGTTTGTTTGTCGATTTTCTGCTGTTTTGGAACTCCAAATTGCTGCTTGATTTTGGTATCATTGTTTGTTAGCTGCTATCTGCTGCTGCTGCTGACTTACCTCTCCTTCTTCTCACTTTCCAATTCATGTACATACTCGAATTAGCAGTTGATGTAATCACAAATAAGATCGGAATGAGTCGACTTTCAGATTGCAATTATGTGTGTAATCTGGATATGTGTAGTGCAGTTTTGTTTAAGTTGATAAGTAGATATATGTATGCAACTTGTTTGATTTGAATAACATTACGAACTGTTAATTGGAACCATATTTGGACTATTTGGTTTACTTTACTTTGTAATCAACCATGTTGTATCTTCATGGTGATTAATATTTAGTTAGCTGAAGTTAAACTTGAAACAATGGAGATATATAGCTTATGTGATCTAATATACGGCATCTATGATATTCCTAGTTTTAAGTTTAGTTTTCATTCGCATAGATTCATATAGAACCTTTTTTTTTAGTAAGTCATCAATGGTTGTTTCGTTGGAGTATATGCATATTTGGAATGAAGGGTGATTTAGCTTACCTATGTTAGCATTAATGAAACGATCAGGTTAATTGGTGTCCAAACTAAAATCTATCTTCAATTTACAATCGTAAGTTAGTGATTCAAACGTGTTCAGGGAACTTAACTTGCTATAATACTGCAAATAATCGTTTTTGGATTCTCGACCAATTGGTTTAAGGTAAAAATGAAAACATTATATTACCGTAGCACACATTCTTAGGCTTTCCCTTTATTTGAGCAGTTTTTGAATTTATCGGATTAAGGATAGTAAACAATCTTACTTTTAATAATTGGATCAAGGTGAATTATTTCTATTCCGCACATTTTGATCAATTTTCCGTTAGTTTAAATCTTTTCATTCAATCTCCGGCCATAAGTCAAAAGCTAGGAAATAACACATCATTTGGTACGATTCTTTAATTGGAAATAATTTTAAGGGATACGCTTTTAAATAAATTGATTTTTTTTTGGTTTAGTTTTACAATGGTTTTAAATCGGCATAGTTTCAAATAAGTAATCCGGATACCCTTTTTTATTTATTTATTATTTACCTATCTGTCAAAGTTCGAGTCTATATTGTAATTAGTCTTTCTTTTGGTATGGTTTCAAATTAATAGAGCGGTTTAAAGTTTAATCAGAGCATATAATTTATAAGCATGTATAAAATCAGGAATCTCTAGCCATTTATAATAATTGAAGCGACCGTGCTAGAACCACGGGATCCGAGGGTGCCTAACACCTTCCTTCGGGTCAACAGAATTCCTTACTTAGAATTTCTGGTTCGCAGACTTCATTTGGAAAGTCGAAAATTTCCTCGATTCGGGATTTAAATAAATCGGTGACTTGGGACACCTTAATTTATTCCAAGTGGCGACTATGAAATAAATAGAATAATCCCGTTTCGAATATTGTCACTTAAATTGGAAAAAACTCCCTTGTGCTTCTACCCTCCGGGGTAGGGGCGCGCCAAAAGGAGGTGTGACAACGTCATCCGATAGGAGAGGGCGACCCTCTTAAGGGATGTGGCGGGGAATAGTGCTCCCCCGCGTGTTGAGGATGACAGCGTGCCGGCTGTTGCCGGCAGGGCTATAGAAGAGGAGGAGGCTGCTTCCGGACAAGCTTCTGGTTCCGCGGACGTGCCGCAGAAGGACTACGCCCGGGTGGACATGACGGTGACAGGCCCCGCCCGTCAGCTCATGATCCGTACGGGATACAACTTGTTGCTGGAAAGCGAGCAGGCCGCGCGGACATGTTTTGTTATGTGGGGCTGCCGAGCCGTAATCTTTGAAGGCCGTAAGCGATAGAGATCTGTCTCGTCGAGTCGCCGGTGCTGCCTTACAGATAGGCTTTGGTCTTTTCGTAATTTTCTTACGAGTCCTGAGGTATCTATGTCATTTTGACTTGTGTCTCCTTTTCACCTTTTTCATAGACCCTCATCTTGGAGGTAGAGCATGGCCGAAGGGAGCGAAAGAAGAATGTTGACCTCTTGAAAGGCATCAAAGAAGTACCGAGAGGTCCGGAATAAGCACCAGACGCTGGCAGACGTCTACGCTCAAGACCCTCAGTTTCGAGTTTTTCGTGAGGGCTTGAAGCTGGCAGAGGAGCAGTTACAGAAGCGTACAGCCCAACTGGAGAGGGCGAACGCGGACTTAATGGCAGTTGTGGCTCGAAACACTGAGTTGGAGAGTCTTCTCTAGCAGCGGGAGGGGGAGTTGGACCTCGGCCGTATGGCGATGGTGGAGGCAGCAGAGTTGCGTGCCAGGGTTGATGCCCTTACCGTTGAGCTCAGGACCGCAATGACCGAGGTGGTTGTCCCTCAGCAGGCGGAGACTGTTGCCCTGGCTGGCGATACGTCTCGTGAGGCTCACGACATGCTCGTATACGCTAAGGCGAGACGGACTGTGTTTCTGGAGCTGTTGGCCACCGGTAGAGCCACTGAGGCGGAAGTCGAAGCTCAGGTTCGCCTCGTCAGGGTCGCACGTGAGGCTTGTGGGTATGACCCCGACTCTCCGGACCAAACGGGCAGTTCCTTTGTAGAGGTAGACCAGATGGGCACCGGATCCTGGATCGATAGGGTGTTTCGGGACGAAGGCGATGGGGACCGTGATGACGGTGTGGCCGGCGCGGAGGAAGGCGCTGACGGTCATGGTGGTTAGCTAGGATTTTTCTTTTTCTTCTTTTTTGTAATTGAAACCATCTTGTAACTTTGTAATTTGTTAATAAGATTTTAGATGACTTCATGGGAACTGCTTGTGTTTTTGTGTCTTCTTTTGCGACTTATGTATTATGTGTGGCATGGCCTTTTATTGATCATAGTCTTTCCGTAGGCTGTTAGGGCCTTAACCTTTTATGCTTATATCGAAGGTGATCGTAGTATCTCCTTACGTCGTCAAGGCCTTAGCCTTTCGTATTTATTGGAGGTGACTGTAGTCTCTCCCTACGTCGTCAAGGCCTTAGCCTTTCGCATTTATTGGAGGCGACCGTAGTCTCTCCTTACGTCGTCAAGGCCTTAGCCTTTCGCATTTATTGGAGGCGACCATAGTCTCTCCTTACGCCGTTAAGGCCTTAGCCTTTCGCATTTATTGGAGGCGACCGTAGTCTCTCCTTATGCCATTAGGCCCTTAGCCATTTGTTCATATGGATAGTCGTAGCCTTTTGTTTATTGAAAACGATCGTAGTCTTTCTTTACGTCGTCGAGGCCTTAGCCTTTTGTTTGTATGGGTGGCCGTAGCCTTTCCTTACGCCATCAAGGCCTTAGCCCAGTGTTCATATGGGTGGCCGTAGCCTTCCGTTTATTAAGAATGACCGTAGTTTTTCTTTACGTCGTTAGGGCCTTTCGTACATTAGAGATGGCCGTAGCCTTTCATACATTGGAAATTGTCGTAGCCTTTCATACCTTGGAGATGGCCGTAGCCTTTCATACCTTGGAGATGATCGTAGCCTTTCATACATTGGAGATGGCCGTAGCCTTTCATACATTGGAGACAGCCGTAGCCTTTCATACATTGGAGACGGCTGTAGCCCTTCATACATTGGAGATGGCCGTAGCATTTCATACCTTGGAGATGGTCGTAGCCTTTCATACATTGGAGATGGTCGTAGCCTTTCATACATTGGAGATGGTCGTAGCCTTTCATACATTGGAGATGGTCGTAGCCTTTCATAAAAAGATTATGAGTTATGGACAACCAAAGATTATAAAAAGGATAAATCAGAATCAATGGTAATATATCCAAAGCTCGATATTTGGATTAGTATAAAAGTTGTTCTTATAAAATTGTAGTGGATCTTGATAAATGTTTGAGCAAGTTAGCTACAGAGAGATAAAATAGAGAGAGAATGATAGAGAGAGAGAATTGTATTATTATTGATTAATAACATTTGCCTTACAAATAAGGGAGACTCTTCCTTATATAGAAGGATAATCCCCTAACCAACACATTACATCATTTCAAAGCTACAATTATTACAATGAAGGTATAAGGGAGGGGAAATTAGAACATCTACACGGGCGAGCCAGTTGATACGCTTTTATGGTCGAGAGCGTACCCCTTTCGTCATATAGACGTGAGAGAAAATATCGTCTAGTATCTATGGTCGTATAAGAATACGTGTTCGACCTGTATTACATCCGAGTCTGCCATATGAGGATATATGATCGACCCGTCTTACATCTGATTCGACCCCACACAAGCCTTTTTCTTATTTAAAAACATTTTACTTTTATTCAATGATTTATAGTCATACAAAATATATATGTTTTATTTTATACCACAAATTCAAAAAATCTTCTCTCTTTTCTTAAAATTCATGTCTAGTCAAATGGATTCACATAAGTTAAAATAAAGGGCATATATTATTGCGAAATTTAACTTACTCAGCTTATATAATTAATTTTATTGTTATTAACATAAGGATCAACTATAAGTTTAAATCGAAAATATTTAATAGTCAATATTTTAGTTAATTTCTTAATATTAGAAAAACAATTTTTTTGTTAATTTATAAATAGTGAATATTTCAGTTAATTTTATAAATAGTCAATAGTTTTATCAATTTTGTATGAACTTGAACCATTAAAAACATGGGATATATAAAATTAAATGAATCTTCTTTTTTGGAAAAGAGTATAGTTAGGTTATTCATAAGAGAATATTAAGCTTAGTTCAAAAACAGGTCACTTTAGTAAGTTAGGTTAGAACTTGAATGATTGACCTAATTCTCATTATTGTTTCCTACATTAATATGGTAAATTAGCACAGTTTGTCGTGATCTAAAACCACCGAAATTTCACTCCACAAGTCCATGATACTCTGATGCAATTTTTCCGGAGATAATTGAACAGCTAAAATTACTTCAATCTTCCACATATAACTTCTAATTTGCTGCACAAATTAGAAGCAATATACAAAGGTTTTTCTGTATATTTTGTTGTTTACAGTAAAAGCCATAGAAATATTTGAATATGCTAATTATATTTATTCATTTAATTAGTGCTTCATAGTAAAACTCGAACAGAAAACCGTTTGGATGGTTATCTAATCTTACAATTTTGAATTTTGAATAGGCCATTAGCTAGACTTGTAAAAAAATTCTTTTTGATGTGGAATGAGAGGAAGAAAATCACTCATCCTAACCATTTGCCAAAATCTAAACAAAATGATGTTTCTATTATGTGGTAAATAAATTTTTCATCACTTTAAAGATGTAATAAGTAATAACTGAAACTGACTGAATCATATTAAATATAGCATTAAAATGGAGTTCCATTCTTAATCCTTTTTATTTTGAACATAGGGACAGAAAATTCTGTTTATAAAATAGGAGAATTTTGATATCATGAAAAAAAATAGCAACCTCGTTTTAGCAATGAAAATTTAAAAGTAAAAGAAAAATATAAAGTGAGAAATAATAATCCCTCTTTTTGTCTCTTCAGTTCAGGTCTCCATAACTTTCCGCATGGTTAATCTCAGAAGAACGAAAGTTATATTTTGTTCATCATCAGAGACAAAAGAGGTGTTTATTTCGTAACAACAATAAAAAATAAAAGAAAATCAAACAACGATAAACTAAAGATTTACTTCTTATAACTAAAGCTGCAAAATTTTGAGAAGAAATTTGATAGAAATTAGAAGGAGCAACTACTGTAACCCTAGTAAAGATACAGAGACATGGTGGCTTTATTTATAAGGGCAAAGTAGGCGGAATTATAGAATTAGAGCCCTAGGCAGTTTGGGCTACATTTTGTTTTGGGCTCTTTACTATTATTTCAGCCCATCCTTGGTTACCGCTGTCTACTTTGACCCACATTCCAATCTCTCAAGGTTTCTTACACAAATAGCCAAACGTATTCATGGTTTACTTTTTCTAACTGATCAAAATAGATATGCACTGATAATACACCGTTAAATATATAATATACACTTATATTATGCATCCTCCAGTTACTTTTAAGTGATTGGGTTAATAATTATTAAGGTTAACTCTAAATAATTGTTTAGTTTAAGTGATTGGGTTAACAATTATTTAGGTTTAATTCTTGGGATAATTTCATATAAATACAACTCACACTTGACTTGCAACATAATAGCCTAGATATCACATTGCAAATCTATAGCCCAAAAAATAATAGGCTAATTCCCGAAAAACAGCTTATTTTGCTCCCTCGCAAATCTGCTGCCTCGCAAATCAGCTACAACGCAACTCAAAAATCCTGAATAATGCGTATTATCTGAAGATAAGAAATTAAAACACTTCCAATAGGATAAAAGAAAAAAAAACTTGGTAAATAAATTGTAGAATCCCTCAAAACGAAAAAGAAGAAGAGAAAGAAGTGTCAAATTTCTGTAGAGGCCACTTACACGCTAACAATGTATATACATCCTTATAAACTGAAAAAATATATATTTATACAACATTATACACAAATATACATATTTATACACAATTATACAGATACTGTATAACTTGTATAAACATGTATAATAGGGTATAAGAGCTGAAAAGTTTGACACAACATATCCATGAAACCCTTAATATCAAGGTAATTAGTAGCCAATACAAGTTCAAACAGGTCTTGAAAGGTAGCATTCACGAATTCCTTGTCGAATTTTTTGATTTCTTCTTTGTTCGACTCCGTCTTCTCGTCAGTGTGCATCTTCAAGTACTCTGTAAGTTTGGTTAGGTTTTTGGTATCAACGTTTGGGAGCGGACTGAGAGTGTTATCGTCCTCCACCATGTTTTTCATGGTTATGAATTGAATGACGGCATATTCTTCTAACTGAAATTCGTCGCCGTCGGATGATTTTAAGATCAGCATCTTCTTCTCAGTAGATGCTGCTCTTGATGCTAAGATGCTGATGAGGAGGTGGCCAATGATTGATTGAAGATTTTAGGAGAAATTGGAAGGAATTAAAAAACCCTAAAAGTATGCCTTTAATAGTGGCAAAATGCTGAAAAATTTCTTTCAAGTTATGTACAACATGGGCTATATATGGTAAGAGTTTCAAATATTGGCCATTTTTTGTTGGGTTATTAGCCCAAGTGACATGGGCTGTAATTTTTTCTTAATTGTTTATCTCTATAAGCAAGCTTAAGCTACATAGCTTAACCGAAATTAACTAGAACAAGTTACATATTTGGCAGATCAACAAAAACTAATTATATTTATGTAAAATATGTTTATTTACTATTAATATACAAAAAATCATATATTTTGCTGACTTTTATTGTTGGGAAAAGCTATAGTATAAATTTTTTCCAATTAACTATCTATTAATTTTGCAGGAAGCAATAAGAGAATAAAGAATTATATGTATTTTGTTGATCTTTTAAATAATCAAATACCACCAAAATTTGGGAATACATCAAATAGCACAATTATCTATATTCTAACATTTGTGATGTAGGCCATCCATATAGACATTTTAGTTAACAACATTGCCCAGCCAAATATCCTTGTTACTGTGGCCAAGAATTTAGCGGCTTCATTTACTTTTAACTCTGAACAATGCACTTATAATCAATACGACCAACGTGAATTACCCAATTAATCTATATTCATCACTTGTTTAATCATTGGTAACGTATTACATCTTATTTAGTACTAGTAATTTTATTTACCAATTATCAACGATATACAAATTCTTGCACCATTTTTCCTTTTAACACGACAAAAACTTATTCACTTCCTATTTTTTATAATAATGATCATTGTTCACTGATAAGAAAATATATTTTCATTACTTTCTTGCTATTCCACTTACTATTTATTAGAGCTGCTTTATCATTTGCTATTCCTATAAATAAGGTACACTTATTATTATAGTAGAAAATCATATTTGACAATTGATTAACCGCCAAGGACCAATCCATTCTGAAATTCACGCTATGATCTTCGGTCCATTGCGAGTATCTCGCTCTTTCCATTACTGAACTATACGGCATCATCTCGAAGTATGCCCTCTTCTGACATCGGTAAGTAATATCGACCTTAATCTTGGAAAGAAAACTTCGACCCCGAACTCGACGTCCTCGCCTTCTAACGTGATATCATTCTTTTCCATCAAAGGACGAAATCAGGTAGCCCCGATTCCCACCGTGTACAGATAGTCCCCTAATTCTTAGAGTAATATGATTAGAAACGACTTGAGCCTTGATTTTTCGGAGACCCCGAGAATGACATCATTCTTGTGACGTAAGCGGTTAAGGTGATCGAAACATCCCGTCAGTACAGTTCACCAAATCATTAATGTATGTCAGTGGGTTGCCGACCACTAATGTCACCGAACCATCGCCATGAGTAATAAATACCGGCTTCCTGGTTGAATAAAAAAACTTTACTTCCACTTTCCCCAAGCTTTCTAAGTTTCTCCCTTTGTGCTTCTCTTCTCTTTTACCACCCGTTGAGTCAATTCCGTTAGTACCAAACCAATTTTTATCTATTTCCGCTTCCTTCTCCCTAAATCAATGGCAAAAACCTCCAAGATCGTCCCACAAAAGGAGAAAGATTCTTCTTCTTCTTCCCGGTTGGTCGGTGATAAAACGCCGGTGGAACTGCTCCCTCGCAAGTATGTTCCCGACCCTTGCATCCTAAAGTCCGACTTCAAAGTCGAGAACCTTCCATCGATCCTTGTCCGATATAAGCACGTGTCGAGATACATTTGCTCGATAACGGCGAAACATCTCGAGGTTGTGAAGGGAGATTGTGGGGGAGGGGGGGAAGGTCGAGGTCATAGTACAAATCCCTGATCCCGAAGATGGCATTACCACTCATGTGGAAGGGTTCCTAACTTTCTATACTTACCCCTTCACACTAGGTCCTGTCGATCTAGTTATTATTGATATTTTCAAGAGGTACCAAGTCACCCCCGGCCAGGTTCACCCCTTATTTTGGTGCATAGTGATCATGTTATGTTTCTTTTCCAGCAAGGCCAAGGGGCTGGAGTTCACCCTCAACCACCTAATATGTTTATATCAACCTCAACTTTTTCGACGGTTGATCAAGCTGCAACGTTGAGAGACGAAGGCCTTTTTGCGAGCAACAATGAGGACAAAGATTGGGGTTGGATGAGCTGGTTCGTGCGGGTTAGGTCCTGCGACCTCATCCTAGAGGAGAAATTGTCATTCCCGGATAAGTGGAACTCCGTACATAAGTGATGTTTTTTATCCAGTAGTCTTGTAATCCATATTTTGCTTTATGTAATGCCTTCATTTATTTTCCATCGGTTGCTTGGATGCCTCATGCGGTCACCGACCTCTAAGATTGGGTTCGAAAGTTAGCTCCGATTTTTTTGCATGCCGAGCACTGCTGGCCTGACTTGGCAAGGGAAAGATGGGAAGTCAAACATCATGGTAAGTTTATTTGGTAAGCTTTCGATGCCCCCCCCCCCCTTATTTTTTGTAAAGTTTCTCTTTACTTATACTTAACTTTCTATTATGCAGACATTGGACATATCGCTGAAATAAGGTCGGTCCCGCCTTGGGAAGAGATCGAGTCCCCGGCCCCAAGGACGGGGAAATATAATATGAGGAAGAGGGTCTCGGAGTCCGAGGATTCCCAGCCTACAAGGGATCTAGTTCGAAAACAAAGGAGAAATTTCATCCCTGTGACTATATAGTTGGCCTACCAGCTGGGTGAAAAAGAAAATGAAGATGAGGGCAATGACTCGATGTTGGTGGTTCGAGTAAGGAAGTCAGCCGAGGTCGCCAAGCCTTCTAAGTCAGAGGTGGTTGTCGAGACCCTACCTCGTGATGTGGAGGCTTCGAAGAAAAGATTCAGGCAAAGCCCCCGAATCGCCCGAGGTTGAGATTATCTCTCGGGCATCCACAAGCATGCTAGAGGGAGCCGGTTATGGGACCCCCAGGGCAGATCAGAGTGCCTCGAGCGTTCTGCTCGGGGCTATGACAATAGGTCACTCTCCCTCTCTACTGGCCTTTTTTGAGGAGGCCATAAGGGATGCTCGGGCTCCACAAATCCCCGACATATGTAGAGTCCCCAATGAAGAGGATTCCTTCCGGGATATCTTTACTGGGGTTGCTGATGCCTCTGACCTCAACGATGCATCCACCCTTGAAGAGGCCTAACGCCTTTTATCTCGAGTAAGTACTAACTCCAATTGTTGCAATTTTCTTTTCCTTCTTCTCCCTTTATCCTAACTTATGTCTTTCTTTTAGCGTAGGATTTCACCAAGTTTAGGGATGACCTAAGCCAATGCAAGGCCGAGCTCTAAAAGACCTCGGAGGAGAGGAATTCTTTGAAGCTCCTTTGCGGTTAAAAGGATGAGGAGCTGAGGGACCTTCGATCTGACTTGGCCCAGGCTCATAAGGAAGATGCCGAGCTAAATGAGTAGGTAACTATCATTTTGGAAGATTACGGTCTCAACCCAAATATGGAGGCTAATACTTTAATATCTCAGTTGCAGCAAAGGCTGGAGAGGATCGAGCTGCTCCGAGGGGAAGTCGATCAAATCAAAGTTGACAATGATCGATGGAAGGATAACATGGACCGCCTTTCTATGGAGAAAGAGGCTGCCTTGGCTAAAATGTCATCAGCTGGGGTCCAACTTTAGGGCGTTAAAGAGAAAAACTCATCCCATACCAAAAGGATCAAGGAACTTGAGGCCGAGCTTGCTAAGGCCAAGGTGGAGGTCAAGGCCGAGAAGATGAAGATTGCGGCTGACAAGTCCATTGTCGTTTACCTAGCCAATACTGAGGCTGCTCAAACGTAGTTGTGTGAGGCTTCCAGTAGTATCTTACTTTAATGATTTTGTGAACCAGTAATTCAGTGTCGGAGTGGTTCCCTCAAGTGCCTTCATGGACCTCTCATAAAACATAATCGGTGTCTCCTGGTCCGAAACATACTGCCAATGGTCCATTGAATGTCCTTCTATATATTGTTCCATGTTCATTCAATGTGAATCGAGCAATTTTGGTTCGTAGGGACCTTGACTCTTTAGGGTTCTATGGTAGCTTTCCGTTCTTCAAGTATTCAATATATTAATTCTTCTAATTCCAAGTTAAGTTTGTAGAGTTTATCTCAGCATGACCTTCCTGGATCACCGATCTTGAGACTTGAATGATAGTCCCCGAGTTGATCTCATCTTCCTCGATCGATGACCCCAAATTGTAAGTACATCAATCTCACTGTTTTATTCTCGAGGTACATGCTGTAAAGTCCATTCCTTGAAGCGGTGCAAAGTTATATGTAGCTTGTCTAAATACCTTTGCATTCTATCCTTTCAGACTTTGAAGGTTTTGTTTACTTGGCTTACTACCAATAAAGAGTCACAATTAGGTTCAATGACTTATGCTCCCAATCTTTTAGGTAACTCAAGACCTGCAATCATGGCCTCGTACTTGGCCACATTGTTAGTTAACCTAGAAGATTTGATAGACTATCTAATAGTGCTACCTATGGGCGGCTTCAAAATGATGCGTAGCCCAGACCCCTTCACATTTGAAGCATCATCTCTGAAAAGGGTCCATACCCCCGATGATGTTCTTGATTTTATCAAAAGTTCTTTTTCAACTTCGGGTATGAGTGTTGGTGTGAAATCAGGCACAAAGTCTTCCAAAATTTGGGACCTAATAGTCATTCGGGGTTGATACTCGATATCACACAAAAGATTACGAAGTGGGTAAGTGGTTAACACGTATATAGGCTCACATTGAAAGTATGGTTTTTACTTTCTAGAGGTGCTTATCAGTGCAAGTGACACTTTGTCTAATTGTGGATATCTAGTTTCTTCTACTCCTAAGGTTCGACTTACATAATTAACGAGAAATTGTGTACCTTCCTCTTCTCGAAGCATGACATCACTTACTGCTATTTCTGATACTGCCAAGTACAAGTAAAGTTTCTCATCTGCCTTTGGAGTGTGAAGTAGTAGTGGGATTGAAAGGTATCACTTTAATTCTTCTAATTCATGTTGGCATTCCGGGGTCCAGGCGAAATCATTATTCTTTTTTAGTAGAGAGAAAACTCTGTGGCTTCGATCCGATGACCTCAAGATGAATCGGCCTAAAGCAGTTATCTGTCCAGTTAGACTCTGTACGACCTTTACACTATCCACGATGGTGATGTCTTTGATGGCCTTGATTTTATCGGAGTTGATCTCGATCCGCCGATTACATACCATGAAGCCTAGAAATTTGCCTGAACCAACCCTGAAAGAAAATTTCTTGGGGTTGAGCTTCACGTTATATTTACTCAAAATCTCGAATGTTTCCTGCAAATGAGCTAAATGGTTTTCTACATGGAGGGGCTTTGTAAGGCCCCAGAAGATTTCGCTAAGTAATATAGGATTCTGTGGTGCCACGTAGGTTAATTATAATATTTTTATATACTATTAATATGGTGGACATCAATTAGACTTAGTAAATATGAGTATAAGTCTTATGGTAAGTTATGTGAGGTCTAAATGGAAGCCTAGGTGTACGCCAAATGGGAATGTTTTCGAAATAGGCCAAAATTCCAAATAAATTCACATAAGGCTCCACTTTGAACGATCATATCTCCAGTTATATAAGGATTTGTGTGAGGATCAACCTATCAAATTAAATCCCTTTGAGTCTCGTTTCCAATGCAACAAACCGTTCGTCATTTGGAGGTGTATACATAAAGTTATGATCATTTTACTAGTCAGGTGTCAGATGCGCGAAATTCTGCGCGAAATGAACTTCGCGCATACTTAGCGCAGCTGAGGCAGAATGCTTAGGAAAAGTGGCGAAGTAATGCGCGAAGCTTGCACACTTCGCGTATCTGGGCAATATTTCGCGCACCGAGATAGTTTTAATACCCCAAAGACCGGCCTAGAGTGTTCCAAACTCATTTTTGGGGTTTTGACTTGCTCTCTCAAGAGGGTTTCATCCCAAACTTCATCCCTATGATCTAAGGTAAGGTTTTTATAGTTCTTTGAGTAATTTCTACCCCTTAAACACTTTTACTAACAAGGATTAATCTTCAAATTCCTTAGATTTTCCTTCTAATTCTTGAATTCTTCAAGAACACCTCACGTGGGGATTCTTAAAATTCTTACTACAAGAGGTATATCTATCATCTCCAACTACTCTATGGTGATTATTTATGTAAGATACATACATTAGAACTCATGGGAGGGTGTTTCGGAGCCATGGGTTCCTAACCTAGGTTATGTTAGTATTGTAGAGGCTGTGAGATGTGTTATTGAGGTATGATTCTTGGTATGGTAGTGTTATATATGCATGCTTGTGCAAATAGAGTTGTGGAAGATTGATGAACATAAATAAGTAAAGATAGGGTTACGGAATGAAGAAATTGTTGAAAAGGGGATTTGAAATCAAGATGCGCAACTAGTATTTGATAAAATGCTCAAATGAGCTAGTTTCATGAATATCTTTCTAATATATGTTTAATTTTGTTATGTCTCATAGTAGATTGGAATTTCTAGAGTTTTTGGAGTGTTGTAGTAACTTAAGGAAAGCTCAATCGATGTATGTATGGCTAATTTTGATTCTTGTAAAATCGCCCATATGTGTGAAATTGTTTGGCGTGTGTTAATTTGAGAGATTGTATGCGATTCTTCAATAGCATTGTTGGGTATTCAGTTGATGTTGAACTACATGTGATGTGGTATGAAATATGAATTGAAAGATAACAAGGGAATTGGAATTGGTAAAGAACTGAGAACAATTGCTGTGGTGGCATATATGGTTTCTTGTGGAAAGAGATAAAACACTTGAATTGTGGTAAATTGTTGAACATACTTGTGTGTGTACTCTTGAAGATGGTAACTTGGTTGTGATATTAGTTTGAAAAGTATTTGAGAATGTGAATCGAATTGTAAGTTGCTTATTTGAACTTGTTGTAATTTGGTGTAATGCCTTATTTGCTGTTTGTAATTGTTGTGATTGAAACTGTACGGTGGGATCGGGTTGCGCGCCGCAACATGAGGTAATAAGGTGTGGGTTGGGGTGATAAGGGTGGCCGAGGTAATAAGGGTGGACGAGGTAATAAGGATGGAAAGAGACCGAAATCGCTATTGAAATTTGATATAAAATCATTGATGTGAAATTGTGAAAGGAGACAACAGGAGAGTTTGCAACCGGTGGGGCACTAATTGCCCCTTTGTTTGACTACTTGTGTTTTACGTGATTGATTTGTGGTTGTTCTACTTGTTGATCTTAAACGTGCTTTGTGTTGAGAATTATCCGAAATGAGGAAAAATGTGGATAACATGGTTGGCTGGCTTAATTGATTCTTGATGTAATTCATTGGCTGTATTATCATCGTGATTTCTTGTTAATGGCTTAAGTTTACTTGGGACAAAGTTTGCCTATACATACCAGTACAATTCCAGTGTACTGACATCCCTTTTGCCGGGGACACTACATTCGTATTATAATTGTAGGTGAATCAGTAGTAGGTACTTCAGCTCATCGGCAGTAGCATCCTTCATCTTCCACTGCCCGTTTTGGTGAGCCCCTTTCCTTTCGGTACCCTACGTGGCTCATGCCACTCTTTTTTTGACTTTATTTTGATTTGTATAAGGTATAGCCGGAGCCTTGTTACCGGCAAGTATTGTATCGTCCTTTGTATCCTAGAGGTTCTGTAGACATATAAACTGTGGGATTCCAGGCTCATGTATATATTATATTGGGCGTTGTAAAAACTGTAAACTTATTAATGAATCACTCGCATGGTTATGTTTGTATATTGTGAAATCTGTTATAATTGGTAAGGTATTTGGTTAATAAGAAACAATCAACACCGGGGTAACACGTGGGAATGAAACGCACCCAGGTCCGCTTGACTGGGCTACCCGGTCAGGCGCCGGTCATGTCCCTCGATTTGGGGCGTGACAGGCTTAACTAGCATGTCATCAATATAAACTTCCATTGACCTATTTATTTGTTCTTCGAATATTTTATTTACTTGGCATTGGTAAGTAGCTCCAGCATTTTTTAGCCCGAAGGGTATTACATTATAATATTATGTTCCATTTTGGTGATAAATGAAGTCTTTTCCTGGTCTTCCAAATTCATTTGAATTTGATTATACCTGGAATAGGCATCGAGAAAGGTAAGGATCTCGTGGTCGGCCATGGTGTCAATTATGTGATCGATGTTAGGCAGTGGAAAAGAATATTTGGGTCATGCCTTATTACCTTATAATCTACACACATTCTAAGTTTATTCCATTTTTAAGGGACTATGACTATAGTAGCTAATCATTTAGGATATTTCACCTCCCGAATAGACCTTGTTTTGAGAAGTTTAGTTACCTCATCCTTTATGAATGCGTGTTTTACCTTAGATTGGGGCCTTCTCTTTTACTTCACTAATTTGAACCTAGGGTCAAGGCTTAGTCTATGCGTTGTTATCTCCGGCGGGATCCTTTTCATGTCTAAATGGGACCAAGCAAAACAATATATGTTATTGATAAGAAATTGAATAAGCTTTTTCCTAAGTTCAAGGGTTAATCCCGTTCCCAGGTATACCTTTCGCTCGGGCAGGTACTCAAACAATATAACTTGTTCCAACTCTTTGGCCATTAATTTGGTGGCGTTAGAATCTTCGGGAATAATAAAAGGTCGAGGAGTTAGAAAATCCTCTTATTCTTCTTCTGTCGCCTACTTTCTTCATTCGGTCAAGGTTTATGGTTGTGATTGCTATTTGTCTTCCTGCTTACCTTAGATGCTCGACTTTTCCAAAGTTGATAGCATTGATATTAGTGTTACCTCATCGACTGCAAAAATTTCCTTTGCGGCATGCTACTCCCGTATACTATTTTTACACTGTCCGTCATCGGGAATTTCATCATTTAGGGAAGAGTCGAGGGGACTGCCCTCATATTGTGGATCCAAGGCCTCCCGAGTAGGGCATTATACCTCATGTTTCCCTCGATCACGTGGAATTTGGTATCTATAATGTTTCTAGCCACGTTCACTGGTAAAATAATCTCCATTTTAGTTGTTTCACTGGTTGTGATGAAGTTGTTTAAGATTCGAGATGCGAGTACTATATGATCTTGTAGACCAAGTTGCTCCACGAATCTCAATCAGATGATATTCGTTAAGCTTTTTGGATCCACTAAAATACGTTTAACTTGAACTTTATTTAATAAGATAAAAATTACCAGAGCGTCGTTGTGTGACTGAGAAATGCCTTTTGCTTCTTCGTCATTGAATCATAAGGAGTCTTCGGGCACATAATCTCGGGTTTGTTTTTCTTTAGTGATTGATACCTTAGCGCACTTGAATATGGGTCCCTGTGGAGTATCGACCCTACCTACGATCATCTGAATGACATGTTGAGTTTTCTTCTGATCCGTTTTCCTGTTGGCGTCCCTTTCTCTGAAATGATTCTTGGTTTGATCGTTAAGGAACTCTCATAGGTGGACCTCCTTAAATAGACGGGATACCTTCTCCCTCAATTGCATGCAATCTTTGGTCTTGTCCATGCGTGCCATGATACTTGCACATCAAATTTGGTTTTCTATGGGAAGGATCGGTATGTATAGGTTTGGGCCACCTAGTATCTTTGATCCTTTCGATTACTAATACCATGCCTGACGCGTCGATTCTAAAGTTATATTCCGATAACCTAGGTGCCTCTGTAAGACCTACATGCTTATCAACACCATTTTTGCTCATAAGTCCCCGAGAATTCTATCATCGATAACGTTTTTTGATCATTCCGGGTGGAATTTCATCCCAAACCATTGTTCCTTCAATCTGACATGACTCTATTGACCTCGAGATGAATCGGTCTAACGCGGTTATATGTCCAATTATCCTTTGTACAACCTTTACACTATCCACGATGGTGATGTCTTCGATGGACGTGATTTTATCGGAGTTGTCGATCCGCCGGTTCGACACCATAAAGCCTAGAAATTTGCCCAATCTGACCCCAAAAGCAGATTTCTTGGGGTTGAGCTTCACGTTATATTTACTCAAAATCTCAAACTTTTCTTGCAAATGAGCTAAATGGTCTTCCACATGTAGGGGATTAACTAGCATGTCATCAATACAAACTTCCATTGATTTATTTATTTGTTCTTCAAATATTTTATTTACTTGGTGTTGGTAAGTAGCTCCAATATTTTTTAGCCCAAAGGGCATTACATTATGATAATATATTCCATATTTGGTGATAAATGAAATCTTTTCCTGGTCTTCTAAGTTCATCTGAATTTGATTATACCTGGAATAGGCATCGAGAAAGGTAAGGATCTAGTGGCCGGCCGTGGTGTCAATCATGTGATCGATGTTAGGCATTGGAAAAGAATCTTTGGGGTATGCCTTATTTAAATCCTTATAATCTACACACATTCCAAGTTTATTCCCTTTCTAAGGGACTACGACTACACTAGCTAATTATTCAAGATATTTCACCTCCCGAATGGACCCTATTTTGAGAAGTTTAGTTACCTCATCCTTTATGAATACGTGCTTTACCTCAGATTTGGGCCTTCTCTTTTGCTTCAGCGGTTTGAACCTAGGGTCAAGGCTTAGCCAATGCGTTGTTATCTTCGGTAGGATCTCTGTCATGTCTAAATAGGACCAAGAAAAACAATATATGTTATTGATAAGACATTGAATAAGCTTTTTCCTGAGTTCGAGGGTTAATCCCATTCTCAGGTATACCTTTCGCTCGGGCAGGTACTCAATCAATATAACTTGTTCCAGCTCTTTGGCCATTATTTGGTGGCGTTAGAATCTTCAGAAACAATAAAAGTTCAGTTAGAAAATCCTCTTCTTGTTTTTCTATCACCTGCTTTCTTGAGTCTGTCAAGGATGATGGATGTGATTGCTATTTATCTTCCTGCTTACCTTAGATGCTTGACATTTCCGAGGTTGATAGCATTGCTATAAATGTTACCTCATCGACTGCAAATATTTCCTTTGCGGTATGCTACTCCCGTATACTATTTGTACACTATCCGTCATCAGGAATTTCATCATTCGGGGGAGAGCCAAGGGGATTGGCCTCATGTTGTGGATCCAAGGCCTCCCGAGTATGGCATTATACCTCATGCCACCCTCGATCATATGGAATTTGGTATCTCTAATGTTTCCAGCCACGATCACTGGTAAAATAATCTCCGCTTTAGTTGTTTCACTGGTCGTATTGAAGCTATTCAAGATCCAAGATGCGAGCTCTATTTGATCTTGTAGGATGAGTTGCTCCACGACTCTTGATAAGATGATATTCGTCGATCTATTTGGATCCACTAAAACACGCTTAACTTGAACTTTATTTAGTAAGATATAAATTACCAGAGCGTCGTTGTGTGACTGAGAAATTCGTTCTGCTTCTTCGTCGTTAAATGATAAGGAGTCTTCACGCATATAATCTCTGTCACATCTCCCTTTTTACTACCCCACTTTGGGAAATAGCATATGAATACGCTTGTAGGGTATACCTCGACGCTCAAATACCCGAAACGAATATAATAGCATAGAGGAAGGAGTTTTTCCAATTAAAGGACAATCGGTTCGGGATTTTGTTGAGATTAATCAGAGTCGCCACTTGGGAAGATAATGGTGTCCCAAGTCACCGGTTAATCCCGAATCCGAGGAATTTGACTCTTAAAAATGTTTGCGAAGCAAAGATTCCGGATAAGGAACTCTGTTAACCCGGGAGAAGGTGTTAGGCATTCCCGGGTTCCGTAGTTTCAGCACGGTCGCTCAATTGTCGTTCCCGACTCTTGTTTGACTCAACATAGATTTTAACAACATAAAATGCCTTTTTACTTAGATACTTTCTATGGAATCTGCGGCATCGCGAAAACACGCCTCAAGTCACACCGCAACCAGTACGCCTGTGACTTTCGGTGTATTTCAATTTGCCGGGATTTGGTTTTGAGTCGCACCAAGTGCACACTCATTTATAGGAAAGTACGTTAAATCGTGCCCTAAATACGTCTATCGGCTTTTAATTCTTTTGGGAGAGGCTATGGAATTCGCTATTAGCCTTCCCGCGTCTAATTATGTTATACCATTACTAAAGGGGGCCCCGCTATTTAGTGTTGTGCGAGGCTCGTCCCAATTATATTTTAAAGGTTCAATCCTAAGAAATGTATACTACGTTTTTCTAATTATGTTTTTCCCTTAATCATTTTTACTAAACATTCGAGGCCCGTCGAATTTCTGTTATTTATTTGGGCCTGGACCTTTACACTTAATCAGACATGAATTCGATTCGCCCAAGCCTTCGAGGCCTAGACTGCAATTGAACTTCGGCTCATCAGCCCATCGGCTATACACCACAGGTCGGGCTCACGCCAGGTATCGAGCCCAAACCAAGATAGAATGACATTGTAAATAGCCAAATGAAAATACACATTTTGGAACAATAAGAGATCAATAAGCATTTTTATTTATAACCTGAGAAATCAATACATAAGATAGTAATTCTAAATTAATCGTCCTTTGTACAGGCTTAACAAAACTATCACCACTATCGGTTTACAGCTAAGAATTCATACTAGTACATTTAGTTACTGGTTAAAGGGTTTAATACCAATTCTAAGAAGACTGTTCGATTATATAAGAAACTTGAAAAGCAATTAGACTGATTAACTACAGATTATCTAAGACTAAGTGATTAACTACACATGCATAATTATACTGCCGGTTTTACCATGATTTAGACTCAATCAGTGTCATAAACCCAGTTGCAAACGAGCTATCAGATTCTCTAATTATTATTCCCCTTTTGGACTCATTTGTATCTACATACTAATTTACAGTTGTGATTAACTACTAATGCCAATATGAACCAGACCTATTTGATATTCTTAAAACCAGTTTCGCCTTATGTCACGACCCTAGTTCACCTCTTGTGAACATGTCGTGATGGCACCCAGTCCCCACGACTAGGTAAGCCTAACACGTTGCGGAATATACAAGTTATAAATACTTAAATGAGAAACAGCGGAAAAATAGCATAAAAAGATATGTAATCCGTGCCACTTGACACATACATCCGTCACACAATGAATAAAACACTACCAAGATCCGGAATCCCACGGTAACACAGACTAAAAGAGAAATACAACTGTGGCTCTATGTGTAAAGAGTATCTAACAACGAAATGAAGAGAAATATCAACTAGTACTATTAGAGTAGAAGGAAAGCCTCCGGATCTGCGGACGTAGCAGATCATACCTCGAGGTCTCCGGAAAAGCTGCGGAAATCACCTAGCACGAGCCTGCTCTGATGTACCTGGATCTGCACAACAAAAGTGTGCAGAAGAGTAGCATGAGTACACCACGGCGGTACTCAGTAAGTGCCAAGCCTAACCTCGATGGAGTAGAGACGAGGAAGGTCAGGGCCCTATTGAGAAACAATAATATAATAATGATAACAAATTAAACAATTTAAATGATAATAATTCCCGAACTAACAACAATAAGATGATTACTGCAAATGTCTACAATTAAACTAACAACAAATAGTCAACTCAATAAAACAAATCCAGGACCTTGTGGGAATTGAACCCACAGTCCCATTAACAGCACCCCTGGGTCTCCGGGAATCGAACCCGCGACCCATGTCTCAATAATATCTCAATAGCTCAGGATCTCCGGGAATCGAAACCGCAGTCTCTACCAATAACTCAGGATCTCGGGAATCGAACCCGTAGTCCCTACCAATAACTCAGGATCTCGGGAATCGAACCCGTAGTACCTACCAATAACTCAGGATCTCAGGAATCGAACACGTAGTCCCTACCAATATCACTCCGGGTCTCCGGGAATCGAACCCACAGCCCTGGGTCTCCGGGAATCGAACCCGCAATCCACAAGCACAGCAAATAAAGGAATACACAGAGAGAATAAATTATGCTTAAAAAAATAGTACCAATAATTATAAAAAATAAGGCAATTAGGCAACTAAACAGTTAGGTACTACCTAATCATGCTTTTCTAACTACTACCGGGTAAAATATCAAATTAACAGCTAAAGACAAGAATATCACTCATCGAACATTTTAAATAAAGTATGTGTTCAACAACCAGCGCATGTACACGCCCGTCACCTCGCGTACAAGGCATTTAAATTATCACATAATATCCTAGGGTGAAAATTCCCCCACACGAGGTTAGACAAGCCACTTACCTCAATGTTTACGAACAATTCAATCCGTGGCAATGCCTTTTCCTTTCAACCTCCACAGGTGTAGTATCTGATAAAAATCAATAGAATTACATCAAAATAGGCCAATTGGGCATTACCCAATCGAAACAATTCAAAATACACCAAAACCCACAAGTTGCCAAAACCCGACTTTCGGTACACTTCTCGAAAAATTACGAAAGTTATATATTCGGGTTCCTTATCTCAACACGAGTCCGTGCATATAAAATTTATCAAAATCGGACTCCGTTTGCCCATTCAAATCAATGATTTTCTATAATTTAGGCCTAGGGCTAAAACCCTCCATTAATCCTCCATTAACGGTGAAATAATCACGGATTTCACGATAAACTAACGAATTAAGGCCAAGAAACTTTTTCCGATGATATCCCAGCGATTCCCCGTCAATTTCTGTCCAAAAGCTCTCAAGTTGCTCAAAAAAATGGAGGAAAATGACCCAAAATCGCGGATATACTGCCCAGAATTTTCGTCGGTGCTGTTCACGCGCGGACACTGTTCATGCGTGTGGGACACTGTTCACTGTTCACCCGCGCGGTTACTGTTCACGCGCGGTTACTGTTCACTATTCATAAAATGCAGCAGCTTTTTCAAAAAAATTGCAGCACAGCCATTTTGCACCAAAATGGTCCTAACTCCATCATAAGAACTCGAAATTCGACGATTCTTTTTCCTATGGATCCGTAATTTCGATACGGATCCAGTGGTTCAAACAAAACTGAATTTGGATCTCATTTGCTCAGTCTAACATCAATTTCGCTCGTTAAACAATTAACTCACATTTCGCGTCAAAAACCCAATCGCAACTCGATGAAATTAAACCAAAATTTCCAGATCAGTCCTATAATTCATGATTTAAATTCTCGAAGTCTCGAAATCAAATTTGGATCTCTAGAACTAAAATTAGACCTTTGGATCATTACATTTATGCTCAAAACGGCAAAAAACTTCCAAAAATGACCCGTTGGACATCCGAAACACATCCGAGATCCCCGAGACCACAACCAAAAACTCAAACTCAACCTAATACTTCATTTAAACTTGCTCGGATCATAAAAACGCTGCCTTAAACATCAAAAATCACCAAAATCCTAGAATTCGATTCAAACTTAAACTTAAACTTTCAAAATTCACATTCGATCAAAAACCCGACCAAACGATGTCCGAATGACCTGAAAATTTGCAAACATATCCAAAATCACCTAAGGAAGCTACTGCAACTGTCGAAATTCCATTCCGACTTCCGGATCAAAATATCACCTATCGATCGGATTCCGCCAAAATTCCAACTTCGCCAAAATAGGCTAACTTCTTCACCGGACCTCCAAAATTACATCCGATTGCGCTCCTAAGTCTTAAATCATCCCCCGAAACTAACTGAATCATCGGAATTCAGTTCCGAGAGCCCTCTAACTCATAAGTCAACGTTGGGTTGACGTTTCCAACTTAAGCTTTCCTTAAAGAGATTAATTGTCCCATTTCCTACCAAAATCGATTCGAATTGACTCAAAGTTTGCACACAAGTCAAATTCGACATTACGGACTTGCACCAACTTTCAGAATCGCATTCCGACCCCGATATCAAAATTTTCACTTCCGGTCGAATTTTCTCATATACCTTCAAATTCCTATATTTAGCCAAATCACTTCAAAATGACCTCCGGACATCCGAATTCACTTCCGATCGCGTTCCCAACTCCAAAATCACCGTACGGATCTATTCCCAATCTCGGAATCCCAAATGGACATCTATAACTGTAAGCTGCCTTCCAACCCAAATTTATGAAATTCTTCTAAAATACTAACTTCCACCATATACGCCGAAATGCTCACGGGTTATCAAAAACCAAATTCTGGACATACGCCCAAGTTCAAAATCATCATACGAGCATGCTAGAACTTTCAGATCCCAATTCCAAGGTCATTTACTCAAAATTCCAATCCTAGTTCATTTCTTCAACTTTAAGCTTTCAAAAGGAGAATTTCCATTTAGATTTGACTCCAAACTTCTTGAATTTTAATTCCGACCATACACACAAGTCAATATATGTGAGATGAAGCTGCTCATGGCCTCAAATTGCTGAGTGACGCGCCGTAGCTCAAAACGACCGGTTGGATTGTTACAATTTCCCCCACTTAAACATACGTTCGTCCTCGAACGTGCTGAGAACTACACTGAAGTAGTCTGAAATCACTTGTTTAACATCTCATGCAACTTCCTGCGCTTCCACAACTCATTTGAGCATATTAGCTCGATAACTCTATAGATATACTCCTTTATTCGAGTAAATAAGCCATTAGACCAAATTCCAACATCCGGAATTTCCTGCCTAGCATGTTTCCATCATACGACCACCATATCATTCTTCACACGCTGTACCCATACATGACTGCATAACTTTGTTGAAGTCACACTTTGCATCACTTTACTCATGGGACCACAATAATATTCTTTAAATATAATAGTCGAAATTCCACAAATCCGATGCTCTCATTGCATCTCATGACCTACATAGGTCTTGCTCTAGCTTTTACAACTCCGATACGACGGAAGAGATGTGCCGGAATTCGTATTTAGTTGCGAAGTCAACAAATCATTCAGTCTATACTTTTGACAAGAACCATTACCTCATTCTGAACTAAACAATGGTCTTAGCCCCTTAATTTATTTCATATGCTTAGATTACACTAATCTAGAATTCAATGATCTCACCTCAACCATTACGAACTGCTCAGGCGATAAGCCACCTCAGACATAATGAAAAGTCCTGCAAGATGACACAATGTGCCAATAGGCTACTAATTCGTACGTGATACAAAAGCAAGGCGAACACTAGAGAGAACTATTCAACGCTCACACTAACATGGACTTCCTCAGAAAAATAGGAAACAGAACACATAAAAACAATTATGGACACTGAAATAAACATCACACTGTTGCGGCGTGCAACCCGATCCCAACAATATACCCATGGCGGCGTGCCACCCGATCCAAACAATATAACCATGGCGGCGTGCCACCCGATCCAAACAATATAACCATGGCGGCGTGCCACCCGATCCCTGTATAAAACTCACACAAGGAGCCATACGTCGAGCTGAATATCTCATCACATCAAAATGCTGAATATCGATCATAAGCACACTAAGGTGCATGATATCGGACACAAGGAAACATATAGCGCTATACGCTACAAACTCAAGCACAACTGATGTGCGATATATTATCCGAGTCTCGAGAGCCATCATGCTCATATAACATCACCGCTGAGCGGAACCTCAACACATAAGGAACTTACCAAGCCGTCTCACACTCATACGGCGCAATATATCTTTACATGAATTAACTAACCGCGAAAATAAGACCGCGACTATCCCTCCATAAAGGGCGCATTGCTGGAAGAAACATAAACGGCCCAATGCAAGGCTCACTTCCACATTTAAATCTATCCACCGACCTTAAGTCTATCCTGGTCGTGCCAAGCTAAGTCAATAGTATTTCACGGGTCTATAACCCAATAAGCAGAGTGCCCTCCAGGCATAAGTTCTCAAATGGATGATATCACCAAAATCCTCATTCTTGGTTTAAATTTCTAACCAATCAAGTGACTACAAGTCACACCTATACAATCTTCTTGTGGGTCAAGCTCCCACTATCTTCCGAATAATTAAACGGGCCTGCACATTCAACCCACCGGCTGCACTAACACTGAAAAGCGATCAGGAGTCCCTAACCGGGATGCAAAGCCTTTCTCACGGGACACCGACCTCAAATGATACTGATGTTAATACCCATCTTACTCAAAACACTGAAACTCCTTTCCTGCTCATCCGAGCTCTTTATATCACATTTATTGACCAAGCTGTGACCTTGGTCCTTACTTCAAATTTCATACTACTCACTGCACCCCACGTGCCGATATACGATACACACAATTTCCATCATAGCTCTAGAACTGACGATAGGCTAATACTTCATCACATAATACTTCCCATTTAACTCACTTCAGGAGAACTATAGCAACACATAGGCGAGTTCTCATTACCGTTGTATATGCCAATCTCTAAGTAGTGGTCTAAGTCACCATAACCCTTTCCGAGATCTGCCTACTCATAACAGGCCCTAACGGAAGAATACTTCAGAATACCATCAAACACTGCGGCCGACAAGCCTCAAATGCACAGCCACAAATCACATGCATAATTCGATCACATTACATGAACTGATCATTGGCACCAATATGCCAACTCAACTTTGGCTAATCAATCTACTTTCTTCCAGTTTATCCTGGATTGCCCTATAATGTAAATATCTCCCTTCAATACCTAACTTATTTCAACCACACTCACCCCGAATGACCTGAAATCATGAGGCCATGCTATCTCGAACGACGACCATTTCACGCCTCTCAAATGCTACACCACAAGTCAAAACATCATAGATTGTTTTTGTACTTTCTTCCTAAGTTGCTTTAAAGGCTTGAGCCTCAACTGTACTTATATGATTCAAAATTATCGGGCACTACACTTTACCTCTTGAATTCACTAGGACCGCTATTGAGAACCATCCGGTTCTAACTTGGCCCAATACGCAACCAACTCTACTGAATTTCTTTATAACATATGAATACCCTCTCGATAAAGCACCCAGCGGAATCACTTCACGCGAAGCCTGCACCTATACGAGGCATAAATCATAAATATTCCCTCAAGTTTGAACATGAGCCAGCAAGGCTAACCATAACATGCATTCAACAATTCATATACTTAAATTACCACTCATAGTCTTTTTCCGTAGCTGCAAATAACCCATTAATACGCTAATATCCATAATTCACACAGGTAATTAACCATGCAACCCAATCTTAAGCGGTGGGACTCTCCCACTTAGCCCAAAGCCACTATTACACGACTCTCGAACACATTAGAACCATTCTCTCGAGTCATTTACTATTATTCAACTGCAACTCACTTGATCTAACGAATATAACCACATGTGCTCTATTAGCACTCTAACACCATAGGGTATGACCTCATCCCAATACAACCAAACATCTTCTCGCTCCATGCATCGAGCATTATTTACCGCGACAGCTTAAGACATATTGTGATTCTCACACCTACGAAGCACCATGTAGCCTTCACCGAAATATTCCCTGCTGATAATGAAAGGTAGAATTTATTAGGGATACAGGAACATCAAAAGTCCCAACATCATACCATACAAGCCTCAACTCTTGCATATGTGCCAGTTTCAAAGAACTTTTGAATAGCACTCAAATACAGCGCAGGCCAAATCTGATATGATACATGACCCGTAATTTGGTCGTTGATAGTGAGAATGTGACGACCCGGCCCGTCGTCACGGTAATTACCACCCCGTTATGTTGTAAATACATGTTTTATGATTTTATATCAGTGTTAAAGCCTATCGGGTGAGTTAGGAGTGAATTAGATTGAAAATGAGGCATATAGCCTTTGTGAAGGAAACTTGAATAAGGAAAGTCAACCCGGAGTTGACTATTTGGTTAGAGGGCTCGGAATCGGATTCGGATGATTCGGTTAGTTCCGGGAGGTGATTTGTGACTTAGGGGAGCGATCGGAATTGAATTTGGAGGCCCGGTGTAGAAATAGGCTTGAATTGGCTAAGGTTGAATTTTGGCGAAATCCGAACGGTAGGTGAGATTTTGATCCGGGAGTCGGAATGGAATTCCGACAGCTGCAGTAGCTCCGTTAGGTGATTTTGGATGTGCCTGCAAAATTTCAGGTCATTCGGACGTCGTTTGGTCGGGTTTTTGATTGAATGTGTAATTTGGAATGTTTTAAGGAATTTAGGCTTGAATTCGATGCGAATTATGGGTTTTGATGTTGTTAGACGTGTTTTGAGGATTGGAACAAGTTCGAATAAGGTATTAAGATGTGTTGGTGTGTTTGGATGAGGTCTCGGGGGCCTCGGGGTGTTTTCGGATGGTTAAACGGAAGAAAAATCATGGAAATTTCAGGTTGAGAGTTCTGGTTCTGTCATTTTCGCTCCTGCGGAAATGTGGTCGCAGGAGCGAGTCCGCAGAAGCGGATAAGGGAGCGCAGAAGCGCTGGGATCGCGGAAGCGGAAAGGAGCCCGCAGGTGCGGCACCGCTGAAGCGGATATTGAGCCGCAGAAGCGGCCGGGGAGAATCGCAGAAACGGAAGGCTAGTCGCTTAGGCGGGTCCGCAGAAGCGGACACTTAGCCGCAGAAGCGGAATTTTCCGCAGGAGCGGTCGAGGCTTCGCAGAAGCGGACGCGCAGAGGCGGTCCGTATGTCGCAGAAGCGGAAATGGCCGGCTAGGCCTGGAATCCGCAGAAGCGACCCTTTGGTCGCGGATACGGAAGCGTAGAAGCGGAAAATGTTCCGCAGAAGCGAAAATCGCTGTAAGTAAGTGTATCAGAAGTTAGAAAAATTTCAGAAACATTTTAACATTTGGGGGTCTCGGCTTAAGGGCGATTTTGGGCGATTTTGAGGAGGAAATCAAGGGAAATCATCAGGTAATCAACTATGAACTCATATTATGATTAGTATTGATAATATCATGCAATTATATCATGAAAATGGAAGAATTTGGGGTAATTATGGAGGATTTAGCCCTAGTCTTGGACTTTAGAAAAAATCAAGGTTTTGAACGGGCAAATGGAGTCCGATTTTGGTAAAATTGATATGCTTAGACTCGTATTGAGATGAGGGTTCCGAATATGTGACTTTCGTGATTTTTCGATAAGCGTACCGAAAGTCGGGTTTTGACAACTTTGGGAATTTTGATGTAAATTGAGTTGTATTGATTGGGTGTCGTCCCATTGGCCTAATTTGTTGTGTTTCTACTGTATTTGATCGGATTCTACGCGTGCGGAGCTTGATTCTCGTGGCAAGGTCATTGTGGAGTAGTAGTCGCGCCGTATTGAGGTGAGTAATAGATGTGGGTGATGACCAGCGGGTTCGAAACCCCGGTATACCACTTTGTGACGTTGTATAGCGGCGAGACACGCACACTCTTGAGAGTGCGGGGTCGATCATGAATTGGAGACTATATATTAGTCCAACCTGTTGATACTGTATTATTGGCTATTCTAGAGCCGTCGAACCTCCTTCTCGGATGGTTGCATATATATATTGTGATAATGGCTACTCTTGAGCCGAGGAACCCCCTTCTTGGGCGGTTGATTATACATGTGGGCCGTGAGCCGGTTATTGGATCCCGCGAGGATCGTTATCATTGTCTTATCACATAGACATGCTAGTTTACTACTAGTCCGCAGCTATTTTTGTTATTATGCAAATTCCAATCTCTGGAACTTGATATTACTTTTTTCCAACTGAAAAATGATAAAAGAGTTTTCAAAAACTACTTTTGAGCCTGCGAGGCTGTATCTGCATATTAGCTGACTAGTAGTGGATCGGGCTGCACGCCGCAGCAAGATATATGTTGGATCGGACTGCACGCCGCAGTGATATCTCTATGAGATGTGCTTGGGCTGTAGGAGCCCCTCCGGAGTCTGAACCCCCACGGTGAGCACGGGTACCCAAAATTGGAGTCGGGCTACACGCCGTAGCGGTCATATCATGCATTGCATTGCATTTAGCTACATCTGCTAGCTGTTATGCTATTTATTGGTATTTGTTGGTACAGGTACGGGGAATATTGATTCTATGACAGGGTAGCTGATTATAGCTTTACATAGTGCTTTATTGCGGATTTCTTATCTGCGCTGTCTTACCCTTGTTTATTACCACTGAGTCTGGCGGTACTCATTTTACTCCCTGCACCTTGTGTGCAGATCCAGGTACCTCTCAGCAGTGATCCAGTAGCTGTGCGAGGCGACATCTGTGGGATATACGAGGTAGCTGCAGAGTCCGCAGGACCCGATATTCCTTTCCACTGTCTTTTGATTTTGTATTGACATTTCTTTCCGCACTTGGTATTTTGTAAACCTTTACACACTCATGTTCAGTAGAGGCTCATGACTCTTGACCCTTGGTCTATGGGAGTTGATGTATTATGGGACTTGGTTCCCCGTTTTCGTTATATATATCGCTGTTATTTCTAGAATTAATTTGCTTAAATGGGTTAAAGAGAGCTTCTAGCTCCGTGGTTGATATGGATTGGTCAGGCTGGCTTAGCAATGTGCTGGGCGCCATCACGACCGGATTTGGGGTCGTGACAAAGACACATCTTGCTAATCCGTGACAATAGCCTTTATCATTTGTACGTCTTCATCATAAGACAGCCCAAGACATTCGTTTGGCACACGTCCTTCTTAAGACAGTTAAACTCATATCCCCCAGTATCTCTGCTGGCTGAATCCTTCGCTAAATAATTATCTCATATGAACCATATAGTCTTTATTACCATAAACTATCTTTAGATCTACATCCACCTTGTGATTCTACCATTGCTGTGACGATTAGGCAGTTAAGTAAACCTTCTCAAGACCGTACTAATCAATCGAATGTCAGAACCTAGTGCACCCCCATGTGCACAATTGAAGATCTCTCAATTCTCTTGCATTATCGATATGGATGACACGCGGTAACAATGGTTGAGTAAATTCTTGACTCCCTTGAGATCTCTCTGCAGCGTCACGAACCGTCGGCGCATACTTGATACCGAGTGCGCAATTTCAATACACGAGTGGATGCAAAAGAAAATATGACATAAGCTCCAACTGAATAAATGACGCACGATAAAGAATTCAAAGAATTGAAGAGTTTCCTAAACAGTTACATAGCCCCTCGTAGATAAATATAGACGTCTCCGTATCGATCAACGAGAATCTAAGTAACCGGTCCGTGTCCCGTGACTCCTACGAACCTAGAGCTCTGATACCAACTTGTCACGACCCTAGTTCACCAATCGTGAACATGTCGTGATGGCACCCAGTCCCCACGACTAGGTAAGCCTAACACGTTGCGGAATATACAAGTTATAAATACTTAAATGAGAAACAGCGGAAAAATAGCATAAAAAGATATGTAATCCGTGCCACTTGACACATACATCCGTCACACAATGAATAAAACACTACCAAGATCCGGAATCCCACGGTAACACAGACTAAAAGAGAAATACAACTGTGGCTCTATGTGTAAAGAGTATCTAACAACGAAATGAAGAGAAATATCAACTAGTACTATTAGAATAGAAGGAAAGCCTCCGGATCCGCGGACGTAGCGGATCATACCTCGAGGTCTCCCAAATGCGGCGGAAAAATCACCTAGCTCGAGCCTGCTCTGATGTACCTGGATCTGCACAACAAAAGTGTGCAGAAGAGTAGCATGAGTACACCACAGCGGTACTCAGTAAGTGCCAAGCCTAACCTCGATGGAGTAGTGACGAGGAAGGTCAGGGCCCTACTGAGAAACAATAATATAATGATGATAACAAATTAAACAATTTAAATGATAATAATTCCCGAACTAACAACAATAAGATGATTAGTGCAAATGTCTACAATTAAACTAACAACAAATAGTCAACTCAATAAAACAAATCCAGGACCTCTGTGGGAATTGAACCCACAGTCCCATTCTCAGTACCTCTGGGTCTCCGGGAATCGAACCCGCGGCCCATGTCTCAATAATATCTCAATAACTCAGGATCTCCGGGAATCGAACCCGCAGTCCTTACCAATAATTCAGGATCTCGGGAATCGAACCCGTAGTCCCTACCAATAACTCAGGATCTCGGGAATCGAACCCGTAGTCCCTACCAATAACTCGGGATCTCGGGAATCGAACCCGTAGTCCCTACCAATATCACTCCGGGTCTCTGGGAATCGAACCCACAACCCTGGGTCTCCGGGAATCGAACCCGCAGTCCACAAGCACAGCAAATAAAGGAATCCACAGAGAGAATAATTATGCTTAACTATAACTTAACCGAAAAATAGTGCCAATAATTATCAAAAATAAGACAATTAGGCAACTAGACAGTTAGGTACTACCTAATCATGCTTTTCTAACTACTACCGGTAAAATATCAAATTAACAACTAAAGACAGGAATATCACTCATCGAACATTTTAAATAAAGTATGTGTTCAACAACCAGCGCATGTACACGCCCGTCACCTCGCGTACAAGGCATTTAAATTATCACATAATATCCTAGGGGTGAAAATTCCCCCACACGAGGTTAGACAAGCCACTTACCTCGACTCCGGTACAAAATCACTAAGAGACAACTCTCTTGCTACGAATATCGACCTCCACATGTGTAGTATCTGATAAAAATCAATAGAATTACATCAAAATAGGCCAATTGGGCATTACCCAATCGAAACAATTCAAAATACACCAAAACCCACAAGTTGCCAAAACCCGACTTTCGGTACACTTCTCGAAAAATTACGAAAGTTATATATTCGGGTTCCTTATCTCAACACGAGTCCGTGCATATAAAATTTATCAAAATCGGACTCCGTTTGCCCATTCAAATCAATGATTTTCTATAATTTAGGCCTAGGGCTAAAACCCTCCATTAATCCTCCATTAACGGTGAAATAATCACGGATTTCACGATAAACTAACGAATTAAGGCCAAAAAACTTTCCCGATGATATCCCAGCGATTCCCTGTCAATTTCTGTCCAAAGGCTCTCAAGTTGCTAAAAAAATGGAGGAAAATGACCCAAAATCGCGGATATACTGCCCAGAATTTTCGTCGGTACTGTTCACGCGCGGACACTGTTCATGCGCGTGGGACACTATTCACTGTTCACCCGCGCGGTTACTGTTCACGCGCGGTTAATGTTTACTATTCATAAAATGCAGCAGCTTTTTCAAAAAAATTGCAGCACAGCCATTTTGCACCAAAATGGTCCTAACTCCATCATACGAACTCGAAATTCGACGATTCTTTTTCCTATGGATCCGTAATTTCGATACGGATCCAGTGGTTCAAACAAAACTGAATTTGGATCTCATTTGCTCAGTCTAACATCAATTTCGCTCGTTAAACAATTAACTCACATTTCGCGTCAAAAACCCAATCGCAACTCGATGAAATTAAACCAAAATTTCCAGATCAGTCCTATAATTCATGATTTAAATTCTCGAAGTCTCGAAATCAAATTTGGATCTCTAGAACTAAAATTAGACCTTTGGATCATTACATTTATGCTCAAAACGGCAAAAAACTTCCAAAAATGACCCGTTGGACATCCGAAACACATCCGAGATCCCCGAGACCACAACCAAAAACTCAAACTCAACCTAATACTTCATTCAAACTTGCTCGGATCATAAAAACGCTGCCTTAAACATCAAAAATCACCAAAATCCTAGAATTCGATTCAAACTTAAACTTAAACTTTCAAAATTCACATTCGATCAAAAACCCGACCAAACGATGTCCGAATGACCTGAAAATTTGCAAACATATCCAAAATCACCTAAGGAAGCTACTGCAATTGTCGGAATTCCATTCCGACTCCCGGATCAAAATATCACCTATCGATCGGATTCCGCCAAAATTCCAACTTCGCCAAAATAGGCTAACTTCTTCACCGGACCTCCAAAATTACATCCGATTGCGCTCCTAAGTCTTAAATCATCCCCCGAAACTAACCGAATCATCGGAATTCAGTTCCGAGCCCTCTAACTCATAAGTCAACGTTGGGTTGACGTTTCCAACTTAAGCTTTCCTTAAAGAGATTAATTGTCCCATTTCCTACCAAAATCGATTCGAATTGACTCAAAGTTTGCACACAAGTCAAATTCGACATTACGGACTTGCACCAACTTTCAGAATCGCATTCCGACCCCGATATCAAAATTTTCACTTCCGGTCGAATTTTCTCATATACCTTCAAATTCCTATATTTAGCCAAATCACTTCAAAATGACCTCCGGACATCCGAATTCACTTCCGATCGCGTTCCCAACTCCAAAATCACCGTACGGATCTATTCCCAGTCTCCGAAATCCCAAATGGACATCTATAACTGTAAACCGCCTTCCAACCCAAATTTATGAAATTCTTCTAAAATACTAACTTCCACCATATACGCCGAAATGCTCACGGGTTATCAAAAACCAAATCTGGACATACGCCCAAGTTCAAAATCATCATACGAGCATGCTGGAACTTTCAGATCCCAATTCCAAGGTCATTTACTCAAAATTCCAATCCTAGTTCATTTCTTCAACTTTAAGCTTTCAAAAGGAGAATTTCCATTTAGATTTGACTCCAAACTTCTTGAATTTTAATTCGGACCATACACACAAGTCAATATACCTGAGATGAAGCTGCTCATGGCCTCAAATTGCTGAGTGACGCGCCGTAGCTCAAAACGACCGGTTGGGTCGTTACACCTTAATTGCTACTTCACCTGGTTGTTTCTTCTTTTTACTTACTCAAATCTAGATATCAATCAACGAAACAGATTAACTACGTGAGCATGATTGTTGTTGATAATTCTACTATGATCTTTGTTGTTATTGACTTATGTAAGGTTTTTTAACTTTGTTTTAAGGTTCTTAACTAAGTGATGGGCGATCTATGACTATACTACTACTACACTACTACTATTATATTAGCTATTACATGATTTCGTTTCTGTTTTCATACTAATACATTCTATACTACCACTAAAGCTACAAACCTAAACTATTAAAGCAGTAAAAATGGACTACAAGTTTATAATGACAAATGAATTTAAGCAGAATCTTCATGCTATTTCATCATGATCATCATTACAGCTTCATTTCGAACAAAAATGGTACCTGGATCAGCAAAAAGAAGCCGATGAGTTCTAAGGGGAAAATGAAAGCAAGTAATCAGCAATGGACCCAACAGCAATGCAACAATGGACTTTTAATGCCAGACGAACAAGGCAACACAGCAACAACAAGCAAAGATCCCACAGTAAAACAAATAGAGATCCATACCAGTTTGAGCAAGGAACCCCAAAACCAGAAGAAATTCACCAAGTTCTCCCTCAAAAATACCAAAAACTACTGCTATATAGCTATTTTTACTCTGAAACTTTTTATCCAAAAGTCTGCCCTTAATCAGCCTTTTTAGGGGGTATTTATAGGTGTGGGAAAGGGCTGAAACTTGGGGAGAAAGTATGGGATTAATCCCACTTCTCCCCCTCTAAAATTTATCCCATTTACACTTTGGCCCTATTTCAGTTAACAAAAACCCTTCCAGCATGTGCTGGAAGGTTCCAAAGATTCTTTTTCATGGTTTTTACCAATATAGCCTTAGGGGTTAGGGATTTTTACTGATTTCCCTTTTTAGGGAGACCATTATACCCTTAAATCTCTGCAAATTTACAGAAATCAGGGGTACAAATGACTCCCTTACCCTCTTAGGTTCTAAATTATTTACCAAATTACTAATTCAAATTCCCTATATGCCCTCAAAGACATTGTTGATTTACCCGACCTACCTAGGTCAAGTTTCAGCTTTTTGGGACTTATTTAACTAATAGCCAGCCCTTGTATTGGTATTTAAGGGCTGGCCAATTCTACTTTAGGAAACTATTTCAATTTTAGCCTCTTTTAACTTAGTTCCAGTTAATTAAGACCACATTATTTCAATTTTGAGCTAATTGCATGACTAGCGTGCCTTATTATTGAAATTAACTATTTAAAACCTGGCCAGTCTCAAGTTGAGACTCAGCTTGGGTAATTAAACCCAATTGCTGAACATAGGCTGGGCCCAAGCCTTTGCGGGCTTGGCCACCTTAGTGTTCAGGGCCCAAAAGAGAGCCTGGGCAGGTCTGCATTTGCAGACTTAGCCATCTTGCACAACCAGCCCCTTTTAAGGTGGACTGTGTGTTAGGACCTTATAGAGTTGGTCAACCTTTGCAAAGTTGACCACTCTTAGGTTAATTGTTGCCTATTAACCCTTCTTTGTTCATTTTATGTTAATTTAAACTAATTTGCAGGACTAGCCTGCTTTATTAAAGCAATCAGACTATTTAACTAATGGCCAGTCTCAAGTTGAGACTTAGCCTGGGCAAATGAAGCCCAATTACTGAACATAGGCTGGACTAAGGTCTTTGCAGACCTAGCCACCTAAGGTTTAGGGCTCAAACAGAGCTTAGGCAAGTCTGCATTTGCAGACTTAGCCCATTTTGACACAATTAGCCTACTTAAGTGTTAGCCAATGTGTGACAGACCTAACAGAGTAAGTCGATTGTAAAATTGACCACTCTTGGTCACTTATTTAACTTGTAGCCTATTTTTGTGATTTTCAGTTTTAACCTATTTAAAAACTAGCCATTTTCATGGAACCTAATACTAGCAGTTATAACCAATCCCCTAAGGTATGCTAGGTATTTAACAGTGTTCACACTAACATAAAACTATTGCAAACTTAGCCATTTCAACATACAATTGCACACATAACCATATAAAACCAAACATGTTTATCAACTAATCAAAATTCAGAGGAGAAGTTGGATAATGTTGAATTCTACTCAATCAGACTCACAAACTCAATCTCACATAGCAAAGTGTTAATTAACATCAAATAGGCTTAGTTACAATCAATTTCATGTCAGATGACATACTGGAAAAAACCCCAAAACACTTAGAATTCATGGGCATAGACACATAGATACTAAATTCTCAGAAAACAGTCAACAGGATTTTATTTTAAACAGGAGAGCAATGGACTAAGAATGGTAATCAAAATCCATTTTCAAGTACTAAGCCTAGCTTTAATATAAACATGAAGACGAAGAAGAGAAGGATATGGAGAAACAGTGAAGAAAAAACAAGAAAGTTCAATCAGGATACTTCAAAAGCAACTTAACATAAAGATGAAAAGAGAATAAAGCTAAGCTAATATTAAAACTAAGCATGCACGACAATAGGAGAAAAGTTATACTATAAGATCTAAACAGATTAAAGACCACATGGTTCACAAGATGAAAAAGAGAAGAGAATCAAGGTGACCTCCAATTTATCAAAGACAGAACATGATTTAAAAACAAACGAACAGAAGTAACAAGAGAACAACTATAAACAGTCAAACTTTTTTGAGATGAATCAAAAACCAACAGTCGAAAGTGACACAGAAAAGATGAATTCCTCAATCTTAGAGCAAAGAACCATGTGATCAAAACAAGACATATATCAGACAAAGTCCTATCACTAACAGGCTCAAAAGGAACATGTTATGAAACCCTATGACTAATCATCAGAGACACAGGCAAAAAGATGTGAAACAAAATAAGAAATAACAGGTAAGAACCTTATAACTAATCATGCGAAGCAACTGGAGAGATTAACATAAAAAGAAAAGAACAAATGATAAGCAGAGAAATAGAGAACCCTAACCTAACAGGCTCTTAGAAGATGAACAGATTCAAAGAAAATACCTAAACTAACAGATGTAACATATATATAAAATAAAAGATAAGAAACAAAAGAAGATGAGCAGTCAAACAGGGAGCACAGATGAACAAATTAAACCCTAAAACTAATCATGTGAAGCACGAGAAAAAGATAGAAACATGCAAGACAAGAAACACATAAATCAAACAGGAAAAGCAAAGAAATATAAAACAGGAGGATGGTACTTAGCTTGGCAGGGTCTGTCCCCCAAGCTTCCTATTTCTTTTCTTTTTTCTCACTCTCTCTCGAACTCTTTCAGACCCTTTTATTCCTTTGTTTCTTCTTCTTTTGTTTTTCCTTTTTCTCATTTTCCTTGTTTTCTGTTTTCCGTTGTTTGGCTTCAAGATGAAGCCTTTTGGGTCTTTGGTTCACAGAGGGGTATTTGGGGAGGGTAAAAGGTATGGTCTTGATTGAGGTTGAAGTTCCGAGTCGCCGGAGTTAGGGTTCCGGCGACTTCTTTTTGGATATTCGAGAAGTTCCAAGGATCTTCGAGGGGTGTGGGTGGTATGGTTGGGTAGATCGGGTGAAGAGGAAGCGATTGGCGTTGGTTTGAAGTGATGATTCGTTGTTTGAGTGGTCACCGGTGGAGTTTCGGTGACCGGAGTTCTGAGGAAAGGGTCTGTTTTCTGGAGCTTTGATGGAGAAGAATATAAAGAAG
The DNA here is from genome assembly GCA_032618575.1 of Nicotiana noctiflora. NCBI lineage: Eukaryota > Viridiplantae > Streptophyta > Magnoliopsida > Solanales > Solanaceae > Nicotiana > Nicotiana noctiflora. Next base: position 158,308 of record JASVEL010011629.1, on the reverse strand, counting down.
AAAGCAAAGAAGAGAGAAGGGAGTCAGAGGGGCCGGCGACCACCGTGAAGAGTGGTGGCCGCCATGGCCAGTTAAGGTCCGAAGGTGATGAAGGAGACGAAGAGGGAGAGAAGAGAAGGCGGCTAGGGTTAAGGAGTATGAAAAATGGCCAAAATTCAACGGACATAAGCCTTATATAGTCGATGGGGTTGAGGTAATCCAGGCCGTCCATCTGATGAAGATCAGTGGCTCTCAATGGCGTTACTGAAACGACGTCGTTCCATTACTAAAGAGACCAATGGTGTCTTCCGTTAGATCATTTCTTACGGACGGCTGAGATTAACCCACTCAAAAATAAATTACCTAATTAAATCTACCCTTTTATCTCAACCGTTGGATAACACAAATGAACGGCTGAGATTTTTGCCAATTCAAGGACTTAGAGACCGGATCAATTGGGCCTATGCATTGGGCTATTTAATTCAGATCTTTTGGCCCAGAACAATTATACCCAAACTATTTTTTGTATTTTTCTGATTTTAATGCTTTTTATGTATTTTCTTTTGTACTTTATTTTCTTTTTCTTTTATGGAATATTATAAAACTTACTCTCCTACTTATTCTAATTACCTAATATTTTTTGCAATTTTTCTACTATTTTTCTCTAATTTCCGCTATTGAGAACTATATATATATATATTTTTTTTTTTATTTTCTTCTTGAAACTAATCAAATTAATCAAAGTAATTACCTATCCTATTTGTTTTTGATTTTTTCTAATTTCTAATTATTCAAATACACAAAGTGTAGCTAATTTCAAACAAAGCAAGTAATTGCACTCAAAAACATATTTATTTTAATTTTGGAATTAATTGCCCGGTGCAAAAATCATGTGCTCACAGCTGCCCCTCTTTGCTCGGGAACACGAAGAGTTTCAGTGCAATGACAAGTGAGCAGAAATGCGAGATTTTTGCACATTGGCACATTCCGTAAAAGCATTTTTGAAAACCTTTTGACCGCACCCTGCTTTAGAGGTTGCCTACATATCCTGGGCTAAACAGGAATCAGGTTAGTGTAGTTCGGGAAGGTCTGGCAGTTTAAAAACTACCGGACTCACTGTTGCATTGACACTGTTGAGACCTGCTGACTTACTCCTTATTACACCGGGGGGGGGAGAAATATAAAATGAAGAAGCTCTATTCTAAGCTATGATCCTACAATTACAATTGTTCCTAATCTAGCCTTTGTTTGCTTCTTCTTCTCTTTTCCTTGACTTTCTGTGATGCCGACTCACTTTTTTGTTGATTTCCTTTTCTTGCTTTCCTCTTTTTTTTGTTGATTTTCTTTTCTTGCATTCCCCCTTTTTTCTTGATATTCAATGATACTTCATGTCCTCAAGCTGAAACCTGCTCAAAACAAAACAAAACAACAAACTTTTCTTCTGCCTCAGTGTGGGCTTTTTTTTTTAGTTAACATAAAACCAAAATTGCAGGAAGTAAATATATAGAAATGTATTCCCTTGTTAGAAGGTGGGCGCCTAACAGAAATTAAACGTGCAATGCTGAAATGTATTCCCTTGTTAAAAGGTGGGCGCCTAACAGAAATTAAACATGCAATGCAGAAAAGTATTCCCTTGTTCGAAGGTGGGCGCCTAACAGAAATTAAACGTGCAATGCAGAAAAGTATTCCCTTGTTCGAAGGTGGGCGCCTAACAGAAATTAAACATGCAATGCAGAAAAAGTATTCCCTTGTTTGAAGGTGGGCGCCTAACAGAAATTAAACATGCGATGCAAAAAGTATTCCCTTGTTTGAAGGTGGGCGCCTAACAGAAATTAAACATGCAATGCAAAAAGTATTCTCTTGTTTGAAGGTGGGCGCCTAACAGAAATTAAACATGCAATGCTGAAATGTATTCCCTTGTTAGAAGGTGGGCGCCTAACAGAAATTAAACATGCAATGCAAAAAGTATTCCCTTGTTAGAAGGTGGGCGCCTAACAGAAATTAAACATGCAATGCAAAAAGTATTCCCTTGTTTGAAGGTGGGCGCCTAACAGAAATTAAACATGCAATGCAAAAAGTATTCCCTTGTTTGAAGGTGGGCGCCTGACAGAATTTAAACGTGCGATGCAAAAAAATATTCCCTTGTTCGAAGGTGGGCGCCTAACAGAAATTAAACGTGCGATGCAAAAAGTATTCCCTTGTTCGAAGGTGGGCGCCTAACAGAAATTAAACATGCGATGCAGAAAAATTATTCCCTTGTTCGAAGGTGGGCGCCTAACAGAAATTAAACGTGCGATGCAAAAAGTATTCCCTTGTTCGAAGGTGGACACCTAACAGAAATTAAACATGCGATGCAGAAAAAGTATTCCCTTGTTCGAAGGTGGGTGCCTAACAGAAATTAAACATGCGATGCAGAAAAGCATTCCCTTGTTCAAAGGTGGGCGCCTAACAGAAATTAAACGTGCGATGCAAAAAGTATTCCCTTGTTCGAAGGTGGGTGCCTAACAGAAATTAAACATGCGATGCAGAAAATGTATTCCCTTGTTCGAAGGTGGGCGCCTAACAGAAATTAAACGTGCGATGCAAAAAGTATTCCCTTGTTCGAAGGTGGGCGCCTAACAAAAATTAAACATGCGATGCAGAAAAAGTATTCCCTTGTTTGAAGGTGGGCGCCTAACAGAAATTAAACATGCAATGCAGAAAAAGTATTCCCTCAGCCTGATGACTGGGGAGTGGATTTCAAAAGATGTTACCTTCATTTTTTTGGTATTTTCTTTTACCAATTGTGTCTCGCCTGTGAATTTCTCCACTTATTGGCAAACTTTCTCTTTTTTGGTGCTTTCTATTTTTCCACATTGGTCACATTCACTTTAAAGTGATTAGTGACAATCTGTTCCTGCATGACACAAAATTTATTAGATATAAACGGCTGGCAACTGGCATCTGCCGTCCCTGCTTCTTATTGCTTTCTTCTTTTTTTGCTTTTTCTCCCGTTGTGTGGCCTTTAGCCGCCTATCTCTTGCAAATCTTTTTGTATTTTCTTACTTTTCCTTTTTGTTTTGTTTTCTTTTCCGTTGGCCATGTTTGCCAAACTTCTTTATTTCCTTCCCAACTCTTTTTTCTTTCTGATCCAGTGTTGTTTCAGCTTTTGTCATCAGGAGCTGGTAGTTAGCTCTCAAAAGGGTAAACAATGAAATGCAAAAAAATGAAAGAAATGTAAAGGGTGTTTTGGAGAGATGATAGAACTTATCTGGGTATTTGCTGGCTGATTTCGCTGACCATGCCATGGATTTAAACTCTGACCCAGTCCGTTCCAATCATTATTCTAACGCCAAATTGTTTTGAACCCAAACACGATACTATTTTTGTTGCCTTTTCTCTTTTTCTAGTAGTCCTTACGATCGCCCTACGGTGCCTCGAAAGGTTTTCACCAATAAGACTCTCTCATTTATTCTCTCAACCTCACAATCGTCTCACGGTGCCGATTAAGGTTTTCACTGATGAGACTCTCTCATTTTATTTCTCTCAAACTCACAGTCGCGTCACAGTGCCGGTTAAGGTTTTCACCGATGAGACTCTCTCATTTTTTCATTTTTGCATTTTTCCTTTTGTCTTTTGTTTTCTATACCACGGATATTATCCGATGTCTTGCTCCTCCTTCATTGCATTCATTATCATTTTGAAATTGATCAGAAGGTCTTTCTTTGGACTGTAACGTGGCTTTTGGATGGGTTGAGAAAGAAAGGTATAAAGGCTCAAAATTTCACGAGGGTTCAAAAATATTTACAACTCTCGGAATTGTTAAACATAACTTCTGCCCCAGTTTCAATATGTGGGGGAGTTTTTTTGGATTTTTTCTTTATTGTGACTGAACCCCAGAGAGGCTGCCTACGTACCCTTTCAGGATCAAGTCGAAACATAGTTCGAAAAGTCATTAACTAATGAATTTCCTTTGACTTTTTCCCTATTTTTGTATTTTTCATTCATTTTTTTTTACTTCTTTTTTTTCATCTTTTTTTTGTTTCATTCTCTTCTTTTTTTTTTCAATTCTTTCTTTTTTTTTTCATTTTCTTTATTGTGCCATAATCGATTCCGAGAGAGGGATATGAAAGAATATGTTAATCATTATGGCTCAAAAGGGGTTGTCAATGGATAAAGTGTTTGGATAGAGAATAAAATGCCTTCGTCATTTCAATTCCAAAGTCGCAACAAAATACAAAACATATAATTGAAAAGAAATCATACATAGTATCTTTTGACCGCATCTGAATTGATAGCAGTCTCTACGCACTTTCCTTCAACATCTGTTAAATATAATGCCCCATTGGACAACACCCGTGATACTACAAATGGTCCCTGCCAATTTGGCACAAATTTGCCCTTTGCCTCGGCCCAATGCGGTAAGATACGCCTCAATACGAGTTGTCCGACTTCAAACTTCCGAGGACGCACTTTCTTATTGTATGCTCTGGCCATTCTCCATTGATACAACTGCCCATGGCAAACTACGGCCAGTCTCTTTTCATCAATCAAACTCAATTGTTCCAGTCGGGCTTTTACCCATTCTTCGTCATCTATTCCAGCTTCAGCTATGATCCGCAATGACGGTATTTCTACTTCTGCGGGTATAACAGCCTCCGTTCCATACACCAGTGAATAAGGTGTGGTTCCGATAGAAGTACGCACTGTCGTGCCGTAACCCATAAGAGCAAAGGGTAACTTTTCATGCCATTGCCTGGATCCCTCCACCATTTTCCGGAGAATCTTCTTGATATTCTTATTCGCCGCTTCTACCGCCCCATTCGCCTTTGGCCTATAAGGTGTAGAATTGTGATGTGTGATCTTAAATCTCTCACAAACTTTCGCCATGAGATGGCTGTTTAGATTGGCTCCATTATCTGTGATGATCACCTTAGGAATTCCAAATCGGCATATAATATTCTCATGCACAAAGTCTACCACCGCTTTCTTCGTCACTGCCTTAAATGTCTTTGCCTCAACCCACTTGGTGAAAAAATCGATTGCAACCAAAATGAATCTATGCCCATTGGAAGCTGCTGGATCTATCGGACCGATAACATCCATGCCCCAGGCGACAAAGGGCCACGGTGCAGACATTGTATGCAATTCATAAGACGGGGAGTGGATCAGATCTCCATGTACCTGGCATTGGTGGCATTTCCTTACATACCTGATACAATCACGCTCCATAGTGAGCCAATAATACCCAACTCTCAAAATCTTCTTCGCTAGGACATATCCGCTCATGTGGGGTCCACATGCTCCAGCATGTACTTCAATCATAATCTCATCAGCTTGTTGTGCATCCACACACCTCAATAGCCCCAGATCTGGTGTTCTCTTGTATATAACTCCTCCACTGAGAAAAAATCCATTAGCCAAGCGCTTGATAGTTCTTTTCTGATCTCCAGTGGCCTGCTTCGGGTATTTGCCAGCTTTCAGGTATTCCCTGATGTCATGATACCATGGTTCTCCATCCAATTCTTCTTCCACAACAAAACAGTAAGCATTCTGATCTCGGACTTGGATCTGGAGTGGATCTATATATGTCTTGTCCGGATGATGCAACATAGAGGACAGTGTGGCCAAAGCATCTGCGATCTCATTGTGCATTCTTGGGATGTGCTTGAATTCTATAAACTGGAATCTTTGGGATAACTCGTGCAAACAATATCGGTAAGGTATCAATTTCAAATCTCGTGTCTCCCATTCTCCCTGGATTTGGTGTACCAAGAGATCCGAGTCACCCATGACCAAAATCTCTTGAATACCCATGTCAATTGCCATCCTTAATCCCAAGATACACGCCTCATATTCGGCCATGTTGTTGGTACAGAAAAATCGAAGCTGAGCTGTGACGGGATAGTGTTGACCCGTACCTGAAATGAGTACCGCTCCGATACCAACGCCCTTGCTGTTGACGGCTCCGTCGAAGTACATTCTCCAACCTGGCTTCTCATCTTGTTCCATTTCCTTGACATTCATAGCCTCCTCATCTGGAAAGTACATCTTTAAAGGCTCATATTCATCATCCACTGGATTTTCTGCTAAGTGGTCCGCAATTGCTTGTGCCTTCATTGCAGTACGGGTCACATAGATAATGTCAAATTCTGTGAGCAGAATCTGCCATTTAGCAAGTCTCCCTGTAGGCATAGGCTTCTGAAATATGTACTTCAAAGGATCCAGTCGTGATATCAAGTATGTGGTGTATGCTGACAAATAGTGCTTCAATTTCTGAGCCACCTAGATTAACGCACAACAAGTTCTTTCAAGTTGAGTATATTTCACCTCGTAAGATGTAAACTTCTTACTGAGGTAATATATAGCTTGCTCTTTCTTGCCCGTCTCGTCGTGTTGGCCTAGCACACAACCAAAGGAGTTGTCAAGCACTGTCAAGTATAGAATCAGAGGTCGCCCTGGCTCTGGAGGAACTAACACTGGAGGGTTGGCCAAATACTCTTTGATCTTGTCGAAGGTTTCCTGACATTCGTCGGTCCATTTCACTGCCGCATCTTTCTTTAACAACTTGAAGATTGGCTCACATGTTGATGTCAACTGAGCGATGAACCGGCTAATGTAATTCAACCTCCCCAATAGGCTCATTAGCTCCTTCTTGTTCTTCGGCGGAGGTAGACTTTGGATGGCCTTGATCTTTGACGGATCTAGTTCAATACCTCGCCGACTCACTATAAATCCCAATAATTTCCCTGAAGGTACTCCGATTGTGCACTTCGCAGGATTGAGTTTTAGATTATACCTCCGGAGTCTTTGGAAAAACTTTCTCAGATCCCTCACGTGATCAGGTTGCTTTTTGGAATTGATGATGACATCGTCCACATATACTTCAATTTCTTAGTGCATCATGTCATGAAACATCATGGTCATTGCCCTCATATAAGTTGCCCCGGCATTCTTCAATCCAAACGGCATTACTCTGTAATAATACGTTCCCCAAGGTGTAATGAAGGCAGTGTTCTCAGCGTCTTCTTCGTCCATCAGGATCTGGTGGTAACCGGCATAACAATCTACAAATGAACCAATCTCATGCTTGGCGCAATTGTCGATCAATATGTGAATGTTTGGCAATGGGAATTCATCCTTTGGACTGGCTTTGTTAAGGTCTCTATAGTCCACACACACTCTGGTCTTTCCATCTTTCTTTGGGACCGGCACAACGTTCGCCAACCAGGTGGGGTATTTGGTGACTCGTATGACCTTTGCCTCAAACTGCTTATTCACCTCTTCTTTTATCTTTACACTAATGTCCGTTTTGAATTTCCGCAACTTTTGCTTTACTGGCCGGCATTTAGAGTAGATAGGCAACTTGTGTACCACCAAATCAGTGGTAAGTCCGGGCATGTCATCATAGGACCAAGCAAAAATGTCCTTAAACTCATGCAACAACCTTATCAATTCGTCCCTGAGGGGTGCCTCCAAATGAACACTGATTTGTGTTTCCCGGACATTATCTTCGCTTCCCAAATTGATAGATTCTGTATCACTCAGATTTGGTTTGGGCTTTTTCTCATATTGTTTCATGTCCTTACTTATTTCCTCCGGGGCTTCCTCATCCTCACATTCTATCTCACTATCTTCCTCAATTTCTTGTATGGTAATGTGATTGTCAGAACTGGGTCTAGAATCCTTCACGCATGACATGGCATCAGAATCAACACATGCAGAACTGTACAAAAGAAAGAAAAAATAAAGAAAAATAAGGCAAAAAATGAAGAAAAGGGAAAACTGCATTTCATTGATAAAAAGATGAACAAAGTTCGGGATACATTTTGATTTTCTTTTCATGAGGGGGATGGGAGAACTACAAAAAGTAACAATTATTTTTCTGGGAAAGCAATGATGAAATTTTCGGAGCTAACTACCAGGACTCCTTCCTGATAGGGAAAGGAGTGGCTTCCCAATTGTTCAACATGATGCCAGGTCCCACAAACTGCACATCTATTTTGCTAGTGCCTTCCCGTACTTCAACCATATTCATATCTCCAAATATCTTCTCAAAACTCAGAATTTCTTCATCAGGTCGGGTCTTGATGTACTTTGACACAGCAGATGTCCGATATTTAGTATCAGGCTTGATGAAGGTGTCAGACAGTTTGGGTATAGGCTTAGGCAGGGTCCAATTCTTTTTGGCTTTGGAGGCTCTCTGGATGTTGGCATAGGTGGGTTTGAGCCCTAAACCGAAAGTACCTTTGTTTTCTGGCAATTGAACCGGTTGGGTGACCCCTTGCAATGCTTTGCCCAATCCCTTTCCTGGCGCAAACCCATTTTTAAGCATCTCCTTGGCCACTATCACAGCAGTTGGTGCCACCATATGGATCGGCAATTTCTCTCTTTCAGCAATTCTGTTCACTGCTATGGCATCTGTCACTTGGTAGACCCAAGGACCCCTATCTCCGTCGGCACCATCAAACGGCATCACAGCATTGCAAGTACTTTCTTCTCCATGCACCACAATTTCCTGCTGCTCCCACTCGAATTTGACCATCTGGTGTAAAGACGACGATACTGCCTTGGCCGCGTGGATCCAGGGTCGGCCTAGCAACAAATTATAGGACACAGCAATGTCGAGCACTTGGAAATCCATAGTAAAATCTACAAGACCAATGGTCACCTCGAGAATAATGTCTCCCAATGTGTTCTTACCTCCACCATCGAATCCTTTCACATTTATACTGTTCTTCCGGATTCTGTCTGGACTGACATTCAGCTTCCCCAAAGTTGACAACGGGCAAATATTTGCGCTTGAACCATTATCAATCAATACTCTGGTCACTATCGACTCCTCGCTCTTCACCGTAAGATAAAGTGCCCTGTTATGCTCAGTTCCCTCAACAGGCAATTCATTATCTGAGAACATAATTCTATTAGACTCAAAGATCTTATTGGTAATCTTTTCAATGTGGCAAATTGAGATCTTCTCTGGAACATGAGCCTCGTTTAGTATCTTCATCAGAGCTTTCCTATGTTCTTTTGAGTGTATTAGTAACGAGAGCAAAAAGATCTGCGCAGGGGTTTTCCTCAGTTGCTCGACTACAGAGTAATCCTGTGACTTTATCTTTTTGAGGAATTCCTCCGCCTCTTCTTCTGACACTGGCTTCTTTAACTGATTCTCTTTCACTGTTTTCATTCTTCTCAACTCTTCTGGGGCAAAACACCTCCCAGACTGAGTCAGACCGTGGGTTTCATTAATTTTCCCAGATACCTCTTTCCCTTTATAGATCACTGCTACCTTGTTGTAATTCCAAGGTACAGTCTTCGTGTTTACTACCGTCATCTGCACCACCGGTCTTATGATCACTCATTCCACATTCGCGCCTTTCACAGTCAATACCGGCTTCACGCCTGGTACTATAACCTTCAAACTCTCCAGCACTACTGGCCTTTTTGCTGGTTCCTCAACAATCACTTTTTCTTTCTCGGCTTTCTTTTCCGTTCTGCTACTTGCCTTAATCATCATAACAGACTGAGACAGCTTCTGACTGCTCTCATCCTGCGCCAATTCTATCATATGCGTTTCATGGTGAGTTGGCAGTGGGTTCTGCGTGATGTTTGGAGCTTCCGGAGCTTGCACTTCAATTCTCCGACTATCAATAAGATCCTGGATAGCATTCTTCAGATGCCAGCACTTTTCGGTATCGTGTCTTGGTGCTCCTGAACAATACTCACATCTGACAGATTGATCAATGTTTTTCGGAGGTGGGTTTGGAAGTTTAGACTCAATCGGGCTCAACATCCCCAATTCTTTTAATTTGTGATAGAGGCTGGTATATGACTCCTGAATGTTTTCTTTGTCTTATTCCTCCATTCTGGGTCAGGACTGGGTCTGTTTGGATTTCTGTAGGGTCTAGAAGCAAGGTATGTGTTTTGTGTGTGGTAGACATTATGTGGAGCTTGGGCTCTCCACACATGTGGCGGTGGTGGTGGTGAGTAGGTTTGGGCTTGTGGATGGTGGTAGTGTGGGACGGTGGGTAATATGGTGGCGGTGGGTTATATGCGGCTGGTGCATTGTATGGGGTTGGTGGGCTATATGTGGTTGGTGGGTTGTATGGAGTTGACGGGTTTGGTGGGTATGGACGGTATGGTCTTGGTGGTTGTTGGTGTTGGTTATGGTTCCAAGGCCTGCTTTCCATAGTTGCTACTTCTTCCTTTTTCTTCTTTCCAATTGCTCCTCCGTTCCCAGTCTGTATTGCTTGATTCGTGGCCTTAATGGCCGAAAAACTCATGATCTTGTTTGTTTTTAAACCTTCCTCAACAAAGCTTCCCATCTTCACGACCTCATTGAAACTTTTTCCAATTGCTGACACTAAATGACCATAATAAGTAGGCTCCAAAGCCTGTAGGAAACAATCCACCATTTCTCCTTCCTTCATCAGCGGGTCTACTCTTGCAGCCTGCTCCCTCCATCTGAAACCGAATTCCCTGAAGCTTTCTCCTGGCTTTTTCTCCATCTTCGTAAGGGATAATCTATCTGGTATGATTTCCAGATTGTATTGAAAATGATTTGCGAAGGCTTGAGCAAGATCGTCCCAGACAAACCACCTGGTGTGGTCCTAGCGAGTATACCACTCCAAAGCTGAACCGCTTAAACTCTGGCTAAAATACGCCATCATCAACTCATCCCTGCCTCCTGCACCTCTCATTTTGCTGCAATAACCCCTGAGGTGGGCCACCGGGTCTCCATGTCCGCTATACAGATCAAACTTTGGCAACTTAAATCCAGCAGGAAGTTGCACTTCAGGGAACAGACACAAATCCTTGTATGCCACGCTCACTTGCCCTCCCAATCCTTGCATATTGCGGAAGGCATTTTCCAAACTTTTCACCTTCCTAGCCATCTCTTCTTTCCCTGCATTCTTAGCAGTTCTCTCTTCACTTGTCTCCATCAGCGGAGTATGAGATTCGTGTTGTCGGAAAGTTGGTTCGGGCGGGTAATAATGGGGATCTTGTATGTGGAACATTGGTTCACTAGATGATTTGTGCAGGGAAGCAGGTGGAGGTGCCACATACACTGGAGCAACTTGGGGTGGATGAGGTGGTACTTGTTTTGCCGGAGGTGGTGGTACTTGGGAAGTGGAGGCATAGTAGTGATGGTAGTCAGGGTATGTGGAGGATGAATTCATCATGTGTGGTTCAGGATTGGGGTTAGTTGGAGGGATGTATGTGGGATTGGCAGGGTAAGTTGGCAGGGGTTGACCCCTTGACCAAGCCTGATACATTTCGGCCATCTGCTGCTTTAATTTGTACATCTCTTCCTTCATCCCCGCTACGTCCACAATCTCTTCCTCTTGAGCGGGATCTACGATAGTTGCCTCAATTTCTTGCGACACAGCTTTTGTCATCTTCTTATATCTTGTGTTGTAAGGGTAAGTAGCTAGAATGCCAGTTGCCACTAAAATCTGAGGCTCACAAACATCAACACCCATTAACTATTAGCGCATGAGGAGATAAGATGCCACGACTTAAAAATAAACACATTTTCCTCGAGTCATCATGCATCATCCCGGCCTTACTTATTTGAACCAATCATCTCTTTTTTTTTCACTTTTTCTCTCTCTTTTCATTTTCATTTTCATTTCATAATCGCGTTCCTATTTATTTGCCTATCGTAATTAAAAGAGATAACATAAAGCAAAAGGATTGACAACAACACTTGCTTTTCATTGATGATTCAAAATATTGGTTTACAAGATGATGTTGTAATGCTAATGCAAATAAATGTAAAAAATAAGATGCATGCCCTATGAATACATTAATGCTCCTAGTGCCCGCGAGACATCATTCGGTCTTGCCGCGGGCCTATATGCTAATCCCCTATGGAGCCTATCCAGGTCAGACATGACTTATTACACGAAGAACTTCACCGCTGATACAAAGGTTCCTCGGGACATATCTTCACACAGTTGACTCTTCCGGGTGATGTATTGAGCAATGCGAACAATCTTCTCTCAAATGACCCCTTTTTCTTGAATCAATCGGCTTATTTGTTAAGTGCGAGCATCCAAGGTATGTTGGTTATCTTTCTGTATTTGCTGCAGCTCCAACTCTAGTCGAGCCATGGTTGTGTAACAATGCTCTCTCTCTTCTTCAAGATCCTTGATAATCTTGTCACCTTTAACCATAGCTGAAACCATTTTCTTTCTGAGCCGAGCTACCTCAAATTCATGCTTATCTTGTAATTGCCGAACCAACTTGGCCATTTCCTCAGCATCTTTAGTTATTTGCTTCCGAGCCCTGACTAATTCCTTTTCGGCCTTGTCCAAATCAAAGTTGTAGTCATTTACTTTGCGCCGGAGAGTCTCAATCAATTTCTCGTCCCGGGCTAAGCGAACGGGGTCTCGGATGCTATTTTCATTTGAGCAACCTGAGCCTTTAACATTTCGTTTTCTTTCTTCAGCTGCTTTTTCTCTCCTTCATCAGATGCTGCCCGTAAACCACTTTCAAACTGGAGATTTCTCAATTGTTCCTCTAACGAGCTGATTTTGGCCTTGTATTCTTTTTCTTTGGCCGCCCAGTTCTGATTTTCCTTGGATTGCTCTACCAAATCTTGCAGGTGAGGTCTTTTCGAAAGACGTTCATGCTCAACACCCCGCCGATACCATGTGGAGTATCCAGACGATATTTCTCCCCGAGCTCTATTTTGCACACAAGTATACACTTTTAGGTTTTGGCACTCATTCCAAATTTGTCGGATCTTTGCTTCCGGGAATTGCCCATCCGGACTAATTTCTATGGCTTGCGAACTGAGGTCCCCATCTCTCGGAATAACTTGACATCTACCCAACTGTCGCAGGGCCCTATATGGGGCATAAGGTTGGATGCTTTTTAAACCCATGATCAATAAAAGACGACCCTTCTGTCGGCATATATATTACCTCGTCAAGAGGTAGCCAATCATATGTCCAATCGATCTGGCCATCTGTTAATGATCGGAGATGCGAAATCCAATCCTTTACTCCCTCTGGTAATCTCACTTCTTTTGTTCTCGTACAGAATTCTTCCAGACATGTTCGTCCAGTCGGACCATAACTTGAGAACGAAGGATGATGGCATAGGTGTTCAATCAACCAAATCTGCAATCAAATTACACCCTTCAAAGAAGTTGGCTCCGGCTTTGCACGCAGTCAGAGCACGGTAGATGTCAGCTACAATCATTGGAGCTAGAGTACAATTGTCTTGTACTATCAGTGTGCTCGCTACCCCGGCAACCTTTATGCTGATGTGCCCATCTTTTCTCGGAAATATGATAATTCCGAGAAATGCCACTAAGAAAGCAAACCTTCGGTGCTCCTCCCATTTTGCCCGGTTGGACTTGCTGCATAACTTGTTCGTGGAGTCGTTGGAACCCCCGATGTGTCCATACCTATTATAGATGAAATTCAAGGAGCAGAACCCGTTGGCCAAATCTTCGTTGTGAACATTCCTGGCAATTTTCAAAGAACCGAGAAAATGATGCACCGTTACCGTTCTTGGAGATACCGGGTATTTTCCTTTTAAGGGGACCTCATTCTTCCCGATGTAGAAAGCAATTTCCTCTAGAGTAGGAGTGAGTTCAAAATCCGGGAGATGAAATACATTATGTGCCGGATCCCAAAATGTGACCAATGCTCTGATCACGTCGCCTCAGGGAATCATGTCCAATAACCTCGTAAGATCTTTCAAGTAACCTTTGACCCAGTCCTGACTTTTTGATCCCATGTTTTGCCACCACAGTTTCAGCTCCAAAAGGATTTTATTTAAGGAGAAATGTTCATTCAACATCGTGCTCGTCCTGCACATTTATTAAGGCGATTTTATTTAGAAAAAAGAAAAATCTTTTTCAATGCAAGTTTTCATTTTAAAAGAAATGTAGCTCTCGAAGTGGGCATTTTTGCCAAAACAACCTTCCGGCATCCTTTCGGAACATTCGGCCGTCTCCAAAAATAGCAATCACCTCGATTATTTGAAAAAGTAAAATCTTTTTGGTTTTTTTTCTAAAAGTGTGGTTGGACCCGTTTAAGGGTTGCCTACGTATCCCACCTAATGGCGAGAATCAAACCTGGATAGTTCGCTCAGATTTATTTTACCACTTATTTCAACAACAAAACCATTTTTTTTTTCAAATTCTCGGGTTTTCTGGATACTCATTTTCACTAACTCTTATTTCTCTCTCCTTTTCTTTTCAACAATTTTTCTAATCTCGGGATTTCCGCCGGTCCGCATAACGATCAAGAACAATAAAAATGCAACACATAATATGCTCGGTCTTTTCAAATACCGGGTCACCTGTCCTAGACGGACCCAACCCCTGTGTTGAGTCCCCTTAGTCAGATATGATGCAAATAATCGTCCTAGACCTATGTTCAAAATCTTACAGTTTCATAGAATGCTAGACCGTGTACCCGAGCGGACAACTCGAATCGAGGAGGGGGCTACGTACCGGTGACTCGCGGAGTCAATCGGCTTTGTAACTTATCCGGCCTCTATTTTCTTAATTTTGGGTGACTTAACAGAAAGGGGAGTCTCAACCAGTAAGCACATCCCCGGGGGTGAAGAGAGAAGGGTTTTTCGGCACAATATTTATATACAATCCACGTAATATCAAGGCGATAAAGCACATAGCATGTTGTTCAAATCATATAATGAAGTCAAACAATATCACGAACGACAATTCTAAGGAGCTCGAGTTCTTAAACCCTGAAACCGAAGTTCGGGGTTGGGATCCCCAGCAGAGTCGGCAGAGCTGTCACACCTCCCTTTTTACTACCCCACTTTGGGAAATAGCATATGAATACGCTTGTAGGGTATACCTCGATGCTCAAATACCCGAAACGAATATAATAGCATAGAGGAAAGAGTTTTTCCAATTAAAGGACAATCGGTTCGGGATTTTGTTGAGATTAATCAGAGTCGCCACTTGAGAAAGATAATGGTGTCCCAAGTCACCGGTTAATCCCGAATCCGAGGAATTTGACTCTTAAAAATGTATGCGAAGCAAAGATCCGGATAAGGAACTCTGTTAACCCGGGAGAAGGTGTTAGGCATTCCCGGGTTCCGTGGTTTCAGCACGGTCGCTCAATTGTCGTTCCCGACTCTTGTTTGACTCAACATAGATTTTAACAACATAAAGTGCCTTTTTACTTAGATACTTTTTATGGAATTTGCGGCATCGCGAAAACACGCCTCAAGTCACACCGCAACCAGTACGCCTGTGACTTTCGGTGTATTTCAACTTTGCCGGGATTTGGTTTTGAGTCGCACCAAGTGCACACTCATTTATAGGAAAGTACGTTAAATCGTGCCCTAAATACGTCTATCGGCTTTTAATTCTTTTGGGAGAGGCTATGGAATTCGCTATTAGCCTTCCCGCGTCTAATTATGTTATACCATTACTAAAGGGGGCCCCGCTATTTAGTGTTGTGCGAGGCTCGTCCCAATTATATTTTAAAGGTTCAATCCTAAGAAATGTATACTACGTTTTTATAATTATGTTTTTCCCTTAATCATTTTTACTAAACATTCCAGGCCCGTCGAATTTCTGTTATTTATTTGGGCCTGGACCTTTACACTTAATCAGACATGAATTCGATTCGCCCAGGCCTTTGAGGCCCAGACTGCAATTGAACTTCGGCTCATCAGCCCATCGGTTATACACCACAGGTCGGGCTCACGCCAGGTATCGAGCCCAAACCAAGATAGAATGACATTGTAAATAGCCAAATGAAAATACACATTTTGGAACAATAAGAGATCAATAAGCATTTTTATTTATAACCTGAGAAATCAATACATAAGATAGTAATTCTAAATTAATCGTCCTTTGTACAGGCTTAACAAAACTATCACCACTATCGGTTTACAGCTAAGAATTCATACTAGTACATTTAGTTACTGGTTAAAGGGTTTAATACCAATTCTAAGAAGTCTGTTCTATTATATAAGAAACTTGAAAAGCAATTAGACTGATTAACTATAGATTATCTAAGACTAAGTGATTAACTACACATGCATAATTATACTGCCGGTTTTACCATGATTTAGACTCAATCAGTGTCATAAACCCAGTTGCAAACGAGCTATCAGATTCTCTAATTATTATTCCCCTTTTGGACTCATTTGTATCTACATACTAATTTACAGTTGTGATTAACTACTGATGCCAATATGAACCAGACCTATTTGATATTCTTAAAACCAGTTTCGCCTTAATTGCTACTTCACCTGGTTGTTTCTTCTTTTTACTTACTCAAATCTAGATATCAATCAACGAAACAGATTAACTACGTGAGCATGGTTGTTTTTGATAATTCTACTATGATCTTTGTTGTTATTGACTTATGTGAGGTTTTTTAACTTTGTTTTAAGGTTCTTAACTAAGTGATGGGCGATCTATGACTATACTACTACTACACTACTACTATTATATTAGCTATTACATGATTTCGTTTCTGTTTTCATACTAATACATTCTATACTACCACTAAAGCTACAAACCTAAACTATTAAAGCAGTAAAAATGGACTACAAGTTCATAATGACAAATGAATTAAAGCAGAATCTTCATGCTATTTCATCATGATCATCATTACAGCTTCATTTCGAACAAAAATGGTACCTGGATCAGCAAAAAGAAGCCGATGAGTTCTAAGGGGAAAATGAAAGCAAGTAATCAGCAATGGACCCAACAGCAATGCAACAGTGGACTTTTAATGCCAGACGAACA
Source organism: Nicotiana noctiflora (assembly GCA_032618575.1). Taxonomy (NCBI): domain Eukaryota; kingdom Viridiplantae; phylum Streptophyta; class Magnoliopsida; order Solanales; family Solanaceae; genus Nicotiana; species Nicotiana noctiflora. The sequence continues at coordinate 141,591 of JASVEL010011629.1, read as the reverse complement.
AGTCAACACAGCAATAGCAAGCAAAGATCCCACAGTAAAACAAATAGAGATCCAGACTAGTTTGAGCAAGGAACCCCAAAACCAGAAGAAATTCACCAAGTTCTCCCTCAAAAATACCAAAAACTACTGCTATATTACTATTTTTACTCTGAAACTTTTCATCCAAAAGCCCGCCCTTAATCAGCCTTTTTAGGGTGTATTTATAGGTGTGGGAAAGGGCTGAAACTTGGGGAGAAAGTATGGGATTAATCCCACTTCTCCCCCTCTAAAATTTATCCCATTTACACTTTGGCCCTATTTCAGTTAACAAAAACCCTTCCAGCATGTGCTGGAAGGTTCCAAAGATTCTTTTTCATGGGTTTTTACCAATGTAGCCTTAGGGGTTAGGGATTTTTACTGATTTCCTTTTTAGGGAGACCATTATACCCTTAAATCTCTGCAAAATTGCAGAAATCAGGGGTACAAATGACTCCCTTACCCTATTAGGTTCTAAATTATTTACCAAATTACTAATTCAAGTTCCCTATATGACCTCAAAGATATTGTTGATTTACCCGACCTGCCTAGGTCAAGTTTCAGCTTTTTGGGACTTATTTAACTAATAGCCAACCCTTGCATTGGTATTTAAGGGCTGGCCAATTCTACTTTAGGAAACTATTTCAATTTTAGCCTCTTTTAACTTAGTTCCAGTTAATTAAGACCACATTTCAATTTTGAGCTAATTGCAGGACTAGCCTGCATTATTATTGAAATTAACTATTTAAAACCTAGCCAGCCTCAAGTTGAGACTCAGCTTGGGTAATTAAACCCAATTGCTGAACATAGGCTGGGCCCAAGCCTTTGGAGGCTTGGCCACCTACAGTTCAGGGCTCAAGAAGAGCCTGGGCAAGTCTGCATTTGCAGACTTAGCCATTTTTGCACAACCAGCCCCTTTTAAGGTGGACTGTGTGTTAGGACCTTATAGAGTTGGTCAACCTTTGCAAAGTTGACCACTCTTAGGTCAATTGTTGCCTATTAACCCTTCTTTGTTCATTTTAAGTTAATTTAAACTAATTTGCAGGACTAGCCTGCTTTATTAAAGCAATCAGACTATTTAACTAATGGCCAGTCTCAAGTTGAGACTTAGCCTGGGCAAATGAAGCCCAATTACTGAACATAGGCTGGACTAAGGTCTTTGCATACCTAGCCACCTAAGGTTCAGGGCTCAAACAGAGCTTAGGCAAGTCTGCATTTGCAGACTTAGCCCATTTTGACACAATTAGCCTACTTAAGTGTTAGCCAATGTGTGACAGACCTAACAGAGTAAGTCAATTGCAAAATTGACCACTCTTGGTCACTTATTTAACTTGTAGCCTATTTTTTGTGATTTTCAGTTTTAACCTATTTAAAAACTAGCCATTTTCATGGAACCTAATACTAGCAGCTATAACCAATCCCCTAAGGTATGATAGGTATTTAACAGTGTTCACACTAACATAAAACTATTGCAAACTTAGCCATTTCAACATACAATTGCACGCATAACCATATGAAACCAAACATGTTTATCAACTAATCAATATTCAGAGGAGAAGTTGGATAATGTTGAATTTTAATCAATCAGACTCACAAACTCAATCTCACATAGCAAAGTGTTAATTAACATCAAATAGGCTTAGTTACAATCAATTTCATGTCAGATGACATACTGGAAAAAACCCCAAACCACTTAGAATTCATGGGCATAGACACATAGATACTAAATTCTCAGAAAACAGTCAACATGATTTTATTTTAAACAGGAGAGCAATGGACTAAGAATGGTAATCAAAATCCATTTTCAAGTACTAAGCCTAGCTTTAATATAAACATGAAGATGAAGAAGAGAAGGATATGGAGAAACAGTGAAGAAAAAACAGGAAAGTTCAATCAGGATACTTCAAAAGCAACTTAACATAAAGATGAAAAGAGAATAAAGCTAAGCTGATATTAGAACTAAGCATGCACGACAATAGGAGAAAAGTTATACTATAAGAGCTAAACAGATTAAAGACCACATGGTTCACAAGATGAAAAAGAGAAGACAATCAAGGTGACCTCCAATTTATCAAAGACAGAACATGATTTAAAAACAAACGAACAGAAGTAACAAGAGAACAACTATCAACAGTCAAACTTTTTTGAGATGAATCAAAAACCAACAGTCGAAAGTGACACAGAAAAGATGAATTCCTCAATCTTAGAGCAAAGAACCATGTGATCAAAACAAGACATATATCAGACAAAGTCCTATCACTAACAGGCTCAAAAGGAACAGGTTATGAAACCCTATGACTAATCATCAGAGACACAGGCAAAAAGATGTGAAACAAAAGAAGAAACAACAGGTAAGAACCTTATAACTAATCATGCGAAGCAACTGGAGAGATTAACATAAAAAGAAAAGAACAAATGATAAGCAGAGAAATAGAGAACCCTAACCTAACAGGCTCTTAGAAGATGAACAGATTCAAAGAAAATACCTAAACTAACAGATGTAACATATATATAAAATAAAAGATAAGAAACAAAAGAAGATGAGCAGTCAAACAGGGAGCACAGATGAACAAATTAAACCCTAAAACTAATCATGTGAAACACGAGAAAAAGATAGAAACATGCAAGATAAGAAACACATAAATCAAACAGGAAAAGCAAAGATATATAAAACAGGAGGAGGGTACTTAGCTTGGCGGGGTCTGTCCCCTAAGCTTCCCATTTCTTTTCTTTTTTCTCACTCTCTCTCGAACTCTTTCAGACCCTCTTATTCCTTTGTTTCTTTTTCTTTTGTTTTTCCTTTTTCTCATTTTCCTTCTTTTCTGTTTTCCGTTGTTTGGCTTCAAGATGAAGCCTTTTGGGTCTTTGGTTCACAGAGGGGTGTTTGGGGAGGGTAAAAGGTATGGTCTTTATTGAGGTTGAAGTTCCGAGTCGCCGGAGTTAGGGTTCCGGCGACTTCTTTTTGGATATTCGAGAAGTTCCAGGGATCTTCGAGGGGTGTGGGTGGTATGGTTGGGTAGATCGGGTGAAGAGGAAGCGATTGGTGTTGGTTTGAAGCGGTGATTCGTTGTTTGAGTGGTCACCGGTGGAGTTCCGGTGACCGGAGTTCTGAGGAAAGGGTCTGTTTTCTGGAGCTTTGATGGAGAAGAAGATAAAGAAGAAAGCAAAGAAGAGAGAATGGAGTCAGAGGGGTCGGCGACCACAATGAAGAGTGGTGGCTGCCATGGCCAGTTAAGGTCCAAAGGTGATGAAGGAGACGAAGAGGGAGAGAAGAGAAGGCGGCTAGGGCTAAGGAGTATGAAAAATGGCCAAAATTCAACGGACATAAGCCTTATATAGTCGATGGGGTTGAGGTAATCCAGGCCGTCCATCTGATGAAGATCAACGACTCTCAATGGCGTTACTGAAATGACGTAGTTCCGTTACTAAAGAGACCAATGGTCTCTTCCGTTAGATCATTTCTTACGGACGGCTGAGATTAACCCACTCAAAATCAATTACCTAATTAAATCTGCCCTTTTATCTTAACCGTTGGATAACACAAATGAACGGCTGAGATTTTTGCCAATTCAAGGACTTAGAGACCGGATCAATTGGGCCTATGTATTGGGCTATTTAATTCAGATCTTTTGGCCCAGAACAATTATACCCAAACTATTTTTTGTATTTTTCTGATTTTAATGCTTTTTATGTATTTTCTTTTGTACTTTTTTTTTCTTTTTCTTTTATGGAATATTATAAAACTTACTCTCCTACTTATTCTAATTACCTAATATTTTTTGCAATTTTCTACTATTTTTCTCTAATTTCCGCTATTGAGAACTATATATATATATTTTTTAATTTTCTTCTTGAAACTAATCAAATTAATCAAAGTAATTACCTAGCCTATTTTTTTTTTTTGATTTTTTCTAATTTCTAATTATTCAAACACACAAAGTGTAGCTAATTTCAAACAAAGCAAGTAATTGCACTCAAAAACATATTTATTTTAATTTTAGAATTAATTGCCCGGTGCAAAAATCATGTGCTCACAATCACAGGTTCATTTTTTCCTACTGGTTGATACCTTAGTGCATTTAAATATGGGTCCCTATGGAATATCGACCCTACCGACGATCATATGAATGACATGCTGAGTTTCCTCCTTATCGATTTTTCTATTGGCGTCCCTTTCTCTGAAATGATTCTTTGCTTGATCGATGAGGAACTCTCATAGATGGACCCCCTTAAATAGACAGATACCTCCTCCCTCAATTGCATGCAATCTTTGGCATTGTGCCCATGCATTCCATAATACTTGCACATCAAATTTGGGTTTCTTTGGGAAAGATCGGTATGTATGGGTCTAGGACACCTAGTATTTTTTATCCTTTTTTATTATCGATACAATGCCCGACGCATCTATTTTAAAGTTATATTCTGATAACCGAGAGGACTCTGTGTGATCAACATGCTTATTAAAACCAATTTTGCTCATAAGTCCTCGAGAATTCTGTCCTCGATCACTTTTTCGGTCATTTCGGGTGGAATTGCATCCCGAACCATTGTTCCTTTAATCTAACGGTCTATGGTTAATATTGTTCTCTGTTCAACCTTGGCTCTCTGTCGATGTCCCTCGACGTTTTAGCTATCGAACTATTTGGGTGTACTAAAATGGAAAGGGCTCCTAACCGATTGTCCTCGACACTGATCTTCGATTCACATTGATTGTACATATCTGCCCAAGTCACAGCTGGATGCTCGATCTAATTTCACTTTAGCTAACATGTTTGTATTGAACGCCTTTCATTCAACCCTTAAGTGAAAGCTTGAATGACCCAATCATCCGAGACCGATGGCAACTCCATGCGTTCCATTTGAAATCAGGATGCGAACTCCCTTGGCATTTGGTATTCTTTTGTCTTATCTTGAAAATGTCCGATATTCTTGTTGCAACCTTTATGACCCGGCGTGTGCCCTTTATGAAAGAATATGCTAACATGGGGGAATGAGTCAATGGAATTTAGTGGCAGGTTGTGATACCAAATCATTGCTTCCTTCGAAAGGGTTTCTATGAACTTTTCAATTGCACATATTCGATTTCATTATCTTATAAGTCATTTCCCATTATCTCGTACGTGTATGAAGTGATATGTTAATTAGGATCAATGGCCCCGGTGTACTTATGTCTTTACGGCATACGGAACTTTTTGGAATGGGCTTCGGAGCCGCACTTTGAGGAAAAGGCTTCTTCACGAACTTTTTTTAATCCAAACCCTTTAGGATTAGGGGTGCCCTGGTATTTTATTAACTCGGGTGTGTTTCCAAATTTTTATCATTATCTTCAATTTTCTTCTCTCCTGACTCAATTCTTTCAATGAGCTCCTCAAGCATTTTCTGTATTAGGATCAGTCCCTGATTCGGTACTATTCGACATTTCTGGCACTGCCTCGGTATGACGAGTGATTTCTGGCTCGATCCTACTTAGAGTCCTATGTTGATTTTGCAACTAAGCAATAACGGCCTGCTGAGCCTGTAGCATCTCGAATATCACTTGGAGGCTAACTCCTCTATCTCCTCTGCCCTATGTACCTTGACCACCAGACCAACCTTCCCTGCATACACTCCATTTGGGGTTCGCGCCTAGGTCCGCATTTAGAGCAATGTACGAATTGATATCGACTGGATCAACAATCGGTGCTCCCCTGAGATTAGCCGGTGGCACCCCGGCTCCTGGAGTAATTACATTGTTGTTTTACCCTGAAATGCGAGACCACCATCAACATGTACGGGTGCATTTTGTGAGTTTGACATGTTTTAACCTGAGAGAAAAAAGTACTTGACAAGAACAAGTGTGAAATAAAATGTGTTATCAGAATCAGTACCGAAATAATGACTATTATTCTTAGCCCCACGTTGGGCGCCAAAATATTTACCCTAAAATTTGGGTAACAATTAAACTTATATTGTGATTTTAAGATTATTTGATTTAGTCTAATACCAATCAATACGCAAGGAATTAAAAAGATAAAGTAGAGAATAAATCAAACTAGTATGCAAATCAAATCTCGACCTCGACCTACGGTAGTCTCGAGGTATGATAATATGAATTGCAAATGATAAAGCAACTTTGATGAACAGTAAGTGAAATAGCAAAAAAGTAATGAACGTATAATTTTTTATCAGTGAACAATGATTATTACATATGAATGGGATCTCCCTTTATATAATAGGAGAATCCTAAATAAGGTGCACTTCTAATTATAGTAGGAAATTATATTTGACAATTGATTAACTGCCAATGAGCAATTCATTCCTAAATTTATGCCATGATCTTCGATCCGTTGTGGGTATCTCGCTATATTCATTACTGGACTATACTGGCAACATCTCGAAGTATGCCCTCTTCTGACCTCGGTAAGTGATATCGCCTTCGATCTTGGAAATAAAACTTCGACTCCGAACTCGACATCCTGGCCTTTCAACGTGATATCATTTTTTCCATCAAAGAATAAATTCGGGTAGTCCCAATTTCCACCATATTGACACATACAAAAGTCCATTTTTTACATTTGTTCACCTTCTCTTTCCAAAAACAAATGGTATTGTACATTAGACTTTCCTTTTTTTCAAAGAAAGAGATGAATGACAAGCCAAATGTTGGATTTGTACCATTAATTATAAATATACATATCTAATGTACGGTAGTCTCGAGGTATGATAATATGAATTGCAAATGATAAAGCAACTTTGATGAACAATAAGTGAAATAGCAAAAAAGTAATGAACGTATATTTTTTTATACCTCGACGTACGGTAGTCTCGAGGTATGATAATATGAATTGCAAATGATAAAGCAACTTTGATGAACAGTAAGTGAAATAGCAAAAAAGTAATGAACGTATATTTTTTTTATTAGTGAACAATGATTATTACAAATGAATGGAATTCCCCTTTATATAATAGGAGAATCCTAAATAAGGTGCACTTCTAATTATAGTAGGAAATTATATTTGACAATTGATTAACTGCCAAGGAGCAATTCATTCCTAAATTTATGCCATGATCTTTGATTCGTTGTGGGTATCTTGCTATTTTCATTACTGGACTATACTGGCAACATCTCGAAGTATGCCCTCTTCTGACCTCGGTAAGTGATATCGCCTTCGATCTTGGAAATAAAACTTCGACTCCGAACTCGACGTCCTGGCCTTTCAACACGATATCATTTTTTCCATCAAAGAATAAATTCGGGTAGTCCCAATTTCCACCATATTGACACATACAAAAGTCCATTTTTTACATTTGTTCACCTTCTCTTTCCAAAAAACAAATGGTATTGTACATTAGACTTTCCTTTTTTTCAAAGAAAGAGATGAATGACAAGCCAAATGTTGGATTTGTACCATTAATTACAAATATACATACATATATATATATATGATAATATGAATTGCAAATGATAAAGCAACTTTGATGAACAGTAAGTGAAATAGCAAAAAAATAATGAACGTATATTTTTTTTATTAGTGAACAATGATTATTACAAATGAATGGAATTCCCCTTTATATAATAGGAGAATCCTAAATAAGGTGCACTTCTAATTATAGTAGGAAATTATATTTGACAATTGATTAACTGCCAAGGAGCAATTCATTCCTAAATTTATGCCATGATCTTTGATTCGTTGTGGGTATCTTGCTATTTTCATTACTGGACTATACTGGCAACATCTCGAAGTATGCCCTCTTCTGACCTCGGTAAGTGATATCGCCTTCGATCTTGGAAATAAAACTTCGACTCCGAACTCGACGTCCTGGCCTTTCAACACGATATCATTTTTTCCATCAAAGAATAAATTCGGGTAGTCCCAATTTCCACCATATTGACACATACAAAAGTCCATTTTTTACATTTGTTCACCTTCTCTTTCCAAAAAACAAATGGTATTGTACATTAGACTTTCCTTTTTTTCAAAGAAAGAGATGAATGACAAGCCAAATGTTGGATTTGTACCATTAATTACAAATATACATACATATATATATATATGATAATATGAATTGCAAATGATAAAGCAACCTGTGCGATGCACAGGCCCAATTGTTGCTCCTTTTTCTTATTTTTTTTCTTTTTAATATTTTTTGGTCTATTGGTAATTACACACTTTTTTCATCTTTAGGGAAAGAAAAAAGAAAACAGACATTTGTGTAATAATGTATAGAATCACATTTACATGTATTTTTTTAAATCTATTTTGCGTTATGTGTATTTTAATTTTTATGAAATCGTATTACTATATCACTTTGTTATACTAGTTGAAGTCCATCACTTTGTTGTACAAAGATTATACAATACTTCAAGTACAATATAGAGTATTTCTACGTAGGTTCTACACATATCTATTTAAAAAAATAGTTATGCGCCACCAAACATAAAATTGATGGTAAAAAATGATTGAAAAGTCAATTGAAAAATAATTCCAAAAAACAAATGGTATTGTACATTAGACTTTCCTTTTTTTCAAAGAAAGAGATGAATGACAAGCCAAATGTTGGATTTGTACCATTAATTACAAATATACATACATATATATATATATGATAATATGAATTGCAAATGATAAAGCAACTTTGATGAACAGTAAGTGAAATAGCAAAAAAATAATGAACGTATATTTTTTTTATTAGTGAACAATGATTATTACAAATGAATGGAATTCCCAAGGGTCATCACTTGTTTATTTAATCATTCCGAGCTTTTGAGGTCTTGAAAACCTCATTTATAGTTGCCTCGATTTGCGTGCACAGTCCGGGCACAAAGTTGGAAAAGATTTATGTTGAAATATGTGAAATATGTGAAAAAGTAGAAGAATTTTGATATTAATATTGATATGGTTGACTTTGGTCAACATTTTTGGTAAACGGACCGGATCCGTGATTTGACTATTTCAGAAAATCCGTAGAAAAATATGGAACTTGGGCATATGTCCGGAATTGAAATCCGAGGTCTAGAACCCCAGTAAAAGAATTTTTCTGTTAAATTGTTTTCTGAAAATGTTTAAGGAAAATGAAACTGAATTTTTATTAAAAAGTACTGGTATCGGGCTCGTATTTTGGTTCCGACGCCCGCTACAGGTCATATATATTGGTTAAGCGCTTCCTGTAAAGTTTGGTTGAAAACGGACGTCGTTTGACGTGTTTCGGCCTTAAATTGGAAAGTTTGGAAATTATGAAATCTTAAAGAATTCTTGAGCTTTAAGGCTCAATTCAATTATTTTGATGTTATTTAAGCGACTTGATCGCGCGAGCAAGTTCGTATGACGTTTTTGAGTTAGTGTACATATTTGGTTTGGAGCCTCGAGGGCTCGGGAGTGTTTCGGAGGTGGTTCGGGGTGTTTTTGGACTTAGAAAACTGGCAGATTTTCTGCAATTTTTACACAGACATTTTACCCTACACGATCGCGGCCTTGTTCACGCGATCGCACTGCCTTATCACGTTACTCAACGCGATCGCGGCTGTCTTCACGCGATCGCGAAGCTTTACGTCTTTCTTCAACGCGATCGCAGCCGTCTGCACGCGATCGCGTAGCTTTCCGTTTTCCTTCACCGCGATCGCGACCCTTTTCACGCGATCGCGTAGTACAAATGTGCCACCCAGCAAAATTCTTCTACGCGATCGCAGCATTGTCCACGCGATCGCGTAGTGTTGAACATTTGCCTTCCGCGATCGCGATCCAATTCACGCGATCGCGTAGAACAAAATTCCGCCCAGTGATTTAATACCCCAAAACAGAACACTTACGGGATTTTATCCCACTTTCACAAAATCCCTTCTTCTCCACAGCTTTTGGGCGATTTTTGAGGCATTTCTTCATCAAAGTTCATTGGGTAAGTATTGTTAACTTGTCTTCATCATTTTTCATCAACATCAATCAAATCCTTAGGCTTAAACATGTGTAAATTGGTTGGAAATTTGAGAAATGGGTATAGTTAGGGCTTTCAAAGAATTTGCGATTTAGACCTCGTTTTGGAGTTGAACTTAAGAACAAATTGTATATTTGAACTCATGGAAGATTGGGTGAACTTATTTTGGTTCGAAACTTGAGTTTCGATTATGTGGGCCCGGGGTCGGTTTTTACTATTCCGGGGGCAGAATGTTGTAAAAACCATATTTAGCAATATGAACTAGTTTGTTAAGTAGAATTGATGATATTAAATCAATTGTGTATAGATACGATTGGATTGGAGTCAAATTCAAAAGGAAAAGGCATTGCTACGGATTGAATCGTTCGTAAACTTTCGAGGTAAGTGTTTGTTCTATCCTAGTTTGTAGGAATATGAATTTAGTTATGAATAATTTGTTGAATAAGAATTTTTGATGTTATACCGGTAATGAAGGTAAATTGTTGAAACTATTATAAATTATTGGTTTAAAAACCGGTAATTATAAATATTGTTGATATAGAGATTATTGGCTAAATGCCGGTAATATATATATAATTATGAAATGGGATCGTGTGGTACGCCGACCACTTATATAATAAGAAATGGGATCGTGTGGTACGCCGACCACGAAGTGATTTAAATCTTGGCATTGGCCATAGTTGCCGGTAGCCTTTTGATATATTTGGGAGCGGGTGGTACGCCTACCACAAGATATAATTTTTGATATATTTGGGAGCGGGTGGTACGCCTACCACAAGATATAATTTTTGATATATTTGGGAGCGGGTGGTACGCCTACCACAAGATATAATTATTGATATATTTGGGAGCGGGTGGTACGCCTACCACAAGAGATAATTATTGTGATAGTTGGGAGCGGGTGGTACGCCTACCACGAGACATGAAATGAAAGAGGAAATTGAGACATGAAAGTAAGATTATTTTGGATATCTTGAGTTATTGAATATTATTTCAGAGCAGAGTATTTCTTTATAAATGTATTGTATATATATATATCTATATTGCAACTGTACAGGTTTAGGTGGGTGACTGGCCTTAGCCTTGTCACTAGTTCGCTGGGATAGGCCAGGCACTTACCAGCACATGGGGTCGGTTGTGCTGATACTACTCTGCGCTCTTTTTGCGCAGATACAGGTTACGGACAGCAGCAGCGGCAGTAGAGACTTGTGGATTTTTCAACTACCGAGACTACGAGGTAGCCTTGCAGGCGTCCGCAGGACCCGTTGTCTCTTCTATCTATGCTTTTCATTCTGTTATCTCATGTAATCGAGATAAACAGCTTGTATTTCTTTCAGACAATTATGTGTATTATTCTTAGAAGTTCGTGAGTATTGTGACACCGGTCTTGGGTAGTGTATCGTGTTTGGGTTTTCTTTATCATATCTGACTAAGTCTTCCGCTAATTTTGATTATTCCGCTGTAATTTGTATGTTGTTAACAAGGAATTGGTTATTAATGGAGAGGTAATTAATATTTGGCTTGCCTAGCTTCTATTTAGTAGGCGCCATCATGACCCCGATGGTGGGAAATCCGGGTCGTGACATATATATATATATATATATATATATGGTATACCTGTGCGATGCACAGGCCCAATTGTTGCTCCTTTTTCTTATTTTTTTAAATCTATTTTGCGTTATGTGTATTTTAATTTTTATGAAATCGTATTACTATATCACTTTGTTATACTTGTCGAAGTCCATCACTTTGTTGTACAAAGATTATACAATACTTCAAGTATAATATAGAGTATTTCTACATAGGTTCTACACATATCTATTTAAAAAAATAGTTATGCGCCACCAAACATAAAATTGATGGTAAAATGTAACGACCCGGCCCGTCGTTACGGGAATTTACCACCCCGTTACCTTACATTTTCATATGTTATGCTTTTAAAACAATATTAGAGTATATCGGGTGAGTTAGAGGTGATTTGGATTGAAAATGAAACAAATAGCATGTTTGAGGAAAGCTTGAATATGAAAAGTCAACCAAGAGTTGACTATTGAGTTAGAGTGCTCGGAATCGGATTCTGATGATTCGACTAGTTCCGGGGGATCATTTATGACTTAGGAGAACAATCGGAATTGAATTCGGAGGTCCGGTGTAGTTTTAAGCTTGAATTGGCGAATGTTGAATTTTGGCGAAAACCGGATGGTAGGTGAGATTTTGATCCGGGGGTCGGAATGGAATTCCGACAATTTCTGTAGCTTCGTTATGTGATTTTGGATATGTCTGCAAATTTTCAGGTCATTCGGACATCGTTTGATCGGGTTTTGGGTTGAATGTTAGTTTTGAAAGTTTTTTTAAGAAATTTAGGCTTGAATCCGTGGTTAATTGATGATTTTGATGTTTAGGATGGTGTTTTTATGATTGGAACAAGTTCGAATAAGGAGTTAGGATGTGTTGGTGTGTTTGAATGAGGTCCCGGGGGCCTCGGGGTGTTTTCGGATGGTTAATCGGGAGAAATATGGAAAATTGCAGAAAATAGTGCATTGCCTCTGTTGTTTCCGCTCCTGCGGAATTATGGGCGCAGGAGCGGGTGCGCTGGAGCGGAAAGGAGCCGCAGAAGCGGCGACCGCAGAAGCGGAAAGGGAGCCGCTGAAGCGGAAGCGCGGAAGCGGACGGGGAGCCGCAGAAGCGGCCTTCGCAAAAGCGGAAGGGGAGCCGCTTGGGCGAGTCCGCAGAAGCGGACGTCTAGCCGCAGAAGCGGAACTATCCGCAGAAACGGTCCAATCTCCGCAGAAGCGGACGCGTAGGAGCGGAAATATTTCCGCAGAAGCGGAAATCGCTGTAAGTTAAGTGTATCAGAAGTAGAAAATTTCAGAAACATTTTAACATTTGGGGGTCTCGGCTTAAGGGCGACTTTGGGCGATTTTGAGGAAGAAATCAAGGGAAATCATCGGGTAATCAACTATGAACTCATATTATGATTAGTATTGATAATATCATGCAATTATATCATGAAAATGGAGGAATTTGGGGTAATTATGGAGGATTTAACCCTAGGTGTGAACTTTAGAGAATCAAGGTTTTGAATGAGCAAATGGAGTCCGAATTTGGTAAAATTGATATGCTTAGACTCGTATTGAGATGAGGGTTCCGAATATGAGACTTTCGTAATTTTTCGAGAATCGTACCGAAAGTCGGGTTTTACCAACTTGGTGTAATGTTGAGAATTTCATATGAATTGAAGTGGGTTATGATTCTTTGACCCGTATTTGATATAATTATTGTTATTTGACTAGATTCTACGCACGAGGCAACGAAATTCAAGGGAAAAGGCATCGCGGACGATTCGACGACCGGCTAGAGGTGAGTAGTTTGTGTATATTGTAGCATGAGGGTTCGAAACCCCGGCTTAGCACATTGTGACGCTAATAGGGCGTGGCTTGCACACCGTGGCAGGTGCGGGATTGATTGTGATTGGGGATTGAGACTTGGTCCATCCCGGAAATGAATAATATGTTGTTAGTGTTGGAAATACAATGTATTTGCTATATTTGTGGGCTGTAAGCCTTGTTTGGGGCCTAGTGCCGACCTGTAGCGTCCTTAGAAGACAATATTTATGTGATAGCTAAAATTGCTTAGATCACTGATCTCAGTCCTGGGAATTGTAATCACCGTTTTGAAATGCTAAGTCACCGGCTTTTGCAAATTTAATAAAGTTAAAGTATTTTTCATAAATTATGAACTGGAATTAAGAAAAATGAAGTGTTTTGTGACTTAATTGCTTATTGTGGACTGAGCATGGGATCGGGCTGCACGCCGCAGTGGTTGATATGAGGATCGGGCTGCACGCCGCAGCAGTATTGCGCTTGGGCTGTAGGAGCCCCTCCGGAGTCTGTACACACCCCCAGTGAGCGCCGTCGACGTTAAATGGGATCGGGCTACACGCCGTAGCAGTTATGTGCATTGCATTGCATTTGTATTTGTTGGATTACTCTGTGGTAGCTGTATGGAATTATTGTTGCTAGTTCGTAGGAGATTCGGACTGTAGTGTAGCTTCATTTTGTGGTATTTTGTGGATTTCTTACTGTCAGCTACATGTATATATTTGTTACTCACTGAGTACTTAGTACTCACCCTACTCCCTGCACCTTTTGTGTGCAGACTCAGGTACACAGGAGCAGTAGACGGACATCTCCAGCGTTTACATTGTCACATCGAGTTGCTGAGGTAGCTGCCTACGTTCGCCGAGCCTAGCTTCTCCTCTCATTCCAGTTGTTATTGTATATTTTGTATTCAGACTTGAGTACTTCTATATCGTACTCTCTATTTTCCTGTTGGGTTTTGTTAGAGGCTCTAGACTTGTGACTCCGGATCTTTGGGAGTGTCAGTACTTTCGTTCAGTATTAATATTATTGGAGTTCTTAAACTCATATATTCTTCTTGGGTTGTCCATTTGGGATGGATATCTATGTGTTAATTGAATTGTTAGTCTGGCTGGCCTAGCTTGATTGTTGGGCGCCATCACGGCCGGATTTGGGTCGTGACAAGTTGGTATCAGAGCTCTAGGTTATTAGGACTCGCGAGTCATGAGCCGGTTTAGTAGGCTTTCGTAGATCGGTACGTAGACGTCCGTATCTATCTTCGAAGGGCTACAGAAACTTTAGGAAAAACCTCGTTTTCTTGAATTCATATCGTGCGATTTGTGTTATCATGAAATTAAATTTTTCCATATTCTATTCTCTCGCGGATGGCGAGAACACGAGCTAACGGACGTGGCGGACGACCACCGTTGGCACCCCGAGGCCGTGGTCGTGGTAGAGGTAGGGCGGCGGCACCGGCACCGGCACTCTGCGACCCAGCGGTTGACCGGACTCGGGACCGGATTCCGGCGAGCGAACGCTCCGGCGAGCTCGAGTTCGAGGCACCGGCGGTGCCTGTTGTGATACCGGGTCTTCGGGGAGACCTTGGCTCGGATCTTATCAGTGTGCACAGGCTTGGCACGGGTAGTTGCTGCTACTGGCTGCGGTATCATCTTCACGGGCGGGGGAGGGAATCGGACCCCGTGGCTCGGACACCGAGCCGGTTCGGCCGGTTGCGCCGGTTGCACCGGCTCCTGCATATGTGGTTCCGGTTATGCCCGACGATGAGCGGCGTCGTTTGGAGAGATTTGAGAGGCTACGGCCTCCGACATTCAGTGGAGCTGAGGGCGAGGATGCCCAGGGTTTTCTTGACAGATGTCGGCGTATGCTTCGCACCGCGGGTATTCTAGAGTCCAGCGGTGTTTCATTCACCACTTTCCAGTTCACAGGTGCAGCTTTCCGGTGGTGGGAGGATTTTGAGAGGCGTAGGCCCGCTGGGGCAGTGCCCCTCGGCAGCAGTTCTCCACGGTATTTTTGGAGAAGTACGTGCCTCAGTCTCAGAGGGAGGAGCTGCGACGTCAGTTCGAGTGGTTGAAACAAGGAGAGATGACAGTTAATCAGTATGAGATGAGATTCACACAGCTGGCCCGTCATGCCATGTGGATGGTTCCTACCGACGGGGAGAGGATCCGAAGATTTATTGATGGTCTTATTTATCCCATCCGTATATTGATGACCCGGGAGAGAGTTTCTACAGTTACCTTTGAGGAGGTGGTTGATGCTGCCCGTCACATTGAGACAGATCGCCGCAGAGAGCGAGAGGAGAGAGAGGCTAAGAGGCCTCGTGGTACTGGCAGTTACAGTGGTGCTCCGTCTAGGGGCCAATTTCAGCATAGCAGAGGTCGTTCTTTCAGATCTCATCAGTCTGGGCGTGCAGAGTCCAGTGGGGTTTCATCAGATCATGGTCGTCAGGGCCATCAGGGTTATCAGGGTCCGCAAAGCCGTCAGCAGAGTCAACCTGCACTGAGTGCTCTTCCAGCTCAGAGCTCTGCTCCTGTTTCCTCAGCACAGGGTTCATCTGTAGCGAGGGGTCCTCAGCAGCCCCTTCTTCCATCTTCAGGCCGTTGTTTTGAGTGCGGTGACTTGGGCCATATCAAGAGAGAGTGTCCTCAGTGGCTTCGTAGGCGGTCTCAACAGAGGGATCAGCCCTCGTCTTCTACTCCTGTTTCTTCAGCGCCAGCACAGTCGGCTAGGACTTGTAGCCAGGTATCCAGAGGTCTCCCTAGGGGCGAAGATCGTATTGGTGGAGGCCAGGCTCGTTTCTATGCTCTTCCGGACGGGAAGGATGCTAGTGCCTCAAATGTTGTTATTTCAGGTATTATCTCAGTCTGCCACAGGGAAGCTTCTGTCTTATTTGATCCCGGATCCACATATTCTTATGTCTCTACTTATTTTGCACATCATTTGGCTATGACCCATGGTATTCTTGCTTTGCCCGTACATGTGTCTACCCCAGTGGGGGATACTGTTGTTGTGGATCGAGTATATCGATCCTGTATTATTACTATTGGGGGTCTGGAGACCCGAGTTGATTTATTACTATTGGACATGGTAGATTTCGATGTTATTCTAGGCATGGATTGGCTATCTCCTTACCATGCGATTCTGGACTGTCATGCCAAGACAGTCACACTAGCTATTCCGGGTAATCCGAGGATCGAGTGGCGTGGCTTGACTGATTATGTGTCCGACAGGGTGATTTCTTATATAAAGGCTCAGCGAATGATTGGCAAGGGTTGTTTGTCTTATTTGGCCTTCATTAGAGATGTTGAGGCCGAGACACCCAATCTTGATTCGGTTCCCATTGTGAGGGAGTTTCCGGATGTATTTCCAGCAGACCTACCAGGCATGCCGCCTGACAGAGATATTGATTTTGGTATTGACTTGGTGCCGGGCACTCAGCCCATTTCTATTCCTCCCTATCGCATGGCACCAGCAGAGTTAAAAGAATTGAAAGAACAGCTTCAGGAACTCTTAGATAAGGGTTTCATTCGTCCGAGTGTGTCACCTTGGGGTGCAACGGTGTTGTTCGTGAAGAAGAAAGATGGCACAATGAGAATGTGCATTGATTACGGGCAGCTGAACAAGGTAACGATGAAGAATAAGTACCCATTACCTCGTATTGAGGACCTATTTGATCAGCTCCAGGGAGCTAGTGTATTTTCTAAGATTGATCTACGATCGGGTTATCATCAGTTGAAGATCAGGGACTCAGATATTATGAAGACAGCGTTCAGGACGCGATATGGGCACTACGAGTTCCTGGTGATGTCTTTCGGGTTGACTAATGCCCCAGCAGCATTCATGCACTTGATGAATAATGTATTTCGGCCGTACCTTGATTCTTTTGTGATTGTGTTTATTGATGATATCCTGGTATATTCACGCAGCCAGGAGGAGCATGCACAACATTTGAGAGTGGCATTGCAGAGGTTGAGAGAAGAGAAGCTTTATGCAAAATTCTCTAAGTGTGAGTTCTGGCTTGATACTGTGGGTTTTCTGGGACATATAGTGTCCAGTGATGGTATTAGGGTTGATCCACAGAAGGTTGAGGCAGTGCAGAATTGGCCCAGACCTTCCTCAGCTACAGAGATTCGGAGTTTTCTCGGCTTGGCAGGCTATTATCGTCGGTTTGTTCAGGATTTCTCATCTATTGCTTCACCATTGACTAAGCTGACACAGAAGAATGCTCCATTTGTGTGGTCTGATGAATGTGAAGAGAGCTTTCAGAAGCTCAAGGAGGCTTTGACCACAGCTCCAGTACTTGTGTTACCATCGGCCTCAGGGTCATATACTGTATATTGTGATGCTTCCAGAGTTGGACTCGGTTGTGTGTTGATGCGGGAGGGTAGAGTTATTGCATATGCTTCTCGTCAGCTAAAGGCCCACGAGAAGAACTACCCTGTTCATGATTTGGAGTTAGTTGCTATTGTTCATGCCTTGAAGATTTGGAGGCATTACCTATATGGTGTATCTTGTGATGTATATACAGACCACCGCAGCCTTCAGCATTTGTTTAAGCAGAAAGATCTAAATTTGAGGCGGCGGAGATGGCTTGAGTTGCTTAAAGATTATGATATTACTATCTTGTACCATCCCGGAAAAGCCAATGTAGTGGCTGATGCATTGAGCCGGAAGGCTATTAGTATGGGCAGTTTGGCGTATATTCCAGTTGGGGAGAGACCCCTAGCAGTTGATGTTCAGGCGTTAGCTAATCGGATGGTAAGGCTGGATATTTCTGAGCCCAGTCGGGTGATGGCTTATGTAGTAGCTCGATCTTCTCTATATGATCGTATTCGAGAGCGTCGGTATGATGATCCACACTTACTTGTCCTTAAGGACAGAGTTCAGCATGATGATGCTAGAGATGTCACTATTGATAGTGAGGGTGTATTGCGGATGCAGGGCCGGATATGTGTGCCCAATGTTGATGGCCTTCGTGAGTTGATATTGGAAGAGGCCCATAGCTCGCGGTATTCTATTCATCCAGGAGCCGCGAAGATGTATCGGGATTTGAAGCAGCATTACTGGTGGAGAAAGATGAAGAAAGATATTGTGAGCCATGTGGCTCGGTGTCTAAACTGTCAGCAAGTCAAGTATGAGCATCAGAGACCTGGTGGTGTATTCCAGCGTATTGATATTCCTGAGTGGAAGTGGGAAAAGAATAACTATGGACTTTGTTAGTGGACTCCCTCGGACGGCGAGGAAGTTTGATTCAGTTTGGGTGGTGGTGGATAGGTTGACTAAGTCAGCTCACTTCATCCCGGTGTGTACTACCTATACCTCGGAGCGGTTGGCAGAGATATTCATCCGTGAGATAGTGAGATTGCATGGAGTTCCTATTTCCATTATATCGGACAGAGGTACCCAGTTCACATCTCAATTCTGGAGGACATTTCAGCGAGAGTTGGGTTCACAGGTAGAGCTGAGCACAGCATTTCATCCACAGACGGATGGGCAGTCTGAGCGTACTATTCGGATATTGGAGGACATGTTGCGTGCTTGTGTCATTGATTTTGGTGGTTCATGGGCTGATTATTTGCCTTTGGCGGAGTTTGCTTACAATAATAGCTATCGGTCCAGCATTCAGATGGCACCGTATGAAGCTTTATATGGGAGGCGGTGTAGATCTCCAGTCGGTTGGTTCGAGCCCGGCGAGGCTAGGTTGTTAGGGACAGAGTTAGTCCAAGATGCCTTAGATAAGGTGAAGGTGATTCGGGAGAGACTTCGCACAGCTCAGTCGCGTCAGAAGAGTTATGCAGACCGGAAGGTCCGAGATGTGTCTTATTCAGTAGGTGAGAAGGTGTTGTTGAAAGTTTCGCCTATGAAGGGTGTTATGAGGTTTGGAAAGAAAGGGAAATTGAGCCCAAGGTTTATTGGACCTTTTGAGGTGCTTAGGAAAGTTGGGGAGGTGGCTTATATGCTTGCTTTGCCACCCGGTTTGTCGGGAGTTCACCCGGTGTTCCATGTATCTATGCTCCGGAAGTATGTCGGAGACCCGTCTCATGTGTTAGATTTCAGCACGATACAGCTAGATGAGGATTTGACTTATGATGTGGAACCGATAGCCATTTTGGGTCGACAGGTTCGTAAGCTGAGATCCAAGGACATAGCTTCAGTGAAAGTGCAGGTGGAGAGGTCGTCCCGTGGAGGAAGCAACTTGGGAGACCGAGCAGGAAATGCAGAGCAGATATCCACACTTGTTTGATGCTCCGGGTATGTTTCTTAACCCGCTCGCGGACGAGCGTTTGTTTAAGTTGGGGAGAATGTAACGACCCGGCCCGTCGTTACGGGAATTACCACCCGTTACCTTACATTTTCATATGTTATGCTTTTAAAACAATATTAGAGTATATCGGGTGAGTTAGAGGTGATTTGGATTGAAAATGAAACAAATAGCATGTTTGAGGAAAGCTTGAATATGAAAAGTCAACCAAGAGTTGACTATTGAGTTAGAGTGCTCGGAATCGGATTCTGATGATTCGACTAGTTCCGGGGGATCATTTATGACTTAGGAGAACAATCGGAATTGAATTCGGAGGTCGGTGTAGTTTTAAGCTTGAATTGGCGAATGTTGAATTTTAGCGAAAACCGGATGGTAGGTGAGATTTTGATCCGGGGGTCGGAATGGAATTCCGACAATTTCTGTAGCTTCGTTATGTGATTTTGGATATGTCTGCAAATTTTCAGGTCATTCGGACATCGTTTGATCGGGTTTTGGGTTGAATGTTAGTTTTGAAAGTTTTTTTAAGAAATTTAGGCTTGAATCCGTGGTTAATTGATGATTTTGATGTTTAGGATGGTGTTTTTATGATTGGAACAAGTTCGAATAAGGAGTTAGGATGTGTTGGTGTGTTTGAATGAGGTCCCGGGGGCCTCGGGGTGTTTTCGGATGGTTAATCGGGAGAAATATGGAAAATTGCAGAAAATAGTGCACTGCCTCTGTTGTTTCCGCTCCTGCGGAATTATGGGCGCAGGAGCGGGTGCGCTGGAGCGGAAAGGAGCCACAGAAGCGGCGACCGCAGAAGCGGAAAGGGAGCCGCTGAAGCGGAAGCGCGGAAGCGGACGGGGAGCCGCAGAAGCGGCCTTCGCAGAAGCGGAAGGGGAGCCGCTTGGGCGAGTCCGCAGAAGCGGACGTCTAGCCGCAGAAGCGGAACTATCCGCAGAAACGGTCCAATCTCCGCAGAAGCGGACGCGTAGGAGCGGAAATATTTCCGCAGAAGCGGAAATCGCTGTAAGTTAAGTGTATCAGAAGTAGAAAATTTCAGAAACATTTTAACATTTGGGGGTCTCGGCTTAAGGGCGACTTTGGGCGATTTTGAGGAAGAAATCAAGGGAAATCATCAGGTAATCAACTATGAACTCATATTATGATTAGTATTGATAATATCATGCAATTATATCATGAAAATGGAGGAATTTGGGGTAATTATGGAGGATTTAACCCTAGGTGTGAACTTTAGAGAATCAAGGTTTTGAATGAGCAAATGGAGTCCGAATTTGGTAAAATTGATATGCTTAGACTCGTATTGAGATGAGGGTTCCGAATATGAGACTTTCGTAATTTTTCGAGAATCGTACCGAAAGTCGGGTTTTACCAACTTGGTGTAATGTTGAGAATTTCATATGAATTGAAGTGGGTTATGATTCTTTGACCCGTATTTGATATAATTATTGTTATTTGACTAGATTCTACGCACGAGGCAACGAAATTCAAGGGAAAAGGCATCGCGGACGATTCGACGACCGGCTAGAGGTGAGTAGTTTGTGTATATTGTAGCTTGAGGGTTCGAAACCCCGGCTTAGCACATTGTGACGCTAATAGGGCGTGGCTCGCACACCGTGGCAGGTGCGGGATTGATTGTGATTGGGGATTGAGACTTGGTCCATCCCGGATGTGAATAATATGTTGTTAGTGTTGGAAATACACTGTATTTGCTATATTTGTGGGCTGTAAGCCTTGTTTGGGGCCTTGTGCCGATCTGTAGCGTCCTTAGAGGACAATATTTATGTGATAGCTAAAGATTGCTTAAATCACTGAACTCAGTCCTGTGAATTGTAATCACACTTTTGAAATGCTAAGTCACCGGCTTTTACAAATTTAATAAAGTTAAAGTATTTTTCATAAATTATGAATTGAGAACTGGAATTAAGGAAAATGAATTGTTTTGTGACTTAATTGCTTATTGTGGATTGAGTATGGGATCGGGCTGCACGCCGCAGTGGTTGATATGTGGATCGGGCTGCACGCCGCAGTAGTATTGCGCTTGGGCTGTAGGAGCCCCTCCGGAGTCTGTACACACCCCCAGTGAGCGCCGTCGACGTTAAATGGGATCGGGCTACACGCCGTAGCAGTTATGTGCATTGCATTGCATTTGTATTTGTTGGATTACTCTGCGGTAGCTGTATGGAATTATTGTTGCTTGTTCGTAGGAAATTCGGACTGTAGTGTAGCTTCATTTTGTGGTATTTTGTGGATTTCTTACTGTCAGCTACATATATATATATTTGTTACTCACTGAGTACTTAGTACTCACCCCTACTCCCTGCACCTTTTGTGTGCAGACTCAGGTACACAGGAGCAGTAGACGGACATCTCCGGCGTTTACATTGTCACATCGAGTTGCTGAGGTAGCTGCCTACGTTCGCAGAGCCTAGCTCCTCCTCTCATTCCAGTTGTTATTGTATATTTTGTATTCAGACTTGAGTACTTCTATATCGTACTCTCTATTTCCTGTTGGGTTTTGTTAGAGGCTCTAGACTTGTGACTCCGGATCTTTGGGAGTGTCAGTACTTTCGTTCAGTATTAATATTATTGGAGTTCTTAAACTCATATATTCTTCTTGGGTTGTCCATTTGGGATGGATATCTATGTGTTAATTGAATTGTTAGTCTGGCTGGCCTAGCTTGATTGTTGGGCGCCATCACGACCGGATTTGGGTCGTGACGTAAAAAATGATTGAAAAGTCAATTGAAAAATAATTCATGATGTATTTTTTTCATTGTTTAAATTGAATATATATGCTTCTACTCTTTTGTATTTTCAATTGTGTTAATGTGTTGATTTTTCTTCTTATATTAATCAAACTTTGAATAATAAAACATATTTATTTTACTTTCAAATAGTTGACGATTTTTTTGTTCTATGAAATAATAATCGTATTTTTTAGTTACCCAAAATTTTTACAAGAAATTTATATTTTATTCTAGTTTAATTAATGACATACCTGAATAATTTACTAAAACCAAAATTATTTTTCAATCACTCTAAATACTAATCAAATTGACCTTAAAGAAGCATTACAATCGTTTTCTAGTTTCATTTTATATGATTGAGATACTCTAGGGTGTAATATAAGTTTCTTTACCATAATTATTTGTCGAGATTTATTTTTTAAATAGTTAATTTAATATTTATGTATTTTAAAATTTATATTATGTTGAATTATTTATTTAATACACATGAAGTAACCAATTAACTTTAATCATGGAGGAAAACGTACAATCCTGCATAATGATACTTCTTATGTTGCATAATATGTAATAGAGAATCCGAAATTAATTGTCTAATATTTTTCAGATTATTCTTACATAATTTTGTATAGAGGGAATCATTATAAACAATATTCAATATTCTATAATAAAAAAAGAACTTGATACTATATTTTATTTTTAAATATTTTTTCCTAATTTTATAAAGTGTTTAATTTAATAAGGACTTGTACAAAATAATATCAATTGACACTAATATAAGAATACCCTAATAAAAATTTGTGTAATTTATTTCCACATTTTTTTTTAAAAAACAATATAATCAACAAGTACACACCCGTCATCTCGCGTACAAGGCATTTAAATTAAAACATAATATATCTGTGATGACCCAAAGGGTCATCACTTATTTAATTAATCATTTCGAGCTTCCGAGGCCTTGAAAACCTCATTCTATGTTGCCTCGATTTACGTGCACGATCCGAGCATGTAGCCGGAAAGATTTTGTGATAGAAAATATGAATTCTATGAGAAATTTGGATAAAAATGATATTAATATTGATATGGTTGACTTCGGTCAACATTTTTGGTAAACGGATCCGGACCGAGATTGGATGGTCCCGAGAGGTCCGTAGGAAAATATGGGACTTGGACATGCGTCCGGAGTCGAATTCCGAGGCCTAGAGCCCAAGTTATGAATTTTTATGTGAAATTGTTTTTGATGTAATTGTTAAAGGAAAATGAATTAATTGACCTTGGTATCGGGCTCGTATTTTGGTTCCGACGCCCGGTACAAGTCTTAAATATTATATATGTGATTTATGTAAAGTTTGGTGACATTCGGATGTCGTTTGAGATGTTTTGGACCTTGAGTCCCAAGTTTGAAAGTTTTGAAAACCAAAAGTATGAAAATCATGAATTTGAGGCTTGATTTGATGAAAACGAGGTGATATGGGCGATGTGATCGCACGAACAAGTTCATAATGTGTTTTTGAGGTTGTGTACATGTTTGGTTTGGAGCCCGGGGGCTCGGGTAAAGATTTGATAGGCCGTTGGATGAAATTCTGAATTTTTGCACTGCTGGTTTTTCACCCAGCTGTTGGCTTCGCAATTGCGAAGTAATTCTCGCAATTGCGAAGGGGACAATGTAAGGCAAGGCTCGCAAATGCGAACCTTGATCGCAAATGCGAAGCCCCATTCACCCAGCCTTGTTCGCAAATGCGAACAATTGTTCGCATTTGCGAAAGTCCCCAGGGTCTGCCTATGTTCGCAAATGCGAACAAAAGTTCGCAAATGCGAACACTGCCCCATACTGCCTTGGTTCGCAAATGCGAACCATTGTTCATAAATGCGAACACTGCCTTATTCAGCCTATGTTCGCAAATGCGAACATTAGTTTGCAAATGCGAACACTCCCTTGTCTGCCAGTGTTCGCAAATGCGAACAAATGTTCGCAAATGCGAACTTCCCAGCCTTAGCTTATTTTTCAAACTCCAGAAATTGGTCGGGGTTTGCAATTGCGAACCCATGTTCGCAAATGCAAACACAGAGACCTGTAAAACACGAATTTAAGTCATTTCTTCACTTTTTACAAAACAAAAACACTCATTTGCGATCCTTCACGGATTTCTTCTTCATCAAAACGATTGTAAGTCACTTTTTACTTAATTCTTTCAATTCCTAACATCATTAATCATGTTTTTCATAAGAAATCAAAGATTTTCATGGTAGAATTCTTGTTTTTGTTAGAAAATAGGTTTTTCATAAATTGGGGAATTGGACCTCGAATTGAGGTCCGATTTTGAAACAAATTATATACATGAACTCGTGGGGGGATGGGTAACCGGATTTTGGTCCTAACCCCGAATTCCGACCATGTGGGCCCGGGGTTGAAATTCACTATTCAGGCAGAATGTTGTAAAAGTTGTATTTGGTCTTAAGAATTAGTTTGTTGAGTAGTATTGATGATATTAAATCAATTGTGTATAGATACGATTGGATTGGAGCCAAATTTGAAAGAAGGAGACATTTCCACGGATTGAATTGTTCATAAGCATTCGAGGTAAGTGTTTGTTCTATCCTAGCTTGAGGGAATAGGATTATGTGTTATGTGTTATGTGATCGAGTGCGGTGTATGGGCTGTGGTGACGAGCATCCATACACTGGCGTCTAGTATGACCGTGAGTCGTTGAAAAATGATTATTTTGAGATATATTACGGATGAAATGTTATTGTTTTCCCTTGTTGGGACTTGTTGTGAAGATAATTATTGGTTGCCCTTGATGGGACGGTTTATGAATTACTGTTTTCTTTCTTTGCCCTTAACTGTGATTGTTATTTGGGTGAGGAAGAGTGATAATGCACGAAGGGTGATGCCGTGCCATGTTTATTTATTTATGCACGAAGGTTAATGTCGTGCCATGTTTATTTATTGATTATGCACGAAGGATCATGCCGTGCCTGGTTATTGAACCATGTACGAAGGATCATGCCGTACTATGGATGTGAGGATGAGAGTAAAAGCACGAAGGGTGATGCCGTGCACTTTATTTGCTTATTTGGTGAGGATGAGAGTAAAAGCACGAAGGGTGATGCCGTGTACTTTATTTGCTTATTTGGTGAGGATGAGAGTAAAAGCACGAAGGGTGATGCGTGCAACTATTTGCCATTCCTTGACTTGATATTACTTGCTTTTCCATTATATTTTATTTGGGTGATGCCGTGCAACTACTTGCTATTCCTTGACTTGATATTATTTGTTTTTCTATTATATTTTATTTGGGTGATGCCGTGCAACTACTTGCTATTCCTTGACTTGATATTACTTGTGTTTCCATTATACCTTATTTTCCTTGTGAACTTATTAACTTGTTGTTAATTGTTGAGTTCTTTGAGATATTCCTTATTGTGTTATTACTTGGTTAATTCTTGTTATTTGTGGTAATATATAAATTAAAGAATTGGGATCGGGTGGTACGCCTACCACAAGATATAATTTATTGATACAGTTGGGAGCGGGTGGTACGCCTACCACGAGATATGAAAAGAAAAATGAAGAATTGAGACACGAAAGTAAGATTTAATTTTGTGGATTAGATTAATCTGGATATTATGATTTCTTGATTGTTATTGCAGAGTAGAGTATTTCCTTATTAATTGTTGAATTCATTTGAGATATTCCTTATTGCGTTATTACTTGGTTATTTCTCGTTCTTTTGTGGTATACATATATATGGAACTATACAGGTTTATGTGGGTGTCTGGTCCGAGGCTTGTCACTACTTCGCCGGGATAGGCCAGGCACTTACCAACACATGGGGTCGGTTGTGCTGATACTACACTTCTGTGAGTTTTTGCACAGGTCCAAGTTTCGATCAGGAGCAGCAGCAGTAAATCGATTGCGTGGAAGTTAATCACATTTGAGACCGAGGTAGCTTGCGGACGTCCGCAAGCCCGGCGTCTCTCTCTTTACTTATGTTTTAGCTGTAGTCTCTTTGTTCCGAGACACACAGATTATGTTATATTTCTTTCAGACTTTTATGTGTAGTATTCAGTAGTAGTTCGTGAGTTGGTGACTCCACGTCTTGGGTAGAGGATTTCAGTATGAATTTCACCTTGTGAATTGTTATTTCCATTTCGATAAAGTATTCCGCATTTATTTAATTAAAATTGTGTTAAAAACAGGATAGTATGAATATAGTGGCTTGCCTAGCTACCACGAGTAGGCGCCATCACGATCCCGATGTTGGGGGAAAATCCGGGTCGTGACAAGTTGGTATCAAAGCTCTAGGTTACATAGGTCTCACCACTCACGAACAAGCTTAGTGGAGTTTGAGAGGTAGGTACGGAGACGTCTGTACTTGTCCTCCAGAGTCTATTGAGTTAGGAAAAGTCTCTTATTTGTTCTTTCTTATCGTGCGAATTCATTCTTCAAATGTTAAATTGAATTTCTACTCTTGTCTTCCCACGAATGGCGAAGTCACGTACCGCTTCTTCAGACGAACAATGGCACATGGTAGCGATAGATCAACTATGCCTTCAAAAGTTTTACGGAGGTCGGATAGGTTTCACCAAACTCTTCCCTACCACCTTCAGCGGTGCATCTTTTGAGAACCCACGGGATCGTGCTTGACCGATGTTATGAGGAATTGCAGAACGTGGGAATAGACGAATGCGAGGGGGTTCATTTTACTGTGCTATGGAGGGCAAACAGAAGTAGTGGGAAGATAATGTATTTACCACACCAGTTATGGTCCCAACGGAAGATGCAATTATATCAGGAGATCATCCAATAAATCGTATTGGGTTTCAACGGACCTAGACGTCCGGTCGATGTGTTGGAGTTGTGAAGGACAAATATGGTGAGTTATTGGAATGTATATATATGGTATGGAAAGGTTCTCCAAATAATTTATACATATTTAAGGTTGGTTCTTTTCATGGGGTAAGAATCGCCCCCAGAGAATGACGAAGAGTATATGAGTAAATGGGGTAGCTCAGCAGTGTTAAGCCAACATAGCAAAAGAGGAAATTGGCCGTCGATGTTTGTGACAAGCCTACGAAGAGGGCAAACCGGCCAATGCAACGCTATCTACTAAACTCTATTTTAAGAAAATGTTCTGAAGACGTCACCCCCGAGATTCTCTGCAATATGTAGTATGTGCGATCTGAACGGTTGTACCAGGTCACAATGACTGTGTCCGAATATATATTGCCATGAGCAATAAGTTAACCGATCCTTAAAGGAATTGCTGTGAATGTGGAATATTGGAGAAATACAATTTTAGGAAAGCACTCAGGCTACACGCTCCATTGCAGTTAATAATTATCCTACCTGGCCAGCCAGATGTAGAGGTTATGATGTTAGAGGTGGAGGTGAAAATCCTAGAGGTGGAGACCCGACCATTGATATAATTTTTATGATATGAGGGAGGTCACTACACCAAATGTGGTCATCACACGTATAATTCAGATTGTTATAGACAGAATAATTTTCCCTTAATTTGATTTGGTTTTTGAAAGAAAATTTAGGCGAGTCCTTTTAACATGCTCCATTCATGAGCGAGCATCGTAATCATCAAATCTACTTAGGGAAATACTCGCGTTGAGATATTACATGAGGATAGACATCCCTATTATTAGGTGTTAGTCACTAAAATATCCATGAGGCTAAGAGTGACTTTATATTACTTATTACAGTGGGTTTTGATATAATTTTCGGGATAACTAATTTTAATCGTTAATTGTGCTCCCTATCAGTATGAGGGCTTATTTTATGTCGTGATTATCTTTGACGGACAATTATTGAAAGGAAGAAAGAAAGGAAATGAAAAATTTCAGATGATATGATGTGCAAGCATTGTGATTCAGAGTTGAGGATGAGATCCTCCAATTTTTGGCATAATGTGAAATATTTCTAAGCCGAGCTTCAAGCTGCGGTGGATATCATATGAGGACTGGGTCCTGGTAGTAAGAGTTTATGTGTTTAAAATTCTTCTTTTATGAAATTAATATTTTCGTATTGCATTCGTAAATAAGAGTCATGCCCGTTAGGACTATTTGACAATTCTTGTATAGTTTCTATTCATATTTAGCCATTTCTATTTTGAAACCGTTGAACTTAGCCTTTGAGACGAGCACCCAGGTGTGTATAAATATGACTCATTAATTCAAAAAAAATATCACGAGGTCTCCATACCTCATTCTGAGTAAAGTGGAATTTGTAGAATAAGGTATTTGATAACGGGGTTAATTGACGATGTTGTAATTTAAGAACAACTCTTATGGCCAGACTTCAGAGTCATGGATATGTGCATACGCATGAGGTGTTCGTGCCTTATTTAGACTTGTTCGTTGTAGTCTTCATTGTTTCCATATTGACATACTCCTGCAGTCATGAGGAGCATGCGCAACATCTCAGAGTGACTTTGCAGACTCTGAAGGATAATCGGCTATATGCCAAATTTTCGAAATGTGAGTTCTGGTTGAGTTCGGTAGCATTTCTGGGTCACATTGTATCGGTGGAAGGTATTCAAGTGGAACCAAAGAAGATTGAGGCAGTCCAGAATTGGCCTCGACCAGCTTCAGTGACTGAGATCCGGAGTTTCTTGGGATTGGCAGGTTACTACCGTCGATTTGTAGAGGGGTTTTCTTCTATTGCAGCCCCGATGACCAGGTTGACCCGGAAGGGTGTCCCAGTTCCAGTGGTCAGAGGAGTGTGAGGCGAGCTTCAAGACAGCCTTGACCACTGCGCCAGTGTTGATACTACCTACGGGTGCAGGGCCTTATACAGTTTATTGTGACGCATCTCGTACAGGGCTTGGTGCAGTGTTAATGCAGGATGGCAAGGTTATTGCCTATGCTTCGAGGCAGTTGAAGATGCATGAAAAGAATTACCCAGTGCATGATCTAGAATTTGCGGCGATTATTCACGCATTGAAGATCTGGAGGCAATATTTGTATGGTGTAGTATGTGAAGTATACACCGATCATAAGAGTCTTCGATATTTGTTTAAACAAAAGAGTTGAATTTGAGGCAGAGAAGGTGGCTGGTATTGCGGAAAGATTATGATGTCACCTTTTTATATCATCGGGGAAAAAGCAAACGTGGTGGCTGACGCTTTGAGTAGGAAGTCAGCCAGTATGGGCAGTCTTGTTTATATTCCAGTCAATCAGAGGCCAATTGCTTTGGATGTTCAGTCCTTGGCCAATCGAGTTGTGAGGTTGGATATTTCTGAGCCTAGTCGAGCACTAGCTTGTGCGATCGCTCTCTCTTCATTATTGGAGCATATCCGCGATCAACAATATAATGATTCCTATTTATGTGACCTTAGAGACACGGTTCGGCGAGGAGGTGCTAATCAGGTCACCTTAGATGCTGATGGGATCAATTCCTGCCGTTGGCAGAGTTTGCTTATAATAATAGTTATCAATCGAGCATCCGGATGGCTCCTTATGAAGCATTGTATGGTAGGCGGTGTCGTTCTCCGGTTGGATGGTTTGAACCGGGAGAAGCTCGGTTATTGGGTACGGATTTAGTTCAGGAGGCCTTAGATAAGGTCAAGATTATTCAAGATAGGCTTCACACAGCTCAGTCTAGACAAAAGAGCTATGCAGATCGCAAGGTTCGAGAGATAACTTTCATGATTGGGGAACGAATATTGCTCCGAGTGTCGCCTATGAAGGGCGTGATGAGGTTCGGTAAGAAGGGCAAGCTCAACCCTAGGTATATTGGCCCATTTGAGATTCTAGACCGAGTGGGAGGGGTGACTTACAGACTAGCTTTGCCGCCTAGCTTATCAGCCGTGCATCCAGTTTTTCATGTATCTATGCTTCGGAGATACCACGACGATCCCACACATGTGTTAGACTTCAGCACTGTCCAATTGGACAACGATCTATCTTACGAGGAGGAGCCGGTGACCATTCTAGACCGGCAGGTTCGACAGTTGAGGTCAAAGAGTTATCCTTCTGTGCGTGTTCAGTGGAGAGGTCAGCCTCCTGAGGCATCGACCTGGGAGTCCGAGTCCGATATGCGGAGCCGCTACCCACACTTGTTTCCTGACTCGGGTACTTCTTTCTTTTGTCCGTTCGAGGACGAACGGTTGTTTTAGAGGTGGAGATTGTGACGACCCAAAGGGTCATCACTTATTTAATTAATCATTTCGAGCTTCGAGGCCTTGAAAACCCCATTCTATGTTGCCTCGATTTACGTGCACGATCCGAGCATGTAGCCGGAAAGATTTTGTGATAGAAAATATGAATTCTATGAGAAATTTGGATAAAAATGATATTAATATTGATATGGCTGACTTCGGTCAACATTTTTGGTAAACGAATCCGGACCCGAGATTGGATGGTCCCGAGAGGTCCGTAGGAAAATATGGGACTTGGACATGCGTCCGGAGTCGAATTCTGAGGCCTAGAGCCCAAATTATGAATTTTTATGTGAAATTGTTTTTGATGTAATTGTTAAAGGAAAATGAATTAATTGACCTTGGTATCGGGCTCGTATTTTGGTTCCGACGCCCGGTACAAGTCTTAAATATTATATATGTGATTTCTGTAAAGTTTGGTGACATTCGGATGTCGTTTGAGATGTTTTGGACCTTGAGTCCCAAGTTTGAAAGTTTTGAAAACCAAAAGTATGAAAATCATGAATTTGAGGCTTGATTTGATGAAAACGAGGTGATATGGGCGATGTGATCGCATGAACAAGTTCATAATGTGTTTTTGAGGTTGTGTACATGTTTGGTTTGGAGCCCGGGGGGCTCGGGTAAAGATTTGATAGGCCGTTGGATGAAATTCTGAATTTTTGCACTGCTGGTTTTTCACCCAGCTGTTGGCTTCGCAATTGCGAAGTAATTCTCGCAATTGCGAAGGGGACAATGTAAGGCAAGGCTCGCAAATGCGAACCTTGATCGCAAATGCGAAGCCCCATTCACCCAGCCTTGTTCGCAAATGCGAACAATTGTTCGCATTTGCGAAAGTCCCCAGAGCCTGCCTGTGTTCGCAAATGCGAACAAATGTTCGCAAATGCGAACATTCCCCATACTGCCTTGGTTCGCAAATGCGAACCATTGTTCGCAAATGCGAACACTGCCTTATACAGCCTGTGTTCGCAAATGCGAACACTAGTTCGCAAATGCGAACACCCCTTTGTCTGCCAGTGATCGCAAATGCGAACAAATGTTCGCAAATGCGAACTTCCCAACCTTAGCTTATTTTTCAAACTCCAGAAATTGGTCGGGGTTCGCTATTGCGAACCCATGTTCGCAAATGCGAACACAGAGACCTGTAAAACACGAATTTCAGTCATTTCTTCACATTTTACAAAACAAAAACACCCATTTGCGATCCTTCACGGATTTCTTCTTCATCAAAACGATTGTAAGTCACTTTTTACTTAATTCTTTCAATTCCTAACATCATTAATCATGTTTTTCATAAGAAATCAAAGATTTTCATGGTAGAATTCTTGTTTTTGTTAGAAAATAGGTTTTTCATAAATTGGTGAATTGGACCTCGAATTGAGGTCCGATTTTGAAACAAATTATATACATGAACTCGTGGGGGGATGGGTAACCGGATTTTGGTCCTAACCCCGAATTCCGACCATGTGGGCCGGGGTTGAAATTCACTATTCCGGGCAGAATGTTGTAAAAGTTGTATTTGGTCTTAAGAATTAGTTTGTTGAGTAGTATTGATGATATTAAATCAATTGTGTATAGATACGATTGGATTGGAGCCAAATTTGAAAGGAGACATTTCCACGGATTGAATTGTTCATAAGCATTCGAGGTAAGTGTTTGTTCTATCCTAGCTTGAGGGAATAGGATTATGTGTTATGTGATCGAGTGCGGTGTATGGGCCGTGGTGACGAGCATCCATACACTGGCGTCAAGTATGACCGTGAGTCGTTGAAAAATGATTATTTTGAGATACATTACAGATGAAATGTTATTGTTTTCCCTTGTTGGGACTTGTTGTGAAGATAATTATTGGTTGCCCTTGATGGGACGGTTTATGAATTACTGTTTCTTTCTTTGCCCTTAATTGTGATTGTTATTTGGGTGAGGAAGAGTGATAATGCACGAAGGGTGATGCCGTGCCATGTTTATTTATTTATGCACGAAGGTTAATGCCGTGCCATGTTTATTTATTGATTATGCACGAAGGATCATGCCGTGCCCTTGTTATTGAACCATGTACGAAGGATCATGCCGTACTATGGATGTGAGGATGAGAGTAAAAGCACGAAGGGTGATGCTGTGCACTTTATTTGCTTATTTGGTGAGGATGAGAGTAAAAGCACGAAGGGTGATGCCGTGTACTTTATTTGCTTATTTGGTGAGGATGAGAGTAAAAGCACGAAGGGTGATGCAGTGCAACTATTTGCCATTCCTTGACTTGATATTACTTGCTTTTCCATTATATTTTATTTGGGTGATGCCGTGCAACTACTTGCTATTCCTTGACTTGATATTATTTGTTTTTCTATTATATTTTATTTGGGTGATGCCGTGCAACTACTTGCTATTCCTTGACTTGATATTACTTGTGTTTCCATTATACCTTGTTTTCCTTGTGAACTTATTAACTGTTGTTAATTGTTGAGTTCTTTGAGATATTCCTTATTGTGTTATTACTTGGTTAATTCTTGTTATTTGTGGTAATATATAAATTAAAGAATTGGGATCGGGTGGTACGCCTACCACAAGATATAATTTATTGATACAGTTGGGAGCGGGTGGTACGCCTACCACGAGATATGAAAAGAAAAATAAAGAATTGAGACACGAAAGTAAGATTTAATTCTGTGGATTAGATTAATCTGGATATTATGATTTATTGATTGTTATTGCAGAGTAGAGTATTTCCTTATAAATGTTTATGTACATATATATATATATATATATATATATATATATATATATATATATATATATATATATATATATATATATATATATATATATATATATATATTGAATTGCACAGGTTTATGTGGGTGTCTGGTCCTAGGCTTGTCACTACTT
This sequence comes from Nicotiana noctiflora, assembly GCA_032618575.1. Classification (NCBI taxonomy): domain Eukaryota; kingdom Viridiplantae; phylum Streptophyta; class Magnoliopsida; order Solanales; family Solanaceae; genus Nicotiana; species Nicotiana noctiflora. The sequence goes on along the minus strand of JASVEL010011629.1, from coordinate 108,221 downwards.
CGCCGGGATAGGCCAGGCACTTACCAGCACATGGGGTCGGTTGTGCTGATACTACACTTCTGTGCGTTTTTGCACATGTCCAGGTTACGATCAGGAGCAGCAGCAGTAAATCGATTGCGTGGAAGTTAATCACATTTGAGACCGAGGTAGCTTGCAGACGTCCGCAAGCCCGGCGTCTCTCTCTTTACTTATGTTTTAGCTGTAGTCTCTTTGTTCCGAGAGACACAGATTATGTTATATTTCTTTCAGACTTTTATGTGTAGTATTCAGTAGTAGTTCGTGAGTTGGTGACTCCACGTCTTGGGTAGAGGATTTCAGTATGAATTTCACCTTGTGAATTGTTATTTCCATTTCGATAAAGTATTCCGCATTTATTTAATTAAAATTGTGTTAAAAACAGGATAGTATGAATACAGGTGGCTTGCCTAGCTACCACGAGTAGGCGCCATCACGATCCCGATGTTGGGGGAAAATCCGGGTCGTGACATGTATGTAGCCATTGTATATTTTTTTTATCAAATGAACTTTGAATTATAAAATTATCAAACAGATGATTTTTAAATTAAAAGTACTAATTAGGAGAAAAAAATAAAGTAAAAATAGTCTGCATTTAAACAAAATTAAAGTAACATTAATTAAGTAGTGCATTTAAAGAAAAAGATAGTTAAAGTTGAATGGGAAGTGAGTTCACAAGAATTCATTGGTTTGGGCTATGTTACTTTTGGGTTTTTCCCTTATTACAAATCGAACATTAATTTTTTAAGTCTATTGTACAAGTAAACAATGTGGTTATATTTTTTAAATGACTATAATGCCCTTGGTCAACCTCCCTTCTCTTTTCTATTTAATAGAAATGTATATTTTTTATCAAATGAACGTTGAATTATAAAATTAGCAAACAAATGATTTTTAAAATAAAAGTACTAATTAGGAGAAAAAAATAAAGTAAAAATAGTCTGCGTTTAAACAAATTGAAGAGTAACATTAATTAAGTAATGCATTTAAAGAAAAAGATAGTTAAGGTTGAATGTGAAGTGGGTTCACAAGAATTCATTGATTTGGGCTATGTTACTTTTGGATTTTTCCCTTATTACAAACCCTATATATATATATATATATATATATATATATATATATATATATATATATATATATATATATATATATATATAGTGTGTGTGTGTGTGTGTGTGATGATGTTCGGATTTCCAAAGTTGTTCTTTGATCGTAATATTTCATATATTTTTTAAATATTTTGAATTATTAATTATTATGACTTATAGTACTTTTACGTAGTTTTCAAATATGTAAAACTTATTTCATAAAAATTTAAAAATTCTATATTTGAATACATCGTTAAATTTAAGAACTTTAAATCTCAAAAAATAAACAATATCATAAATTGGGCTCTACTTATTGAGGTATAAAAAATGTAAAACAAAATGTGGGGAAAAGAGCAAAATCGTGGCCGAAGTGACACCAAGGTAGATCCCACTCAACCACAGCGTATATAAACCTTCACACTCTCATTTTCTCTGCAGCAAACAAACACCATTAACGGCTTTCTCTTAGCTGCTCTCTAAACTACAGCATTCAGTTAAGATTTGAGAATTTTCACACTTTCGGGACAAAAGTACAAGTAATGAAGCGAAAGGTATACTCAGAAGCAGCACTTCAACCAGCGGTTCAGCAGCCGACCGAGAAAATCCTCCCGCCGGTGGCGACGAAGCAACTACGGTCGAAGCTAGATCGCCGGCGGCGATCACGTATCTCTCCGATAATTCTACGTTCCTTCTCTAGTATTGCTGGTTCATCGCAGTTGACCAACGAATTCTCACGTGAATCGAGCAAAAGTTCTGTGAATAAGGAAACGGCTGCGAAGAAGCGACGAAACGCCGATGCTGTAGTGGAACTACCGGAGTGCTCTTGTGCTGAGTCATCGGAGATATCTAGTTTTCAGATATTTTCCAGTAAAATCACGAAAACTGATCAAAATCGAGTAGATATCTCTCAGGATATCGTTTCTAAACAGAAGCGAAATGTAAAAGATATTGAAAAAACTGAGGATTCTAATGAAGCTTCTGGTGATTTTTGTGGTAAAAACTCTAAAAATGCTGAGAAAATCAACGAAGACGATGTAGTTTCGTTCAATTCTGTGTTACAATCGCCTTCTGAGTCAAAATATGAAAAATTATCAGTTCAAACAATAAAATATAGTAAAAACAGAGCAACGGAAGATGTGAAGTATTCTGGAGTTTCACGAGTCTGTCCAGAGGTAGAATCTGCTATAGGACATGTACATGACGAGCTCGTTGGAGCCGAATTTGATCTGGAATGTTCTGAACATTTGTCAAACAGTGATATTTCTGATGATTATTCTTCATCAACTTACGCTAAACTCCGGTCGGAGACTTTATCGGAGAGTTCCGATATAGATCTGATCGCCGATTGTAGTTCATCCGATTGGTACGATTCTGGAAGCCAGTTCTCGGAGAAATCGAACGCTGACGCTAGTCCATCCCCTACTTTCGCGTTGTTTCTTCAATTCAGTCAACAGTTCTGCAGATCATCGACCGTCAGTGTGCAATCCACTTCCGCGAACTCTTCAGACGATGATCACATTTTTTCTGAACTCACCGTAAGTTCAATAAATTGTACTTCCTTTGTACCTAAATTTTACTTTTCAATTTTTTTTATCTCTCAGCTCAAAATTCATCCAAATTGAAATGTACTTGTTGTTAGGAGTTGATAAAATTCACCTTAGTTTAAGCTTATTTTAGTTTTGTTAGCCTTAAAAATCATACTGATTCTTCTGTTTATTTTTCGTTTTTGTACGAAGCAGGGATTGGAAGAAGAAGGCGATGAGGAGAGCTATAGGATGATAAAGAAGAGAGAGAGGAGGCAATTGTATCTACATGACTTCGCCGAGGAGTACTGCTCCACGACGGATTACGGCGATCTCATCGTCCAGCAGCGGTTGCAGATGGTTCGTTGGATCCTTGAGGTTAGTTAATTAGTGATGAGACGTGCTATTCCACGTTTCTTAATTTCTAGTTGATGCAAAATTCAAGTTATATTTCTTTGGAAAATGATGTTGCTAGCAAATCAAATAAAATTTGTGTGATATGTTAATTTTTTATGTATGTGGAAAATTTACGCTGATTGTGCATGTGGATTGGAAGTCATATTTTCTACTTACTGGCAATAAGCCAATAGAATCCAGTTTGCACGTGGGCCTATAATGTTGCTGACCACATTGAGTGATGCATATCATTCATGTTGCAGTTATATATTTACGAGTTTAATTAACTGGTAAACATTTTTAGCATTAGTTGATAATCCAGTGAAAATATAAAAAATCCTATATATCTTAAATTCTATATTTATATTTTTTTAAATATAAAAGTAAGGTCCATATAAAGTATAATCCTTCCTTTTATATTACATGAAGGTGCTTGAATGAATGAGGAGATTCATAGGTTATTTCTCTTATATACTAGTATTATGTTAATAATGGAGTTTTACCCTGTCTAGTAGGACTCTGGCAGCACAATCGTTGTAGTAGTGATTGGAGGTAACTCGTAGTTGCTGCAGAGGTCACTCTGCAGTTTTTTTTCTTGTACAGATTGCCATTGCCCATTGGTAATAAAAAGTTTTATTTATCAAAAAAAAATTGTAGAAGAAAATTTCAATACCCACTTTGTGGGTGTATGGGGAAGGGAATACTCTAGGCAGTCTTCCCCTGCTTTGCAGAGAGGCTGATTCGAACCCGCGACCCGACACACCACGGCAAGCAAGCTTACCGCTGAGCCAAGCCGCCCTTCTTATCAAAAAAAAAATTGTAGAAGAAAATTAGTAATGGTTGAATATTACTGTAGTAATTTGATCGGGAAGATATTTTCATTAAAATTCCATATTGAAATAATAAGATGAATTTTAAATTGATCATGAAATTTGTGAAAGTTGAATATAATAATATTGTCAAGCATTTCGGTAAGTTCGAAAATGAAAAGGATGCTATATGTAAATAGAGACAGAGAGAGTATCACAACTCAACTTCTTGCTTATGTTTTTGTTTTTCATTCTTAGAGTAACTTACGCGGGAAGTGATGGGGATGAGCAGGTCGCAGTAAAATTTTCTAATGAAAAGCAAAAAAATTGGCTTGCATTTCAGGGGTTCACCAATTGATGGCCCTTAAATTCCATGGTGCTGGGAGGATTCCAATTCCCACTAAATTGCTGTTACCGGAAAATGATAAGAAATTTTACAGTTCTTTACAAGGTGAAATGTGCGAGACCATTCTTTGGCATCCCAAGACTCACATTTTTTTTATCTGCATAGAATTGCAGTACAAATTATACCTTTTTTCCATCTGATGGATGCTATAACCTTGATTAAGAGCCTAAGAGTACAATGAGATAAATCTTGTTTTAACAGACTATGCTGCGGAAATGTGCAGATACATACTAATGCCATTAGTGTTTGGCAGTTCCCTTTGCCGTCTAATGTTGGACATTACTTCTTTTACAGCAAGCTACAAGGAAGAAACTTCAGAAGGAGACGATGTTCTTAAGTGTCAACCTCTTTGATCGATTTCTTAGTAAAGGGTACTTCAAAACCAGAAGATGCCTTCAAATTGCTGGTGTAGCTTGCCTTACTCTGGCAGTCAGAATTGAAGAAAACCAGCCTTGCAATAGGTAACGTTTCTTGCTCTGACATTATTTCTAGGCTTGTTCACTTGAGTGCCACTACAGTATGATACTGTCAGTATCAGAATGAAATGGCTAACGAAAGTGCATACTAGCAGAGTTTGAAATCAATTATAAAATCCGTGGAAGCTCAGCAGTGCAAATTACCTTGCACTTATTCTCTGATGTTTAAGTCACTGGGATAGATTGCTAAAGTTTGTAAAGGGAAAACTCAAATTGAGGCACAAGTTAAAAGTCTTGGTCTTTAACGTTCCATATCATCGTTAAAAGATGTTATCTGCTTAGGTCTCATTTGCAAAATAGTTACTTACTCCAGTTAACAAGTTCACAACTTCCATTTCAGCATCCGCCAGAAGACATTCGTTGTTGAAGGCACTGCATATAGCTGTAGTGAAGTGGTGGCTATGGAGTGGTTGCTGCAGGAGGTCCTAAACTTCCAGTGTTTGCCTCCAACGATATACAACTTCTTATGGTACAATGATCAACCATGCTATACAAATTCTTATTGCTCGAAATATGATACTTGATGATTTCGCCTTACCCCTATTAAATCTAAATAAAAAACCATTTATTTTATACGGCTTTTGTCCCGGCCAACATAGGTTTTATCTTAAGGCCGCTCGAGCTACTGAAGAAGTGGAGAGGACTGCCAAGTACATGGCAGTACTAGCTTTGCAGGGTCATGAACACTTGTGCTACAGACCGTCAACTGTAGCTTCTGCACTTGTGATTCTTGCTTCATCAGCTGCAAACCTTTATGCCTCTGGCCATTTGGTCACAGAGGTAACTTCTGTAAGACATGATTATTAATCCAAGTGAAATGTGTCTGTGACTATGTTTTCTACTTGGAAATACGACTTCAAAAACAACATCAGCTCCAAGTGTATTTGTAAGCACTAGTAATCCATAATTGTGCTTTGCAGGCGCCACATTTTCCCCCAATGTCATGATGGAAGTGCATTTGAACTCTAATTCACATTTTTCTTGATCTCTTCATCTGCAGACTCATGCGAGAATAAAAGACGAGGATTTACCTGATTGCACAAAGGTATTGTATGGCAATCTACCAATATTAAGCTCATTTTTCTCTATCTGTGCAGAAACTTGAGCCAGACAACTAATACAACTCTAAAGTCATTCCTTTTCATATTTTGCATAATCTAAGCTATGATACTGGTTTAATGAAGTTACTCTTTTTAGCTTATCAAAGAAGCTTTCTGATGGCATATTGTTCATACATGACAGAGCTTGGAATGGTTGGTGAAGTACATATGATATGAAGGTGGTCCAGCATCTCAAAAAAAATCTGCATATATTAGATTAAATCAGTTTTTCATCTCATTCTTTGGCTAGAAATTTTTCTTAGTCTTTTCCAAAAGTCTCAGGCAATAACATCAAGATATAGTCTTCTGAAGTTTGAGCAAGTGAGGCTTGCTTCATTCTTTTGTCCTTCTAACAATACAAAAAGTACACTTCGTGTCTACTGTCCTTGCCAGGAAACAAGCATGTAGAAAGAACTTAAAGGAAATTGTTGTATTCAGCAGATACACAATAGTGTAGCTGAAAAAGAAAATTTGTGATGTATGTTTTGTTGCTCCCAAACACACACGCAAGTATACGTGATCGTACAAGTATATATAGGATTGTAAGTCCAGATATCATACTTGTGATTAACTATTTACTGAATTAAACTAAGACAATTAATCTATTTAAGAGATATTATAAAGTATGTACATTTAATTAAAACTAATCTAGAGTAGGAAACTAAGCGATTGTAGTAAACAAGTGGGCAATCTTAGAGATGAATTCAATGAGACGGAATATTCCAGAGCTATGGGTTAGCTAATAATCCCGTTGAGTTTTTTACCTAACTTGTCTAATTAATTTATCTGCTTTATTGATTGATAGGGTTAGTATTACTCGTAATCTTCTCCCGAAGTACTACTCGCCTATTCAAGCTAACATACCGCATATATTTCCATGGAATAAAGATTAACAAGAACGCATAATAATTCCTATATAATAACCAAGCAAGGCGATTAGGTATATCTGCAAATTCGTTCCCGATGCTCAAGTTCAAGATTTTGCTCTACTCAATCTTATATGCAATCTAGAATTCCCTTTCCCAAATTCAATCTCAGATTTGTAGATAGTATTCTGTATGGGATCGAATCAGGATGTAATGCGGGTCGAGCACGTATCCTTACACGGCCGTAGACATCAGACGATATCCTCTCTCGCGTCCATACGACGAAAGGGGTACGCCCCCGACCATAGAGGTGTATCAGCAGACTTGCCCGTACAAACGCCCCGACTTCCCCTCCCCTATGCCGTTATTGTAATAATAGCAGCTCTGAAATGATATAATGTATTGGCGAGGGGACATTCCTTCTATATGGGGGGGGGGGGTTTCTCCCTCATTTGTAAGGCAAGTGTTATTAGTCAATAATAATACAACTCTCTCTCTATCTATCATTTTCTCTCTATTTCGTCTCTCTGTTACTAACTAGCTTTAATACTTCATCAAGATCCACTACAATTTTATAAGAACAACATTTATACGAATCTAAATATCTATCTTTGGATATATTACCATTGATTCTAATTTACCCTTTTATAATCTTTGATTGTCCCTAACTCGTAAAGCAACCGATAGCTTTTGGATCAAACAATTTGGTGTCGTCTGTGGGGATTTTGAGAATCAAACTCGTAGTATACATCCACAAGATCCGATCATCGGAAAGAGCCCAGAAATGGCCAAAAACAACACCCGATCCAAAGCTGTGGTAGAAGTTCTACCAACCTCTTGAGTTCCATGAACGAGGCCGATGGTAGTGCTGCCATCAACGCTGCCCCTGATATCACACTCGAGGCGGAAGTCTCACCTTCCCCCTTCGGGAATCTTTCAACCCTGTAGGAGAAATACACCTCCACTTCAAGAGAAGCACCCCAGCGATCAGGAAACTACTTAAGGAGTGGTTAACCAGCACCCTGAGCGGCTTAGTGGAAAAGCCACCACGGGGCAATGAAAATGCAGCACCAACAACAAGCAACACCACCGCGACAAATGAACAGGAAGGAATACGAACCAACAGCCAACCCGTCGAAACGCAAACACACGACAACACATTGGCCTCCATTATAAGGAAGATGGAAGAAATGGAAAGCGAAAATCAGGCCCTCCGTGACCAAATGAAGGAGCCCCAAGATAGAGTTGACAAGATCTCCGGAGCACCTAAACTGCTACCCAAACGGGACGTAGGAAGGTTTGTAAAACAACCCTACTCCGAAGAGGCCTCACCCTACACCATCCTGAAGACCTTCAAGATGCCCCCTACCTGAGGGTGTACGACGGAACCACCGATCCCGAGGATCATCTCATCCACTATATCACCGCTGTTAAAGGTAACGACTTATCCAAAGAACAAGTACCATCAGTGTCGGTGAAACATTGACCGGGGGAGCCTTGACCTGGTGTTCTCAACTACCCGCCAAAGAAATCTCAACCTTCGAAGAGATGGCGGATAAGTTTGTCACAGCACATGCCGACGCTAAAAAGGCATAAGCGAGGGTAAACGATATCTTCACTGTCAGACAAACCACGGGCGAAGGCCTCAGGGACTTCCTCGCCAAGTTCAACAGGGTAAGAATAAGCCTACCGAACGTGTCAGAAGGCATGGCGGTAGCAGCCTTCCAGAACGGACTCAGCAGGGACGGCTTCAGAGCAACCAAAAAACTACTAAGCCTGCTCATGAAGTATCCCCCCACAACCTGGGACGAGATCCATAATGCCTACAGCACCGAGGTACGGGCAGACGAGGAGGATCTCAACGGACTGACCCGACGGCTGACAGCCATACATCCGGACACAAGGAGAGATCAACGACACGAGTGACGCCGGAAACTCCCTCCTTGCCCCAGTAAAGAGCGACACCAGCCTTACATGAGGTCCCCCCTTCCGCCCCCTCGCCATGCGGACGCACTGTAACGCCATCTCGCCCCACTCAAAAATGAACGAGGTACACCCCTTTACTTTCTTCACATAACTTCTGTGTCTCTCTTTCAGAAATCGTGTATGCACTAGAGAAGCTCGGCACCAAGGTGCAATGGCCTCAATAAATGAAATCAGACCCTACCACAAGAAAGTCAAACGTCCTGTGTAAGTTCCACCAAGAACGGGGGCACAGGACTGAAGACTGCATCGGCCTACGACAAGAAGTCGTCAGGATGCTAAACCAATGGTACTTGAAGGAGTTGCTCAGCGACAAGGAAAGCTAATTTTGCACGCGGACGAGAACATTCCCGTGGGCCTCCGAAACCACCCTCTCCAACGCGCATAGTGAATATGATCGTCGGAGAAGGGAACGACGTCACCATCAATCATGTCAAATTCGCCAACACGTAGAGACTGAAGAGGACCATCTCCCACGAACGGTATGATGACCTCGAAGGAAGTATCACATTCGATAAGTCTGACGCCGACAATTTGTATTTCCCTCATTATGATGCTTTAGTTATTACTTTACGTATCGTCGATACGGATGTCAGGAGAGTTATGATCGATGACGGAAGCGGCGCCTGCATCATCCATCTAAGCGTCCTCTCACAGATGGGACTCGAATACAGGATAACCCCCCGCTGCATAACTCTAATTGGTTTTAACAATGCAGTAGAGCGTACATCGGGAGAAGTGAACCTACCCGTCCTCGTAGGGGGGAGTCACCCTGGAAACCATCTTCCATGTGAGGAATCAGGAGACAGCCTACAACGTTATCATCGAGCGCCCATGGATACATGCCATGCGAGCGGTCCCCTCGAGCTTGTATCAAGTGGTCAAATTTTCTACCCCATGGGGAATATTCAGTATTAAGGGAGAGTCACGCACAACGCAAGAGTGCTATAAAATAACACAAGATTGCGCCCACACCAGGAAATTGAACGGGGCGGGTGCAGAAGCATAGCAATCAGCCATATCGGGGGCCAAAGCGGACCCGTAGAGACCCAAACATTGTGGAAGCCTATAAAGCTACGGTCGAGGACCTCGACCCAATTCAGCTTGATTGTGCCGACCCCAAAAAGAAGGCATGCATCAGCCACGGGCTCACCGACCCGGGTAAGTATCATGCATTTTTGACTAATCATGCAGACACGTTTGCTTTTTCCCATGCAGACATGCCAGGGATCTCGCCAGATATCGCCACCCACCGGATCAATGTGGACCCATTACATCCACCGGTAAGGCAAATCAGGAGAAAGTTCAACGCCGTAATCAATGAGGCAGTCCGCGAAGAAGTAGACAAGTTGCTAGCCAACGGCTCCGTCAAGGAGTCGAAATACCCACAATATGTTGCCAACGTAGTGATGGTCAAAAAGAAGAACAGGAAATGGAGGATGTGCGTGGACTTCACCGATCTAAACAAGGCATGTCCTAAGGATTCCTTCCCCTACCTCACATCGATCAACTGATCGACGCCACCGCCGGACATGAATTACTAAGTTTCTTGGATGCATACTCTAGCTATAACCAAATCCTGATGGCCGAGGAAGATCAGGAGAAAACCACGTTCATCACACACCAAGGTACCTATTGTTATAGGGTGATGCCCTTCGGGCTCAAGAAAGCAGGGGCTACTTACCAAAGGCTAGTCACTAAGATGTTCAAGGAGCAACTTGGGAAAACCATGGAGGTTTACATTGACGACATGCTAGTAAAGTATGCAAGGAAGGAGGATCACATGGACCACTTGCGAGAGGCCTTCGAGATACTGAACAAATACGGAATGAAGCTGAATCCCAAGAAATGCGCCTTCGGAGTAGCGTCAGGAAAGTTCCTTGGTTTTCTCGTATCTCAAAGAGGGATCGAAGTCAACCCCGATCAGATCAAGGCGATCGCCTCAATACCCGAGACACTCAGCAGCAAGAAACATGTTCAGAAGTTGACAGGCCGAATAGTTGCCCTCTCCCAATTCATCTCCCGATCGTCAGATAGATGCCACAGGTTCTTCAGCGTGTTGAGAAAGGACAACAGATTCCACTGTAATGATGAATGCGTCAAAGCCCTACAAGAACTGAAGGCATATCTATCGTCGCCACCATTGTTGTCAAAAGCAAAGCCAGGTGAGCCTCTACTGACATATCTAGCCGTATAAGAGGTTACGGTCAGCGCGGTACTGGTTCGTGAAGAAAAAGGTACGTAATCACCTATCTATTACATTAGCAAAACCCTAGTGGACGCCGAAACTTGATACCCGCACCTCGAGAAATTGGCTTTGGCACCGGTCACGACTTCCAGAAAGCTGAGAACCTACTTCCAGTGCCACCCCATCAGAGTAGTGACCACTTTCCCTCTGAGGAGCATCCTGTACAAGCCCGAACTATCAGGCCGTCTCGCTAGATGGGCCATAGAGCTCAGCGAGCACGACATCATTTATATCCCCAAAACCACCATCAAGTCACAAGTCCTCGCCGACTTCAGTGTCAAAATCTCACCAGAGGCGGAGAAGGAAGTCCTGCAAGCCGCTTCAAACATCGACCCCTGGATTCTCCACACCGATGAGGCCGCAAATTCCTCGGGATCAGGACTGTGACTCATCCTCGAAGTTCCCACAGGAGAATTCATCCGCCAGTCCATATGATGTCTCGAGATGACGAAAAATGAGGCAGAATATGAAGTTGTTATTGCAGGTATAAAATTAGCCATCACGTACGGAGCTCACCGACTAGTCCTACATTGCGACTCACAACTTGGGGTAAATCAAGTCACCAAGACTTATCAGGTCAAGGAACACAGACTGCAAAAATACCGAATAGAGATTTGCAAACTAATGGCCCAGCTCGACGAATGTCGCTTCGAGAAGGTTCGTAGGGTGCACAACGTCGAAGCAGACGGACTGGCTAAACTGGCCACGGCCGCCACCAACCTAAATAAAGAAAGCACCGTCACCCTCCTATACTCCACGATCGACCACACCGAGGTACTCTCCCTGCATCTGACTTGGGACTGGCGCAATCAATTCGTATCATATTTGCAGGATGGAAACCTACCACACAACAAAAAAAAAAGCAAGAAAGCTTCGCATACAAGCAGCGAGGTACTGTTTGGCAAATAACGACCTATACAAAAGAACTTTTGGAGGGCCCCTGGCTAAGTGCCTAGGCCCTAACCAGACGACGCAAATATTAGAGGAAGTCCACGAAGGTCATTACGACGCTTGTACAGGCAACCGAGCACTCGAGAAATGTCTAATACGGGCTAGGTACTACTGGCCCACCATGAAAAAGGATGCGACGGAATACATTAGCCAATGCGAAAAATGTCAAAATTTTGCCCCTCTGATACATCAGCCGGGGGAACCCCTCCACTCGGTGACATCACCATGGCCCTTCATCAAATGGGGAATAGACATAGTCGGACCACTACCCGTCGGACGAGGGAAGGTATGCTTCTTATTAGTTTTAACTGACTATTTCTCCAAGTGGGTGGAAGCAGGTGCCTACGCCCCGATCCGCGAGCAAGAGGTCGTCGCCTTCATCTAGAAGAACATCATATGTCACTTCGGTATCCCCAAATAAATAACCTGCAACAATGGGCGACAGTTCATAGGACAAAAAACAACCGACTTCTTCGATAAATGGCGCTTCAAAAGAATACTTTCAACGCCATATCATCCAGCCGCCAATGGCCAGGCAAAGTCATCCAACAAAACCATACTAAACATTTTGAAGAAAAAACTCGAAGACGCCAAAGGATTGTGGCCCGAGCTACTGCCAGAAGTATTATGGGCACACAGGACTACCCCTAAATCCTCCACAGGAGAAACTCCATACTCATTGGTCTACGGGACCGATGCCATCATAACCGGTCGAAGTTGGTGAACCAAGCCTAAGGTACTCGTACGCAAGCGGAGAAGAGAACGATGCAAACTGATTGTGGCAAACTCAACCCGAAGGTATGAGCGAGCACTAATACTCTTACCCGAATAGTGGTTCGAGGTTAATTTCCTCAGGGAGTTAGATTTTTGGAGTGAATAATTGTGTTGCACTAGAATTGAGTTTTGGCTCCTAATTTATCTTCAAACATTTTTGGTATTTTTGATGTATAAAACTATTGTGTCTACTACTATTGAATTGTCTAAATTATGCTAAAGCTATTTCTAAGTATGATTTTCTAATGGGAAAAAGGGGACTAGGGAAGTAGCTTACACCTAGGTGGAATAACTAACGGGTATGGAAATTCAATACGAAGATGATACATGGGATATTCGGATAGCCGTTGCTCTATACATTCATTCTCACACCTCTCGGTAGAGAGAATAATTTTGCCCAATTGACTCTCTCGAGACCAATCAACTTTAGGCTCAAGTTGGGTAATTACTCTCTCGAGGTTTATACCCGTTACTTGGGACTACCATTCTCATGGGTCTATCCCAAGTTCTTGTTGGGATTGAATGAGAGGTTTTAGACTATCTTTCTCAAGTAGAGACCAAACCCACAAATATAGACTTCATGTTTGCAACCACAAAATCCCAATTAAATACATTCATTCAACCCAAAACCAATTACCCACAATCATCCTTGCATTTAATATTCTAATCCATCAATTACCCACACTAGGGTTGGGCTACAACCCTAGCTATGGGTTTATCTAGCCATAGAAATTGAAGAAAAAGAAGAAATTGAAGCTAAAATTGACATAATAATTAATTAAAAATGAAATCTAAAGTCAAACTAGTACAAAATTGCCTAAAATAGGTGTGTAGATGTTCCTCACGAGCTCTGCCGTCACTAGGTATTGTCTAACATGACCTAAAAAAAGAAAAAGAAGCTATTTATACTACCCTGAAATTTTCGAACAAAAATGCCCCTGCGGGACTCACGCGGACCGCACACTTTTGTCGTGCGGCCGCGTAGGGTAATTGGGCTGCTGAAGGTCTGCGGCTGGACAGGTATGTGGACCGCACACATTTGTCATGCGGCCGTGTGAGTACAGTAACGCGGACCATATACATTTGTCACGCGGCTGCACTGCACAGTGACGCGGACCGCATACATTTGACATGCGGCCGCACTGCACAAATCCTCTACATGCACAGTCTCTGATCCTTTATCCACGCGGGCCGCACTGATATGGCATGCGGTCGCGTGAGTACAGTAACGTGGACCGCATAGTTTTGGACGCGGTCCGCGTTGGTCTTGTCTATATTTGAGGCTTCTCTGATCTTCACCTGCACGGCCGTACACCAAATCAGTGCGGTCCGCGCAGATAGTGCTTGAATCTTTTGAGTCTCTGAACCAGCCTGTGCGGCCACACACCAAAACAGTGCGGTCCGCACAGGCTTCCTTGAAGTCCTTCATCTTTTTGTTAGCACTTTGCCGGTTTCACTCCTTTTTGAGCCGCTTTGATGGTATTCATCCTCTATTTGCAAAAACTTGCAAATTAGCGCACTTGTAAGTAATTCAGAGCCACTTAATCACATTTTATGCACAAAGCTAAGGTAAGACGGGGTTCAAAATCATGCAAAATTCCTAGTTATCAACTCCCCCAAACTTAAACCTTTGCTTGTCCTCAAGAAATCAAAACTAAGACCTAACCTTCAGAGAAAAGACACCAATCACCCCTACTTGTCCAGGGGTAACCTCACAAACATCAATTGGGACTAACAATTGACCCTAATGCAAACGTATCATTGACACCTTTTTGAAAACTTTTAAGCATTTTGGTTCAAGTGTGACACAAGAGCTTTGAGGGTTGACTCGATCCATCAAGGAGCCTTTCTCAAGCACTTTGGTTATTGTGGATCCCAAACTCATACACCCTCGGCTTTCCCCAAGTGCATCTCACATTTTTAGGGTATTTGCACTCAATATCAATGTGGAGAATTTCACACTCGTGCTCTCAAATAAGAGACCCTAAGCCCGACACTAGGTACCATAGGCTTGCCCCTTATGTAAGTATCCACTAATGTAGGCTCTTCTCGACTTGAGACCATATAGGACTTTTTGGGAGTCATTGTGAAAGCTTTTTGGGTAGGGTAGGACTTTGGTTCTTAGTGGTTCAACCTTCCCTAAAGCGTTTCTTTTGATTCATTTATGGAACACCTTTTTGACTCTTTTTGGAATTTCCTCTTTTAAGGGGTAAAAGAGAGGCACCATGGAACTCTTCCGTTTTGAAATTGGGACTTCTTGCTTTGATAAATTCATTCTCTTTCTTCCTTCTTCCTTTTTCACTTGTCAACTCTTTTTGGTCCCCCCATTTTGGGTCTTTTTCAACTTTTCGCTTGTTTTTCTCTTTGTTTCCTTTTTCTTCATGCGTTTTCCTTTTCTTATTGCATTTGTGCTTTTTTGCCACTTTGGTGCCTTTCTTGTTTGTATCTTGTCTTTCCCCCCCAAACTTATACATTTGCAATCACTTTAAGGGAAGATCTTTTGGGTGCAAAGAGAAGGTCTAAATTGGGTATAGGCTTGCACTTTGGTTTTTGAAGAAACAAGGTTTTAGGCTCAAAAGGGGTGACTAGGGATTCATTTATTGGTAGGTTGGAAGGAATGATTCATGATATGTTCATTTGGATCAAAGGTGGCCTACACTCACTTCTCAAGTCAAGTTTCACCTAGGATTTCGCCTCAACAAACATTTGGGGTAAGTTCTAGACCATCGGTACGGTACTTGGGCTCACAATTCTACTTTCTCACCACACTTACACTTAGAGATCACCA
This sequence comes from Nicotiana noctiflora, assembly GCA_032618575.1. Classification (NCBI taxonomy): domain Eukaryota; kingdom Viridiplantae; phylum Streptophyta; class Magnoliopsida; order Solanales; family Solanaceae; genus Nicotiana; species Nicotiana noctiflora. The sequence continues at coordinate 92,798 of JASVEL010011629.1, read as the reverse complement.
AGAAATGGAGTCGAAGGCCCACAACAACCTCGGAATAGATTCGAGCACACTTTGGTCCATATGACCAATCGATGGTTGTTCGATCAACACAAGACTCTCAAGGCCACAACTTTTACCAATATAGACACAACTTGATGTCTTTGACCATAAGATCGGAGACAAATGTGCTAGGCCCAAGTGAAGTTCACCTGAGGTACCCTTAACCAACAAAAAAGATTGAAAAACAAGAATAAAAAAAAGAAAAAACTGACTCAACCCTTAAGAAAGTTGTCACGCTATCTATCATAGGGAAGAGCCACCCGGTTCGCACAACACTTTACCCTTGGAAATAACCGTGGCATTAAGAAAACCAATTGTTTATTGAGAGCTTAAAAAAACTAATGATTCTACGAGAACAACCAAAAAATGAAAAAACAAATGAACTATGAACAAAGATGGATCCGTATATACAATCAAAAAAAGTGTTCAAAATGAAACTAAAGTAGATCAAAGCATTAAAATATATACAAATACTACATCTACGAATGTACTAAAAGTAGTAAAATATATACAATCCCAAAAATCAAAAACGGTAGGGCACATCCCCACGAATAAAAGCTAGCATTGTCCCCAATGCTAATTATCAAATAAAGCACAAAGAGAAAGGATATAGATGGCCCCTCAAGCCTGATCAACAGGGTGGCTCTGACTGGCTCCCTCATCCGTTGTAGTGGTGGGGACCTCAGACGGGTCCTCAACCTGCTGTGGTGCTACTGGGACAGGTGCCTACTCTGGAGGAGGCTCATTTGCTGCTGCGGGTGCTGCTATGGGTGCTGTTGTGGGTGCACTAGAGGATCCCTCCTGCAGCTCAGGGGTTACTCTGATGACTACTCCCTTAGTGTTGGGGAGCTTCCTCTTCTTGCGTGGTCTGAGCTCCTCCTGCGGCTGCTCCGGCTGTGGCTCTATGACTGGCTCACCAATTAGGAGATTTAGGGGTAACTGGTCAGCTACCAGTTTGTCCACCTGCTCCTTAAGAGCTGCAACCGACTTTGTCGAGGCCTTGGCCTTCCTCAGCTTCATGTGCTCCCTAGCAAGGCTTTTGAGTGCCTTGCTATGTGAATCGACCGCCTCAGCCAAACTATCCTGCTTCTTCATCATCTTTTCCTAGTTTTCCAGGATTTTATTCAATGTGTCCTCAATAGAAGCTGCGACCTCCACTGTCACAGGTGCACTATGGGCCTGAACCGCTATCGTCAATATGGACGACTTGGATGTCGCAGTCGACATTCAGTTGTTCAAACTGGTCAATGTATAGGTCATCTGGTTGGCAGTGAACCGGTGCGTCTTGGATACTGGAATCTCCGGATCATCTATAGAGGAGGAGGGTGCTGTAGATGGACCTGAAGGGAGTGAAGTAGCCTGCTCAGTAGTGGTGACAGCCGGCTCCTCAGACTGGCCAACTGTGGTGGAAGTGGTGGCTTGGCCCTTTTTGGCCGTCTTAGGGTTGTCCGGACCCTTTTGATCATACCACGAGTACGCCCCCGTCATAGGCACCAGAACATAAAATGTTTTCCTTTTCACTTTCAACTCTCTGAAGTACATCGTCAATGAGTTGGGAAAGGGGTAGTTCGTCTTGGTCTCATTGGCCACCTTTGAGATGACCATGTACATGATATTTCCCACATTCAGTGGGAAGCCTGCCATGATCGAAGCTACCAACACCACTCTATCGATCGGCACTGAATGGTCGTGAGTGGTGGGATCCAAACGGTTACAAACAAAGGTCAACCACCCTTTTGCCTCGAAGCTGAGGGTGTTCCTATAAATCTTCTCCTGTGCTTTAAGCCACACCGGAACAGTTCCGGTAGCTGCTAGCACCTCTGCTAACCAAGGTCGGGCCTCCTCCTTCTGAGCTAACTTCTCTAGATACTGAGATTCATCTTCCTCTCCGAACCCCAAAAACTCATTGAGCGACTTCCCATCAAACAACACAATCTGGTCCCTAACCTTTGTGGCAGTGGAATCTCGGACTAGATGATAGATATTGACATAGAACTCCTTCACCATGTGTTCGTTTGCATTCTCTACCCGCTCCTTAAAGAAACCCCAACCCTCTCTTGTGTGAAACTGTGCTTGCACGTGAGGGTTGTGCGGAAGCAGGTCCACATCTATAAACCTCCTCTCTGGGATCAATCTCCTCTTTGGCCACCACTCTCGGAACTTATGCCATGCTTGTTGACTGACAAACCTATCAGCCCACACATTGGGGTCCCTAGTCCGCTCTATCCCTCCAACCCGTGGCTCACCTCCCTCACCCTGACCTCCACTCTCGCCTGATAGTGAAGTTGTGGGAGAAGTGGAGTACTCGTCATCACTGTTTTGCTTTTCAGCTCGAGACTCATCAGACGAGTCCGAGACTACATTGACTGGCTTGGAGGTGGCCTTGGAAGTGGCCTTGGAAGTAGCCTCTATGGGTTGATCTCCCTCTGGGGATGAGGATGGCATGAGAGGTACTGAGACTCTGAGATGATACTTCTGGAAGGAACGTAATCACTCCCCGTGGAATGAGAGGCCGCTCTGTCAGCTTCCCGAATTATCTTTCGGGTTTTCTTGATGTTTTCCTGGGCCTCCGGGGTGAGTTTTACTATCCTTTTGCCTTTGCCCCCTTGGGAGGGACCACCCCTCCCGGGTTGTTTACCCCCACGTTGTGCTAACATCTTCTTCATTGCCTCCAAAAGTACAATCTATATTGGTTAGTCGAAGCATGTGAGCAGTATACAATGATAGAATATCATAAGTAAAACAAGTACAGTGAAGAACAGAAGTCATGCGGACCGCACACTTTTGACACGCGGTCCGCACAGGCTGACTAGTACCCAGTAGCATCCTCTGAAGTTGATCCATGCGGGCTGCACTATTTTGTCTCGCGGCCGCGTGAGGTCAACACGGACCGCACACTTTTGCTACGCGGTCCGCACAGGTCGATCACCCAACAAATAGACTCTCTGAAGTTGACCCACGCGGACCGCACTATTTTGTATTACCGCCGCGTGAGGTCAACGCGGACCGCACAGAAATGCACGCGGTCCGCACAGAAGAAACCAATACTTTTGACATTCTTTGAACCTCGGGCACGCGGTCTGCACTGATTTGGACCACAGCCGCGTAGGTGTGATTAGATTTCCAGAAAAGCACGCAGACTGCACAACAAAAGTGTGCGCCCGCATAGGGCAAACGATAAGAACTGGTAGGGCATGTTTTTGTTCAACTCAGTCCATTGTGTTCACTATCTTGTGTCCTAGGTGTCCCTACTCAGTTATTTTAACAAGGAAAATTAGCCCTAGTTCTATAATTAACATGCTTGATCCTAAAATTATCAATTAAAAGAATAAAATAACGAAATTAAGAAGTTATGCTAACATTAATTAAAATAATGAATTTAATGAATCAAAGATGAAATGTTACCAAGAGTAGTTGAAGTTGTAATTGAAGCACAAAGAGTGGGAGTGAATAGTGATTTTGTGTCTCGGAATGAAATTTGGCCAAAAGGTTTAATGAAGGCCAGGGGTCCCTATATATAGAAAAAGTGGTGGGACCCATCACTTACCTACCTGCGCGGCCGCACACTTTTGGCACGCAGACCGCACAGGATTTTTCTTGTGTTCACTTTTCCCAGCAGGTCACGCGGACCGCACTGTTTTGGTGTACGGCCGCGTGCCTAACTTCAGAAAACCTCCTCAATGGTTAAGCTTCCATGCGGACCGCACTATTTTATTATGCGACCGCGTGGCAAACTTTAGAGACCTGCTTAATTGACCAATTTCCACGCGGACCGCACTGATATGTGGTGCGGCCGCGTGGCCAATCTTCAGAGACTTGGTAATCTTTCTTCTCTCTTGTCCACCCCACGCGGACCGCACACTTTTGGTATGCGGACCGCGTGGGTTTGCTTGGGTTCAGGACTTCACTTTCATCAACCCACGCGGACCGCACTGTTTTGTGGTGTGGCCGCGTGGCCCAAACTTCAAATAACTGTTCACTCTGTATTTTCCTGCATTATTTCAACACACTCCCTGCAACACTTCACACACTGTTAGCTCAAAAATCCTATCCTACTGATAAAGAAAACAAAGGAAAAGAAAAACACATGGGTTGCCTCCCAAGAAGCGCCTGATTTAACGTCGCGGCACGACGCAAATTACCATACCATCACTTCAAGTGCAAAAGTGCCACCACCTGGCTGTCATCCGGCTTTCCCAAGTAGTGCTTCACCCGATGCCCATTTACTTGAAATATTTCACCATTCTTGTTCTTTAAGTCTAGAGCTCCAAACGGGGTCACACCTACTACCTCAAAAGGGCCACTCCACTTTGACTTGAGCTTTCCGAAAACAATCTCAACCGGGAATTGAAGAGAAGAACCATGTCACCAACCTTGAACTCCTTGCTTCGAGCATATTTATCATGAAGGTACTTCATCTTGTCCTTGTATAAGGACGAGCTGGAGTATGCATGAAATCTAAACTCGTCAAGCTCATTCAAATGATCAACCCGGAGATTAGCCGCTACATCCCACTCCAAGTTCAGCTTTTTCAAGGCCCACATTGCTTTATGTTCAAGCTCTACCGGAAGATGACAAGCCTTACCAAACACCAATCAGTAGGGAGACATACCAATTGGCATTTTGTAGGCCGTCCTATAAGCCCACAACGCATCATCTAGTTTCTTGGACCAATCGGTCCTATTTGCATTGACCGTCTTAGACAAGATGCTTTTGATTTCCCGATTTGAAACTTCAACTTGACCGCTTGCTTGGGGATGGTATGGAATAGTGACTTTGTGATTAACACCATACTTGGTCAACAATGAATCGAAAGCCTTGTTACAAAAATGGGAGCCCCCATCACTAATGATGGCACGGGGGGTCCCAAATCTTGTAAAGATGTATTTCTTCAAAACATTCACAACACTCCGAGCTTCGTTGTTAGGAAGAGCCACGGCTTCTACCCACTTCGAAACATAGTCCACTGCTACCAAAATATATGTGTTTCCACAAGAACTCACGAACGGTCCCATGAAGTCAATGCCCCACACATAAAAAATGTCAACTTCTAGAATGGTGTTTAGGGGCATCTCATCTCTCTTTGAAATTCCACCTGCTCTTTGACATGCATCACAGCTCTTCACTAAATCACTAGAATCCTTGAAAATTGTCGGCCAATAGAATCCACAACTCAAGACTTTGGAGGCCGTCCTTTCTTCCCCATGGTGACCACCATAGGAAGAGGAGTGGCAAACTTCCAAGATGCTCATTTGTTCGCTCTCCGGGACACACCTTCTAATCACTCCATCCGTGCAAATTTTGAACAAGTACAGATCATCCCAATAAAAGTCCAAACTCTCCCGCTTTAGCTTTTTTCTTTGGTTGGAAGAGTGCTCACATGGAATCACACCGGACATGAGGTAGTTGGCTACATCGGCGAACCATGGCATATCATTCATTGACACTGCAAGACGTTGCTCATCCGGAAAAGAATCATTGATTTCAAGGCCGTTGGATGGCCTCCCCTCCTCCTCTAGACGAGACAAGTGGTCCGCCACTTGATTTTCACTCCCTTTTTGGTCAACAATCTCTAGATCAAATTCTTGAAGGAGAAGCACCCATCTCATCAATCTTTCTTTGGAGTCCTTCTTTGTCATAAAGTACCGGAGGGCGGCATGATCGGTGTGGATTATCACCTTAGCCCCCATAAGATAAGGACGAAATTTCTCCATGCCAAACATAATGGCTAACAACTCCTTCTCCGTGACGGTATAATTTCGCCGAGCCTCATTCATCGTTTTACTTGAATAGTACACTGGGTGGAACATCTTGTTCAGCCGTTGACCAAGTACCGCACCTACCGCCACATCACTAGCATCACACATTAGTTCAAAAGGCAAATTCCAGTTGGGTGCGGTGATGATGGGGGTAGTTGTCAATTTATGCTTTAACAACTCAAAAGACTCCATGCATCTCTCATCAAAAACAAACTTTGCATCCTTCTCCAAAAGTCTACACAAAGGGTTCACAATCTTGGAAAAATCTTTGATGAATCGCCGATAGAACCCGGCGTGCCCTAGGAAACTCCTCACCCCTTTGACAGAGTTGGGGGGAGGGAGCCTTGAAATGACTTCAATCTTTGCCTTGTCGACCTCAATACCATCTTTTGAAACTTTGTGCCCCAAGACAATTCCTTCTTTCACCATAAAGTGGCACTTTTCCCAATTAAGCACCAAGTTTGTATCTTCACATCTATCCAATACACGGTCCAAATTTGCCAAGCAATCATCAAAGGAATCTCCAACTACACTGAAATCATCCATAAATATCTCGAGAATATCTTCCACCATGTCGGTGAAAATCGCCATCATGCACCTCTGAAACGTGGCTGGGGAATTACACAATCCGAATGGCATTCGAGAGAAAGCGAATGTGCCATAGGGACATGTAAAGGTAGTATTCTCTTGATTTTACGGGGCAATGAGGATTTGATTATACCCCGAATAACCATCCAAGAAACAATAATAAGCTCTACCCGCCAAGCGGTCCAACATTTGGTCCAAGAACGGCAATGAAAAATGATCCTTCCTCGTCACCTTGTTAAGCTTTCTATAATCCATACAAACTCTCCAACCTGTAACAATACGAGTAGGAATTAGCTCATTCTTTGCATTGGTGACAACAGTCATGCCGCGTTTCTTGGAACACATTGGACCGGGGAAGTCCAAGAACTATCCGACATTGGGTAAACCACCCCGGCATCCAACCATTTTATAATCTCTTTCTTGACAACCTCTTGCATAGCCTCGTTCAATCTTCTTTGATGCTCAAGTGATGGTTGAGCATTCTCCTCCAATATTATTTTGTGCATGCAAAATGCTGGGCTTATTCCCCGAGTGTCCGCCAAAGTCCATCCAATCGCTCGCTTTCTCTATTGTAGAACCGCCAAAGTGGCGTCAACCTGCATGTTAGTCAAGCAAGAAGAAACAATGACTGGCAAAGTGAAATTGGGACCCAAGTACTCATACCTGAGGTGAGGAGGAAGTGGTTTCAACTCCAACACCGGCGGCTCTTCGATAGATGGCTTTGTAGGAGGAGTCTTTCGGTTCTCAAGATCCAATGATAGTTTCCTTGGCTCATAAGAGTACGAGCCCATGCCATGTAAGGCATTCACACATTCCACACGTTCGGCATCTTCGTTGGTCTCCATGTTTAAAAGTACCGCCTCAAGAGGATCCTCAACATTGATCATAGCGCTTGTGTCATCCACTATCACTGCCATGACAACGTCCACAAACGAGCACACTTCGGTGCTATTTGGTTGGCGCACATATTTGCACACATGGAAAACCACCTTCTCATCACCGACCCTAAATGTCAATTCTCCGGCTTCAACATCCACAAGAGCTTTCCCGATAGCCAAGAATGGCCTACCAAGAATGATAGGCACCTCAAAATCAACTTCACAATCAAGAATGACAAAATCGGCCGGTAGAATAAACTTGTCAATTCTCACTAGCACATCGTCAATAATTCCCAAAGGCCTCTTCATAGAACGGTCCGCCATTTGCAACCTCATTGATGTTGGACGGGGTTGTCCAATACCCAAGGTTTAAAGACGGAGTATGGCATGAGATTGATACTAGCACCCAAATTACAAAGTGCTTTGGCAAAGTTTGCACATCCGATAGTACAAGGTATAGTGAAGGCTCCAGGGTCTTCTAACTTGGGAACTATGGAATGAACTATGGCACTCACTTGGTGAGTCATTGTTATCGTTTCACAATCCATATACCTCTTCTTCGTCACCAAATCCTTCATAAATTTCGCATACCCGGGCATTTGTTCAAGTGCCTCCACCAAGGGCACATTAATGGTCAAGCTCTTCATCATCTCTATGAACTTCTTAAATTGATTATCTCCTTTTTGCTTTGCCAATCTTTAAGGATACGGTGGAGGAGTCCTCGGCAAGGGTGCCTTGGCCTTTGGAATAGATAGCTCAAGAATATCAATAATGTGCTCCCTAGACGGGTTCACGGTATCTTGGGACTCAATCCCGGCCTCATCCTCAATTTCAATCCTCACATCATTTGTTGCAATAGGCTCAACCACACGGTCATCATTCATTTGCATGTCATCATTGTTCAAATGGGCTTCCGCATCCACAACTCGATTCTCATTTGAGGCATTTACAACACCGCCTCTTCCACTCCTAGTTATCACGGCCATCACATGATTGTTCCCTCCCTTCGGGTTCACCACTGTGTCACTTGGTAGTACACCTTTAGGTCGGGAGTTCAAAGATTGAGAAAGTTGGCCGATTTTCACTTCCAAATTCCAGATTGAAGTATTATGAGAAGCTAGTTGGGCATCCAAATCTTGATTCGTTTTCATCATTTGCTCAAACATGTTTTCAATGCGACCCATATCATTACCCGAAGAACTTGATCCTTGTGAATGGAAAAGGGGTGGATTGTTGGGTTGTTGGTACATAGGAGCTCTTTGAAAACCTTGCCCCCGATTGTTTTGATTGCCACCATTGTTCCACCCGCCTTGATTGTTATTGTTCCCCCAATTGTTGTTGTTGCCACTCCAATTGCCACCACTATTTCCTTGATTGTTCCAATTATTGCCTTGGTTGTTCCACTTTCCACCATCATTCCTATTGTTGTTATTATTCCAATTACCTCTTCCTTGATTGTTCCCCCAATTGCCTTGGGAACGCCATTGTTGGTTGTTTTGATTTTCTCTATTGCCTTGGAAATTGTTCACATATTGACAATCTTCATCTTGATCATCAAAGCCATCATTGGAAAATCTACCATCATTGTTTTTCTCATTTTGATCATATCGGCTTTGTTGCGCTTGTTGCCCTTTATTCCTTCTTTTCAACATCGACACATTCTCCATAGAATTCACTTGGGACGGATTTTGCACTTGTTGAAGTTGAGCTTTCGCCAATTGATTCATGGTTGTAGTGAGCTCGACAATGGCTTGTCCATGGTCATGAAACCTTTATGTAGATGAATAAAATTCGGATCTCCTTGAGGTACATTCACCCGACTTTGCCATGCCGATGAAGTGTCGGACATTTGATCCATTACTTCACATGCTTCCTCTAAAGATAACTTCATGAAATTGCCTCCCGCTAGTTGGTTCACAATGCATTAGTTCGCCGTGTTGACGCCCCTATAGAAAGTTTGTTGAACCATAGCATCGGTCATGTCATTGTTAGGGCACTCTTTCACCATAGTCCGATATCTCTCCCAAATTTCATGCAATGGCTCCGTTGGTTCTTGATTGAAGGCTAGAATCTCATCTCTCAATGCCGCCATATGAGTTAGGGAAAAGAACTTGGCAATGAACTTATCCGCCAATTCGTCCCATGTAGTGATTGAATGATTCGTCAACCTCTCCAACCAATCTAGCGCCTTACCCCTCAATGAAAAAGGGAAAAGCCGCAACCGCAAAACATCTTCAGACACATTGGTTTGTTTGATTCCCCAACAAGTATCTACGAACCCCTTTAAGTGCTTGTAGGCATTTTGATTGGAGGCGCCCGTAAAATACCCTCTTTGCTCTAATAGTGTCAACATCACATTTGTAATTTGGAAGTTCCCCGCCCGGATTCGGGGAGGAACAATGGTACTAGCATATCCTTGATTTGTCATTGGTCTTGGTGCAACCCTTGGCGGTGGCAGAGGAGGGTCTGGAATTTGACGATGTTGATTAGCATTTCGAGGCCTTCGTGGTACATTTTGTACCGGAAATTCATCTTGCTCAAGATCCTCTACCTCCTCCCCCGCCATGGCATCGCCAAGGGGAAGATTAGGATTTCCATTAAGAGCCATTTGTACCTATTAAAATTGAATCAAGAAAATTAGTAAAAGAAGGAAAGAAGAAGCAAAACACAACACTAGCAACGCAATTAATCAACATCGTTTAACTCCCCGGCAACGGAGCCAAAAAGTGATCGTGGCAAACTCAACCCGAAGGTATGAGCGGGCACTAATACTCTTACCCGAATAGTGATTCGAGGTCAATTTCCTCAGGGAGTTAGATTTTTGGAGTGAATAATTGTGTTGCACTAGAATTGAGTTTTGACTCCTAGTTTATCTTCAAACATTTTTGGTATTTTTGATGTATAAAACTATTGTGTCTACTACTATTGAATTGTCTAAATTATGCTAAAGCTATTTCTATGTATGATTTTCTAATGGGAAAAAGGGGACTAGGGAAGTAGCTTACACCTAGGTGGAATAACTAACGGGTATGGAAATTCAATACGAAGATGATACATGGGATATTCGGATAGCAGTTGCTCTATACATTCATTCTCACACCTCTCGGTAGAGAGAACAATTTTGCCCAATTGACTCTCTCGAGACCAATTGGGTAGGCTAATTTGCCCAAGAAACTTTAGGCTCCAGTTGGGTAATTACTCTCTCGAGGGTTATACCCGTTACTTGGGACTACCATTCTCATGGGTCCATCCCAAGTTCTTGTTGGGATTTAATTAGAGGTTTTAGACTCTCTTTCTCAAGTAGACACCAAACCCACAAATATAGACTTCATGTTTGCAACCACAAAATCCCAATTAAATACATTCATTCAACCTAAAACCAATTACCCACAATCATCCTTGCATTTAATATTCTAATCCATCAATTACCCACACTAGGGTTGGGTTACAACCCTAGCTACGGGTTTAGCTAGCCATAGAAATTGAAGAAAAAGAAGAAATTGAAGCTAAAATTGACATAATAATTAATTAGAAATGAAATCTAAAGTCAAACTAGTACAAAATTGCCTAAAATAGGCGTGTAGATGTTCTTCACGAGCTCTGCGTCACTAGGTATTGTCTAACATGACCTAAAAAAAGAAAAAGAAGCTATTTATACTACCCTAAAATTTCCGAACAAAAATGCCCATGCGGGACTCACGCGGACCGCACACTTTTGTCGTGCGGCCGTGTAGGGTAATTGGGCTGCTGAAGGTCTGCGACTGGACAGGCATGCGGATCGCACACATTAGTCATGTGGCCGCGTGAGTACAGTAACGCGGATCGCATACATTTGTCATGCGGCCGCACTGCATAGTGACGCGGACCGCATATATTTGACATGCGGCCGCACTGCACAAATCCTCTACATGCACAGTCTCTAATCTGTTATCCACGCAGGCCGCACTGATATGGCATGCGGCCGCGTGAGTACAGTAACGCGGACCGCATAGTTTTGGACGCGGTCCACATGGGTCTTGTTTGCATTTGAGGCTTCTCTAATCTTCACCTGCGCGGCCGCACACCAAATCAGTGCGGTCCGCGCAGATATTGCTTGAATCTCTTTAGTCTCTGAACCAGCATGTGCGGCCGCACACCAAAACAGTGCGGTCCGCACAAGCTTCCTTGAAGTCCTTCATCTTTTTGTTGGCACTTTGCCGGTTTCACTCCTTTTTGAGCCGCTTTGATGGTATTCATCCTCTATTCGCACAAACCTGCAAATTAGCGCACTTGTAAGTAATTCAGAGCCACTTAATCACATTTTATGCACAAAGCTAAGGTAAGACGGGGTTCAAAATCATGCAAAATTCCTAGTTATCACAAACTGACTACAAGATCTAGATGAAGCCGAAGAAAGAAGGGAAATGGCCCACATCAGGCTAGTGGCCCAAAAACAGCAGATCGAGAGATACTACAACAAAAGAGCAAAAATCCGGCCACTCAAGGTAGGCGACTATATGTTAAAGGCCAAGACATTAGCATCCAAAGACCCTAACGAAGGAAAGTTGGGCACCAATTGGGACGGACCCTACAAAATCACCGCAGCAGCAGACAAATGCTCCTTCAAGTTGGAAACCATAAACGGGAAGATGCTCCAAAACAACCGAAACATATCCCACCTCAAACATTTCCATTTCTAAAGAGTATCCCCCAAGTCGTTCTCTTTTTCCCTCATCCGAGTTTTATCCCAATTGAGTTTTCTTGGAGAGGTTTTTAATGAGGCGACGAAAGAGATGCTCGAAAATGTTTTGAAGTTTAAATCTGATACCCCAAGCGTACCGGTGATCGGCACGAATGGCATATCACAGGGACTAGGGCTACGGCCACCTCCAATGTTTGAAAGGCTACGACCATCTCCAATGTATGAAAGGCTACGTCCTCTCCAATGTATTAAAGGCTACGTCCATCTCCAATGTATTAAAGGCTACGGCCATCTTCAATGTATGAAAGGCTACGGTCATCTCTAATGTATGAAAGGCTACGGCCATCTCCAATATATGAAAGGCTACGACCATCTCCAATGTATGAAAGGCTACGGCCATTTCCAATGTATGAAAGGCTACGGCCATCTCCAATGTATGAAAGGCTATGGCCATCTCTAATGTATGAAAGGCTACGGCCATCTCCAATGTATGAAAGGCTACAGCCATCTCCAATGTATGAAAGGCTACGTCCATTTCCGATGTATGAAAGGCTACGGCCATCTCCAACGTATGAAAGGCTACGACCATCTCCAACGTATGGAAGGTTGTGACCATCTCCAACGTATGAAAGGCTATAGCCACCCATATAAACAAAGGGCTAAGTCCCTAACGGCGTAAGGAAATACCACGGTCATCCTCAACAAACGGAAGGCTATGGCCATCCATATAAACAAAGGGCTAAGGCCCTGATGGCGTAAGGAAAGACTACGGTCGCCTCCAATAAACGTGAAAGGCCAAGGCCCTGATGGCGTAAGGAAAGACTACGGTCGCCTCCAATAAACGTGAAAGGCTAAAGCCCTGATAGCGTAAGGAAAGACCACGGTCACCCCCAATAAACAAAAAAGGCTAAGGCCCCAGCTTACTTTGGAAAGGCTACGATCGCCTCCAATAAACGCAAAGGGCTAAGGACCTGATGGCGTAAGGAAAGACCACAGTCACCCCCAATAAACGCAAAGGTTAAGGCCCTAGAAATGTAAGGAAGGACCACGGGCATCCTCGACAAACGAAAAGAGACGGCCACACACAAACGAAAAAGGATAAGGCCCTGACGACGTAAGGAGAGACTACAGTCACCTTCCATATAAGCATAAAAAGTTAAGGCCCTAAAAGTTTACGAAAAGAGTACGATAAATAAAAGGCCATGCCACGCACAATACATAAGTTGCAAAACAAGATACAAAAACACAAGCAGTTCCCATGAAGTCATCGAAAATCATCTTAATAAATTACAAGGTTACAAGATAGTCTCGATTATAAAAAAGAGAAAAAATCCTATCTAACCGCCATGATGCCCATCACCTTCCTCCGCACCGGCCACACCGTCATCATGGTCCCCACCGCCTTCATCCCAAAACACCCTATCAATCCAAGACCCGGTACCCAACTGGTCCACCTGCGCAAAGGAACTGCCCGTTTGGTCCGGAGAGTCGGGGTCATACCCACAAGCCTCACGTGCGACCCTGACGAGGCGACGCTGAGCTTCGACCTCCGCCTTAGTGGCTCTACCAGCAGCCAACAGCTCCTCAAATATAGCCCATCTCGCCTCAGCGTATACAAGTATGTCGCTAGCCTCGCGAGACGTATTTCCGGCTGGGGCAACAATCTCCGCCTGTTGAGGGGCATCCACCTCAGCCGTTACGGTCCTGAGCTTGGCGGTAAGGGCATCAACCCTGGCACGCAACTCTGCCGTCTCCAACATCGCCACACGACCGAGGTCCATCTCTCCCTCCCGCTGCAGGAGAAGACTCTCCAATTCGGTGTTTCAGACCACATCAGCCATTAAGTCCGCGTCCGCCCTCTCCAGTTGGGCTGTACGCTCCCGCAACTACTTCTCTGCCAGATCCAAGCCCTCACAAAAAACTCAAAACTGAGGATCTTGGGTATAGACGTCTGCCAGCATCTGGTGCTTATTCCGGGCCTCCCGGTACTTCTTTGATGCCTTTCTGATGGCAGCATTCTTCTTTCGCTCCCTCCGGCCCCACTCCACCTCCAAGATGAGGGTCTGTGAAAAAGGTAAAGAGAAGACACAAGTCAAAACAATATAATACCTCAGGTCTCATAAGAAAACTATGAAAAGCAATGAACAAGTCATACCTGTAATGTAGCGCCGACGACTCGACGAGATAGATATCTGTCGCTCACGGCCTTTAAAGATTCTGCCTCAACAGCCCAGTATAGCAAGGACATGTCCGCCGTGGCCTACTCACTTTCCAGCAGCAAGTTGTATCCGGTAGGGATCATGAGCCGACGGGTGGGACCTATCATCGTCATATCCACCCGGGCGTAGTCTTGCTACGTCACGTCCGCGGAAGCAGGAGCTTGTCCGGAAGCAGCCCCCTCCTCGTCTATAGCCCCGCTGGCGACACTGTCATACTCAACACGCGGGGGAGCGGTACTTCCCGCAACCTCCCTTAAGAGGGTCGCCCCCTCCGATCGGATGGCGTCGCCTATAAAAACCGGTCTCGACTCGGGACGGCGAGTAAACGCCTCCCTCTGTTCCAAGAACATCCCCTTTCCAAGGAGTAGTCGGTGCCTCTTTCGCTCCAACGGCTCGTCGTCCGTTGAAGTGTCCTCTCCGACAGGAAGAGTTGGAGGCAAAGAGTCCACTTTGGACGCCGGGTCAGCCACTGGCTCAACTACGGGACAAGAAGTCCCGGGAACGTCCGCAAAGATCAGCTCCCGAATTGTGGCTTCGCCCTCTGAATGGGCAGCATCGGCAACATCATCACCAGACATCAGGATGAACGGCCTCAGAAGCGCTCTCTCTCACATGAAGCACGTGTTCGGAATCCGTCGACGAGGAATAGGCGGTACGATGTATCCTTCTCCGCGGTGCACTCCGGGCTGCCAACACAATTATAAGAGTGCATCAGAAAACATAGCATCTAAATAGAATATGAGTTCGCCAAATCCGGAACTACTACCATACCTGGAAGACCATATTTTGTAGTAAAGGCAGTCCACATCCTGCATTCTTTTGCGAAGGGGATCAGCCGCCCCACCCAAGCTTTTATGTCTGGTACGGACTGGGGTGTACGCACCCTCGCTGCATCCATATAACATAATAAGATGATAAAAAGTCGAACATACATAAAGAAAGTAAAAATAAGGGTTAACACTTACGTTCGGCATTCCATGCCTCAGGAAACCCGGCTGGGTTCGACACCAAATTCGAGGTTCGAACGAAGAAGTACTTCAGTCAGAACTGACGATTGGGTTTGTCATCCGTCTCGAAGACCAGGCCCTTTGTCCCTCTGTTCTTCAGTTGGAGCATCGTCCCTCACATGAATCCGAGACTGAACAGCTGTAGCATATGGTATACCGTGACGTCTAAGCCGGCCCTCTCGGCATAGCTCATCAGTATACGACATATATTCCATGTGTAGGGGGTAAGCTGAGCCGGACATATGTTGTAGAACCGGCACAGCTCCTCCGCCAACGGATAAATGGGGAGGCTACACCCCATTATGAAGGGGTACTCGTAGAAGGCGTAGAACCTGGCCTATGTACGTTGGCGAGGTCTCTTCCATCCGCCTGCATAACAGCCGCCTCCGGAATCTGACAAAATGCCCGGAGTTCATTTAGGAGAGGTTCGGTAAAGGTTGACCTCTCCCATGCAGGAGTAGCCCCATTTGTTGGGAAATCCCTCCGAACGTATAGTTCGCGGGGAAGAAGATTATCCACATATAGGGGGATAAGTGGTTTACAAGGCTTCTAGCCATCCCCTGATGGCCGGGAAACCCTGGAAGTAGCTTCACCCTCGTCTGTCCCACGACGGCGACCACCCTTTGCCATTTTTAGAAATCTTTATACTAAAGGTATAACAACGAAACAGGATGTCAACGTAAAAAGTTGTAGTTCTATCAAGAAAAGATGAAAGACAGGAGCATAGAAGAACCTTTTGATGATCCAAAGAATAGAAAGTCTTGAAACCTCTCACTATTTATAACAAGCCAGTACACGGGATTCGAAGAGGTTTGCACCAGAAAAGAGGCGGGAAACCGAAATGTCAAATCGCTTTTCTGGCCTGCCTCGGGAGCAACCGCAATTATGATGCATTGCCGTCAGCAAACAACGGTTCAGAAGAACGTGCCATGTGTGCGTATACGGATAGACCCAATACGGGTCGACTTTATCCACCCATTGCAGATATATGCCGAATACATCTCCAATAGGCGGATGGACTAACTGTATGGGGTCGAATCGAATGTAATGCGGGTCGAGCACTTATCCTTACACGGCCGTAGACATCAAACGATATCCTCTCTCGCGTCCATACGGCGAAAGGGGTACGCCCCTGACCATAGAGGCAGATCAGCAGACTTGCCCGTACAGACGCCCCGACTTCCCCTCCCCTATGCCGTTATTGTAATAATAGCAACTCTGAAATGATGTAATGTATTGGCGAGGCGACCTTCCTTCTATATAAGGGAGGGTCTCCCTCATTTGTAAGGCAAATGTTATTAGTCAATAATAATACAACTCTCTCTCTATCTATCATTTTCGCTCTATTTCGTCTCTCTGTTACTAAATAGCTTTAATACTTCATCAAGATCCACTATAATTTTATAAGAACAACCTTTATACGAATCTAAAGATCTATCTTTGGATATATTACCACTGATTCCGATTTACCCTTTTATAATCTTTGATTGTCCCTAACTCGTAAAGCAACCGATAGCTTTTGGGTCAAATATATTTAATTGGTGATCAAGCAATCAAATAATTAAGTGCAAGATTGACTAAATAAACCAATATAATAAAATAATAAGAACAATCCAAGTTTCAGACCACAACGTTCATGTAGCACCCACAAATATAATACTACTAAACTATGAAGTTAAAAGAAGAGAAGAGAATAAACTATTATAAGCCTCCAAGAAACTATTAGAAGCCTCCTCCAAGCGTGATGTGTGTTCCCCCTTCCAAAGTGATGTGTTCTCGTACAAAAATTTGTTAGATATCCTCCAAATTAGCTTCATAATTGCTTTTATACACGTTAGGGGTCTTGGGCCGAAATAACCTTGTCGTAGGCAAACTAGGAGAAACTTCCCGTCACCAGCGCTTAGGGTAGCATGGGAAACTAGCCCTTGCACTGAGATTTTTGAGGTTCTGGAAACTGGGCCACAGGTAGTGCCCCACGCTAGCTACAAATGGTCATATTCTAGTTTTGCTCCTTTTTCCTCTAATCTCACACCTTTCCCCCATATCGCCCCCGAATGATTGCTACACATAAAAAATATCACGAATTAGCATAAATCAATACATTTCACATTCAAATATGTGAAACACGAGTAAAATATGAGACAAATATACATAAAAATATATATACTTTAAGCTAAATATCAACATCCCACACTTAGACCCTTGCTTGTCCTCGAGCAACGGGACTATCAACTACACCCTAACAACGTACATATCACAACTAGAGAGGAGCACTTCAATTATAAACATACACTCTACCCTTGACTATGATCGATATCGGCAATCAAGCACGAACATACAAATTTCACACTCTTCTCGTTTTAAACATGCCCAAGTATAAACATTTCAATTCAATCAATTTAAACAACCTATCTGTAACCATCCTACATCAAGAGCAGACTCGATACTACTAAACACCCTCAATTCGTGCACTTACCCAATAAGAGAAGTTTACAAAATTATCAATCCTTCATGAGATCTTCTGCCCTCACCAACAAACAAAAAAATGAATATAGAATAGTCCACAGATTCAAGTATGCCTTTGAACATAATTTAATGATATCACGCAACTGAACAAAATTTGCTCACTCTCATAAAAAATTGTTCATCTCGTGGTTATACCATAAGCTTGCCGTAGTGTACATCTCTACTAATCTAAGCTAGCCAAATCTAGGATCATTTAGGACTTAAGATTCTAGTGTAGGCTAAGGGACGGGTAGGATATATTTAGGAATAGTGACTAACCCTCCTAAGCACTTTAATACACTACATTCATAGTTCGAACACATATTCTTTTCAACCAATTCACACGCCACAAAGAATATACAACATAGCCCTTTTATTAGTTAAGCACCTCAATACTCCCACTAGCACGGATTTGTAAGATTAGGAGGTGTGTGTTTTTCCACATTATTTGAACTACTATTTCTTTCCTTCTTGTATTTTTTTTCTTTTTTTTTTCTTTTCTCCATACCCTCCATACATTAAGGTTCTTTGTTAGTGACCTTTTTTCCCACAATTTTAGTGTACCTTAAAGGCCCTTCTATGGTTCCACTCGAAAGTTATTCCATAATTACTTACCTTACTTATTTTAGCGACTAAGTGTCTTATGAGGTAAATGTTCAACAATATCAAATTAAGAATAAAGTAGGTACGGTTTGTAATGTTGGTACCAAAGAAAAGGTCTATAGGATCAAAGAGGCCTGCAAAAAATATATATATATGTTTAAGGGACAAGCACATCTATGATCAAGCAAGAAACGCCTACATCTTCTCCTAGACTATCACAATTTTATAATGTTTCATCAATTAACGGGGTAAGCTCTATACTACATAATATAGCACATAAGATCACAAATTCTCACAAATATATTGCACATGACTTAAACAAGGCGATTATTCTAACTCTAAAGTCAAGCAAGCACATATAGTTGAGAAATTTTAAGCAATATTGCACTTCGTAGCATACAAGCATACAAATCAAACAACCAAGAAAATGCATCACAGAGTAGGCTATTTATTTTACTCAAGCATCAAAATTCAAATCAAATGTACGTAAAGACATAGCGCATGACATAGCCTAATGTGTCAGTACCAAACACGTCAATAGGTACCTCAGAGAAACTAAGCTTCTTCCTATCATACTCCCAAAAATAATAAAGTACTCGGTTCGGGCTACAACCTTGAAAAGAACCGATGCCCAAAAAAATAAAGGGATACTACCTAACTATACAAAAAAAATCTTCTTGGTGTTTTGTTAATCGGACTTTAATCCCTCAAGTAAATTATCCAAAAGATCCATCGTCAGGAAAAGTCCAAGCTTTTTCTTATTTTATTTTCTATTCTTACTTTTTGTTATTTTTTATTTATTTTTAATTACAAAAATTACTACACTAAGAAACATTACTACAATTAAGCTAGGACAACACAAAAAATCATCCAGACAATCTCTCGAGAAGAAATCAATAGATTCGTCTAACGAATCGTCTGATACTAGATGAAGAGGTACCCCGAAAAGCAGGAATAGAGGAGGAACAATCCCGCCATTAGAAGAAACCAAAGACAATATCATCCACACTTAAAATTGTGTAATGTCCTCAATGCACACAATAAATAACAAGAGGGTGAAATAGACTTTCTGGTATGCCAAAGGCCGAAACATTAGCAGCTCACGGAATACTCAGATTTCTCCCATATATAATCTCGTGTGTGGGTACCCTATACTTAGTTCTAATCACCTGCTTGCTTTTGCATAATTTCTATTAGCTTTGACTCCATGCTCCTACTCCTACAAAATTCAAAAATAACACTACAAAGATAACACAATAATAAAAAAATTAAACAAAAAAATAAAATTGTATTTCTTCCCAACAAGCGCTTGATTTAACATCGCGGCACAACGTCATCATTTTCACCACTTTTTCCTCCATATTGAGGGTATGAATTGCATCCTAATTCTTCATCAATTTTTCTTTCACGTTCCTGGGCGGTGGTGTAAAAATAAAGGAACCAAGTAATAGATATTGCATCTTGCACTTCTTGGTCTTTAAGTAGGGATGTTGTTTTGTCTCCTTCGCATAGCAAATTTTAGAATATATTCACTTTGTTCCTCATTCATTAACTCCTCTATATGCTCAAATAAATCAATTCCCGTGTCACCAACCAAATATAATGTTAAAAATTGGGTAGAATGAGGTCCAATATGCTCCAACTCTAAATCTACTTCTCTTTTAACATCCTCACTTGCACACTTCCTTAACCTTGACATCATTAAAACTATTAAGATCAAATACTCGAAATTCCTTTTTCTGCTCCACAAGATAGCCACTATACACTAAATATTAGTTGTAGGGCATTTGACGCCTCAATTTTTTATTCAATTGAGCCAGTTGAGCTTGTTCATCTAGCCAAGACTGACTCACAATATATGTTTCTTTAAATTTATCTTCTTGTGGGAACTCACTCTCTTCGTCGAGTTGAGGTTCTTCTTGAAAATTGGCCATTAATTCTTGCATTCTAGCTTGTAGTCCTTTTAATGCTAATGCAGTCTTTTTGTGAATTTCATCTTATTCCTCGGCTACTTGCCTTACCATGTCCATAATACGGCAACATGTTCCACATCATCCACTTCATTGCTCCTATCAAACTCATAAATATTATTAGATATATAATAATAAGGGCTCATGGAAGGATAAAAATAATTAGGACAACCATTCCAATGGCCACCTCGACAACCACACACATTATAATAATTTCACGCAAAAGATTGAGATTTACAATTTTGCCACAAGTGTGGTCCCTCCACAATATGGATAGGGATCACCAAAATAAGAATAATCAATATTTGACCATTTCTCATTCCAAGATGCCATGTCAATAAATATAATAAAATAAATAAATAAATAAAACTTGAATAAATAAAAGTAAAAATCTAATCTAGTAAAATAGTTAATTTCTAAGTTCCCAGCAACGGCGCCAAATACTTGTTTCTCCCAAATGTACACACAAGTATACGTGATTGTACAAGTAATGTAAGATTGTAAGTTGTTAGCCTAAGTGAAGTTTGTTTTGATGATTGACAAAGGAACATAAGCATGAATCAGGTCCATACATAGTGTACACAGACACGGGCAGTTTTGAGTAATGCAAGTGAATGAGATAAGCTTAAGTGGTTATGTCTGATATCTCCTAAACAAAAAGGTTACATAAGTGATAAGAAGAAGTACTCCTTACTCGAAGAGAACTCTATCCTAGATAAGAGAAGAGTTAGAAGTTGAAGATAACTAGCATTCTTCCACCAAGGAAGAGATAGTATTGAAACCCTAGTTATTTCCTATTCTACTAACTCTATATATTTTAGGATTGTGATGACCCGACCCGTCATCATGTGACTTATCACCCCATTATCCCCGTTCTATGCTTTTTAATGTTTCAATATTCATGTTTGGAGAGTTCGAGTCAATTCAGACTAAGTCTGGTTGAAAATGAGACACATAGTCTCTTAGAAGAAGGAATAGTTGGGAAAAGTCAACTGGATGTTGACTTCTAATTTAGAGAGCTCGGAATCAAATTTTGATGATTCGGTCAGTTCCGGGAGGTCATTTATGAGCTAGGAGAACGCTCGAAAATGAATTTGGAGGTCCGGTGTAGTTTTAAGCTTGAAATGGCTAAGGTTGAATTTTGGCGAAATTCGAACGGTAGGTGAGATTTTGATCTGGGTGTCGGAACATAATTTCAACAGTTGCAATAGTTTTGTTAGGTGATTTTAGATACGCCAGCAAATTTTTAGATCATTCGGAAGTCCTATGGTCGGGTTTTTGATCGAATATTGGTTGCAGTAGTTTAAATGAAAACTTAGGCTTGAATTCGCTTGGATTCGGTGATTTCCGTGTTTAAGGGCATGTTTTCAGGATTGGAACAAGTTTATATCATGTTTCGGAGTATGTTGGTGGTTTTCGTTGGGGTCCCAAGGGCATCGGGATGTTTTTGGGAGGTTAAATGGAAGAATTTCAAAGTAATGCGGGTCTGAGATTTTTGGCTTCTGATGTTTTCGCTTCTACGGGCGGGAAACCGCAGAAGCAGATGCGCAGGTGCGAGATATTGCTCGCAGAAGTGAGTTTGGGCCAAGGCAGGTAGCTCCGCAGAAGCGGCTAAGGGCGCGTAGGAGCGGGCTCGCTTCAGGAGCGAAAGGGGGGCATCCGGTGGACTTCCGCGGAAGCGATGCCCTGTTCGCTTATGCGGTCTCGTAGGTGAGAGACCTGGACCGCAGAAGCGGAAACGAATGGTTAAGTATAACGTCGTAGAAGCAACAAATTGGACACAGAAGCGGACTCGCATGTGCGAGTCCAAGTCCGCAGAAGCGGAAATCGCGTATGTAATAAAGAAATCAGAAGGGTGAAATTTCAAAAGTCATAAAAACATTAAGGGCTCGGTTTTGAGAGACGGCTTGGGCGATTTTGAAGAGAAATTCAAGAGGGTTCTTCAGGAAATAAACTAGGGACTCAAATTATGGTTTTGCTTTGATAAATTAAGCATATAACACTTGAAAATGGAAGAATAGGGGTGTATTAATGGGGGAATTTTTGCCTTAAGCCTGGGTTATGATAAAACGTTGATTTGAATGGGCAAACATAGTCCAATTTTGGCAAACTTTATATGTATGGACTCGCATTGATATAAGGATTCCAAAAATATAACTTTCGTAATTTTTCTAGAAGCATACCAAAAGTCAGATTTTGACAACTTTGTGGGCTTTGGTGTAAATCGAGTTATTTCGATTGGGTTATGTCTAATTAGCCTATATGGATGTATTCTCATTTATTTTGAGCAGATTTGGCATCCGAGGGGATTGATTTGAGAGGCAAGCGCAAGGCGGACTAGGACTTCTACTGGATCGAGGTGAGTGGTGGTAGTAAATAATGTGCTGAGGGTTTGAAACCCCGTACTTGCACTATACAGTGATATGTTGAGATGAGACACGCGTTATGTGACGGGCGTGGTGACATTGTGATTGGGGGATTGGACTTGGTCCTTCCCGACTGATAGTTTACTGTGCATTATGACTGTGAATGAGCTTATAATTGTGTAATTGGGATAGTAGCCGTGTTTGGGGCCTTGTGTCGATCTGTAGAAGTATTAGGGAAACTTCTAGAGCTAGGCGACCCTTATATCATGCTCGATACATACACTCAACCATAGTATATCATGATGGATACATACACTCAGCTGTAGTTATAGCTGTAAAGCGCATCCTGAGCCAGTACTAGATGTGTACTTTGAGAGAGACTACCTAGGATGGGATTTCCTGTGCTAGCTGAGTGGGCCTGAGAGGCTAAGTTTATATTGACAGAGATGGGGTCGAGGACCCACTGTGAGGTATTGATGTATATACGGGATCGGGCTGCACGCGCATCATTTATACATATATATACATATATATTGGATCGGGCTGCACGCCGCAACATTATATACACATATATTGGATCGGGCTGCACGCCGCAGCACTATATATATTGGATCGGGCTGCACGCCGCAACACTATATATATTGGTCGGGCTGCACGCCGCAGCAGTATGAGTGAGGACTAGGTTAGTATAGGACCATGGTGAGATAGATGTGGACTGGAAATGGGATTATTCTTTGTAGAGATGACTTACCTGTGAGGTTGCCCTTGGAACTGTTTAGTGATAACATGTGTTCTTATTTTCAGTTATTGTTTATTATTATTGTCACACCTCCTTTTTAAGCACCCGCGAGGGCACGAGGGAGTTTTTCCAATTAAAGGACAATCGAAACAGGATTTATTTAATTAATTCAGAGTCGCCACTTAGGAGATTTATGGTGTCCCAAGTCACCGGTTTGAATCCCGAATCGAGGAAAAGATTGACTTTGTTAAACGGTCTGCGTACCAGAAGTCCAGATAAGGAATTCTGTTAACCCGGGAGAAGGTGTTAGGCATTCCCGAGTTCCGTGGTTCTAGCACGGTCGCTCAACTGTCGTATTTGGCTAAATTATCTGATTTTTTATAACATGTTTTTAATTTATGTGCAAATTTTAATTTTTAACCACTTGTGATTATTGTTGTTTTTTATGAGAATTGCGGCGTCGTGAAAATATACTTTGGACCACACCATACCGGTATGCCTGTGGCCTTTGATACATTTTGACTTCGTCGAGACTTGGATTTGGATCACATAAATGTGCACCCGGGTTTAAGGAGGTAGCATTATTAAATACGCGCCTAAAGATACTAACGCGTTATTATTTTGGGAATGCCGTGAAGCCCGCTAAACGGCACATCCCGGAATCTAAATATTTTATATATACATTTATGAGGGCCCCGCAATTGGTGCATTTTACTTTGGCGAGGCTCGTCTCGCTTATTGTTTAAGGGTTCATTACCCTTTTATTGTTTATTGTTTTTAATGAATTACAACGCAGTGGAAACGTATCTCGAACCACGTTGCACCAGTGCACCCGTGACTTTTGACACGTTTCGACTTCGTTGAGATTTAGATTTGGGTCACATAAATGTGCACCCGCATTTGAGAAGGTTGTATTAGAATACGTGATTAAAGCAACTACGCATTTATTATCTTTGGAGAACACCGTAAAATTCGCTATACGGTTGATCCCGAAGTCTAAGTATTTTTATATATATACATTTATGAGGGCCCCGCAATTTGTGCATTTTACTTTGGCGAGGCTCGTCTCGCTTATTGTTTAAGGGTTCATTACCCTTTTATTGTTTATTGTTTTAAATGAATTACAACGCAGTGGAAACGTATCTCGAACCACGTTGCACCAGTGCACCCGTGACTTTTGACACGTTTCGACTTCGTTGAGATTTAGATTTGGGTCACATAAATGTGCACCCGCATTTGAGAAGGTTGTATTAGAATACGTGATTAAAGCAACTACGCATTTATTATCTTTGGAGAACACCGTAAAATTCGCTATACGGTTGATCCCGAAGTCTAAGTATTTTTATATATATACATTTATGAGGGCCCCGCAATTTGTGCATTTTATTTTTGCGAGGCACACCTCTAATTCTGATTTAAAAGAGAACTACATTTCGCTATATTCATTTAAGAATTAATTCGAGATTATTTAGAACATGTTGCAAACCACGCTACATGAAATGCGCCCGTGGTCCATGACACGCTTTATTTAACCTTGTTCAAAATTGGAGTCGGGTCACATGAAATACACCCCGATTCCTTTATATATTTTAACTCCGTTCGGTTGAGGAATAAGGAACCAATTTCGATAAGGTGACAAAATCATGCTCAACTATAACCAATTCGAGTAAACATACGAGTAGATAACTAAGTGAGCAAATCCAAGACTACGACGAGCAACTACATAAACAACGGAAGCATAACTAGTTGGCGAGCATGTGAAGGATTAGTTATTTTCATTAGCTAATTTCGACACTACAAGACCACCAATAATTGTGAAATTGCATGTTCAACAGAATCATATATTTACAAAAAAAATAATCTGAATCATACGAAACTAAATCAAATGCGAAACGATCCAAAATATTAACGAGAAGAACAATATCGGAAAAGAACATGCACCTTTATTTCTGTATATTTTCAACGTACACAACGAGAAAACGAACCTTTTATGACGATCTCAAACCTCGACCTCTCCGGACAGAACTCGAATCAAACGACGACCTCGACTGAAGTTGTACCTCGTCGGACGACGAACATCGACGGAGGGAGCTGGTGGTTCGCTAGTGGGCGACGGGCTTGGACAGTGCGTATGGTTGCTGTATATTTTCTTTTTTTTGCCGTTTTTTTCTTCTTTGCTCTCTTTTTTTCTGCCGTTTTCCTTCTTCTTTTTTTTCTCTTTTTTCTGCCGTTTCTTTTTCTTTGCTCCTTTTTTCCGTTTTTGCTTCTGTTTCGTTTTCTCCTTTCTCTTTTCTTTGTTTTTCCTTGTTTCTGCCGTTTCTCTTCTTCTTTTCTTTCTTTTTTCTCTTCTTCTTTTCTTTCTTTTTTCTCTTCTGTTTTTGTTTTTCCATCTCGTTTTTTTTCTTTCTTTCTTCTCTCGTTTCTTTCTTTTTGTTTTCAATAGTTTTCGTTTCCTTGTCCTTCAATCCGTTCTCTCTTCTTCTTTTTAAAGAAGAAGAGTATAGTTATTGTTTATTATTATTTTATTTATTTATTTTTTTTTTAAATTTAGCCCCATATTGTTTTTGTCTTTTTCTTTTGTTTTTATCCCTTTGTCTTTTCTTCTTGTCTTTGTTCTTATTCCCCATCCATTATGTATTGTCCCCCTTAGTGTAGTGGACTCGGTTTATTACGAGCTAGGTCCGAAAATTATAAAACCGGGTAGTTTGAACCCGAATATTATTCTTCGCCCGGAACCGAGAATGGTGTTATTTAATTAATCCTAGGTAATCAAAATAACTATAATACTTATAATAAAAATAAAACTATTTTTTTTATATTTTTCAAGTTTAAAATAACTACAAAATGTTAATGAAACTATTTGTTTATTTATTTCATGATTTTCGTTTTTTAATAAAGCTAAAAATATAAAGTACTATTTTTGTATTTTTCAAATTTAAAATGACTACGAAACATTAATAAAACCATATTTT
The DNA here is from genome assembly GCA_032618575.1 of Nicotiana noctiflora. Taxonomy (NCBI): domain Eukaryota; kingdom Viridiplantae; phylum Streptophyta; class Magnoliopsida; order Solanales; family Solanaceae; genus Nicotiana; species Nicotiana noctiflora. The sequence continues at coordinate 66,472 of JASVEL010011629.1, read as the reverse complement.
TGTTATTTTTTATTTTAAGGTAAAAATAAAGTAAAAGAGTCAAAATTAGCTAAGATAGTTTATTTTAGGACTAAATTAAATATTTTACGCTAAAAATATAAAAAATCTCGGGGAGGGTCAAAAATCATGCGTTTACAGCTGCCCCTCTTTGACTGAAAACACAAAGAGTTTTCAGACAAAGAACGACTAGACAAGTGTTTTTTGACCCGACCCTTATTCGGAGGGACTAAACTAAAAGAAGAGGAATGTGACCGAGCCCTTGTATATGAGCTGCCTACATATCCTTGGCTATAAAGGAATCAGGCCACGTGTAGTTCGAAAGTGAGTGAGGAAGGAGTATACCGAGGTGGAGAGCCAGTCGAGGTGTCGTTTCGCCGAGGTTCCGTTCCATCGAAGTTCCGGTCCGTGGTCCTGCTATTACATCAAAAATCAAAACATAGGAAAGACTAACTAAGCCTATTAGCTACTAGTTGCAAGATTCCTATTTATAAGTCTTCTGAAGCTTGATCTTGAGTATTGGTTGGTGCTTCATGCGGACTCTAAATTTGAACCTTGATATTTGCTAGTTGTAGGTACTAGTTCAATCTTCTTCAGCTTTCTGGATCTGGACCAGGTATGCAGTGCTTGTGACCTCGGCCATGTCTTGAGCACACCACATCTTTCATCAACTTCTGCACTTGGATTAACTCCTTGCCTTTTTTCATTGTGACTATCTTCTGTTGATCATCTCGGACTGTTGACTCGCATTCTGGTCGCAAGCTTTTCTTTGTTGCTATCTTGCATTGCACTCTGAAGCGAATTCCCTTACTTTTGATCTTCGAGCTTTTCTCCTTCGAAGTCTAAATCTATCTTTTCTTATCCTTGTTGCCTACCTTCTGATTCGTGCTGGGGATTTCCATTACACTATGTCACTTTCCGATTGTTCACTATCCTTATCAAATCTTGGAACTGAGACGCCGTTCTGCTTTTCTGGTGGGCTTCTGACTTTATCGACAAACTCTAATCATAAATCGCCATTCCATTCTTCAGGCGGGCACCTGATTTCAACAACAACTTCAAAATAATAACTCGCCACTCCATTCTTCAGGCGGGCATCCTGACTTCAACTACAACTTCCAAAATATATCGCCACTCCATTCTTCAGGCGGGCTCCCTGACTTCTACTATAACTTCGAAATAAAATCGCCACTCCATTCTTCAGGCGGGCTCCCTGACTTCTACTATAACTTCGAAATAAAATCGCCACTCCATTCTTCAGGCGGGCCTCCTGACTTCAACTACAACTTCAAAATAAAATCGCCACTCCATTCTTCAGGCGGGCTCCCCGACTTCAACTACAACTTCAAAATAACATCGCCACTCCATTCTTCAGGCGGGTTCCCTGACTTCAACTACAACTTCAAAATAAATCGCCACTCCATTCTTCAGGCGGGCTCCCTGACTTCAACTACATCTTCAAAACTAAATCGCCACTCCATTCTTCAGGCGGGCTCCCTGACTTCAACTACATCTTCAAAACTAAATCGCCACTCCATTCTTCAGGCGGGCTCCCTGACTTCAACTACATCTTCAAAACCAGATTGCCACTCCATTCTTCAGGCGGGCTCCCTGACTTCAACTACACTTCACAATACATCGCCACTCCATTCTTCAGGCGGGCTCCCCTGACTTCAACCACAACTTCAAAATAAAATCGCCACTCCATTCTTCAGGCGGGCTCCCTGACTTCCACTACAACTTCAAAACTAAATCGCCACTCCATTCTTCAGGCGGGCTCCCTGACTTCAACTACATCTTCAAAACCAAATTGCCACTCCATTCTTCAGGCGGGCTCCCTGACTTCAACTACACTTCACAATACATCGCCACTCCATTCTTCAGGCGGGCGCCCTGACTTCAACTACAACTTCAAAATAAAATCGCCACTCCATTCTTCAGGCGGGCTCCCTGACTTCAACCACAACTTCAAAATAAAATCGCCACTCCATTCTTCAGGCGGGCTCCCTGACTTCCACTACAACTTCAAAACTAAATCGCCACTCCATTCTTCAGGCGGGCTCCCTGACTTCAACTACATCTTCAAAACCAAATTGCCACTCCATTCTTCAGGCGGGCTCCCTGACTTCAACTACACTTCACAATACATCGCCACTCCATTCTTCAGGCGGGCGCCCTGACTTCAACTACAACTTCAAAATAAAATCGCCACTCCATTCTTCAGGCGGGCTCCCTGACTTCAACCACAACTTCAAAATAAAATCGCCACTCCATTCTTCAGGCGGGCTCCCTGACTTCCACTACAACTTCAAAATAAATCGCCACTCCATTCTTCAGGCGGGCTCCCTGACTTCAACAATAAACTTTGAACTTCATCCTATCCATATCGTCTTCCTTTGCTTCCTGCATCACCTCTTAAACCATCCCTTCTCCTAAATTACCTTGTTCTGGAACTACTTTCCTCCTAGGTCGTGTTGTTTTCCCTCCTGCTGGGGACATCTTTAGAATTGTTTACTTGTCTGCTGAGGAAAATGATGCTGGGAACATTTTCCTTCATTCCCTCCCTTCCTTTGACTCATGCGCTTGAATTTGCGTTGGGATCTCTTGTAGCAACTCTCTGCTTTATGGTGGGTTATTGGTTTCAAGACCTGCAATGTAAAGACTGAAGACATGCCTCTTGTTATACAGGTAGGCGCCTGTTTTTGTTAGCAACTTTTGAATTTAAAATGCATGCTGGCAATAATTTACAAAATATGCAAAGGACAATGTAAAAATAAAACGAACGTAAAATATCCTATTCGAGGGCGGATAGTCCCATCGTATTCTATTCGAGGGCGAATACTCCCATTGTATCCTATTCGAGGGTGAATACTCTCATTGTATCCTATTCGAGGGCGAATACTCTCATTGTATCCTATTCGAGGGCGAATACTCCCATTGTATCCTATTCGAGGGCGAATACTCCCATTGTATCCTATTCGAGGGCGAATACTCCCATTGTATCCTATTCGAGGGCGAATACTCCCATTGTATCCTATTCGAGGGCGAATACTCCCATTGTATCCTATTCGAGGGCGAATACTCCCATTGTATCCTATTCGAGGGCGAATACTCCCATTGTATCCTATTCAAGGGCGAATACTCCCATTGTATCCTATTCGAGGGCGAATACTCCCATTGTATCCTATTCGAGGGCGAATACTCCCATTGTATCCTATTCGAGGGCGGATACTCCCATCGTATTCTATTCGAGGGCGAATACTCCCATGATATCAATGTATGAAAGTGAATAAACCTGAGACGTCCTGTTCGAAGGTGGACAAACCTGAAACATCCTATTTGAAGGTGGACAAACCCGACATGTCATCTTGAATTGCCTTCCTCGTTTCTCCGAGAAAATTTTCAACAACGGCAGAAAATTTTCTGCCCCAGTATTGGTGTTCTTCCTTGTGGCATGACTTTCTGCTATCAATAGCATTTTCTTTCCCTGTTTCAAATCAAAGAAAATTTGTTAGTTCAAAACATTGTGAGCGGTTGTGCCGCTCCTGTGGGGTGGTTTTTCCTTTTCCCATTTTCCTCGCTCGGGATTCCCAAAACTTGTTGGGGAATGATTTCATTTGTTGGAGATGATATTCCTGCTGGGGATGGGTTTTTCCATTTATCCCTTCCCCGTTCTGTGTTTCTCAACTTGCTTGGGGGTTATTTTGTTGAAGATGAGATTTCCTTTCTTCCTTTACCACTCTGTGTTGTCCGACCACCTCGGAACTTGCTCAAGATAACACTGCCGGTAGATTTTCATTTCCTCAAAATTGGTGTTTCACTCTTCTTGAAGGTTGTTGAGGATGACACTGGTTCGAAAACCATTTCCCTTAAGACTTTCCTTCTTCCCCAAGTGGGTATTGACTTCCAGAAAATTTTCAAACTGAAAAGAAAATTTTCTGCCCAGTTTAATAATCTTCTTCGCACCCTACTTCTCTGCCGTCAATGGCATTTCCTTGCTTTGCATAATAATTGGAAAGTTGGTGGCAAGTTTTGAAGTCATTTCTCACTTGTTCGACTAGACAGACTTTGATGGGGAATTTTTGATAAAAATGAGAAAGATAAAAAGAAACAAAATAGAAGACAAAGGAAAAAGAAAATGACTCTCTAGCAAGAAATATCTATAAAAACTTATCAAACGCGAATACCAACTCTACTGGTCATGACATGCACATATGGCCTATCCTCCGTCGTTAATTGCCTTTCACGATTTCTGTCTCGTGATTTCCATCTGATTATCACCTTTATTCGACTTGTAGTGCCCGAAGGGTTTTCACTTTCAAGCCTCTCTCATTTTGATTTTCTCTCGGCTTTCGTCGTCTTATGGTGCCTGTGAAGGTTTTCACCGGTAAGACTCTCTCACTTGCATCACTTTTAGCTGGGGATTGGGGTGTCACTGCCAAGACTCTCTCGTATTTACTTTCTGCTGAGAATCAGCGTCTTTTCTGCTGAGAATCAACGTGTTATATTATGATAGGACTCTATCCCTCGCCTGACGCGGCATCTTTTGAAGACTGATCGGAAGGTCTTTCTTTGGACCGTAATGTGGGATTTGGATAGGGCTAGAAATAAAGGGTATTGAAGGCTCAAAACAAAATCAATTTTGGGTTCAAAATTTACAACCTTCGGACCTAAATTTATTTACAATAAACACAATTTTTCTTTGCCCCGATTTTTTTACTTGGGGATTCTTATTTCTTTATTTACACTATGACCGAGCTGTGAAGCGCCTACGTATCCTCTTTAAGGAATCAGGTCAAACGTAGTTCCCAATTCCTTCTTTTCATTTTTTGTTCATCATTTTTTCATTTTTTTTTCTTTTCTTTTTCCGTTCCTTTTTGGTTGTTTTTGTTTTTTTTCTCTTTTTCTTTCTTTATCTTCCCCATTTGTGTTTCTAATTTTGGTACCGATTCCGAAGGAGGGGTATGAAAGAAATCAAAATAAGGCTCAAAGGGTTAACGAAGGATAAAGTGTTTGGGTAGCAGAACAAAATGCCTTCGTCATTCCAATCTTCAAAACATGCCAAGTACAAACAACATATTCACGACATCTTCTGGTTGTGCTAGGAGTGATAACCATATCGTCCATTCGCCTTTTTCATCCGTCATTTTAAAGTATTGCTGGACGACACTTCCATTTCAGTATCACGAGCGAACCCCATGTGAGCATGGCCATTTTGCCCTTAAGGCTTTCTTTGTATTTTACCCGCCCCAAATTTCACGTGACTCGGGTTCCAAATAATCTCAAATCATTATTTCTTTTAAAATGCCATGATTATCTTCCAATTCCTTCATGATTAACTTTTAAGATGAGGCCACAATTATGCGTGCATGTCATGTCACTAGTGTTGACAGAAAAATGACTATAAAGAAGAAAGACTTAAATCAAAGAGAAATGACTCGAAATAATGGCAAACAAGAGAGTTGCATTAGACGAACTAGAAATGAATTAATACAACAAAACAAACACAATAAACTGGGGTACACCCTTGGAACAAACCTACACAATACTAAATGAGGTATTACGACCAATAGAAAACTGGACAAAATAGAACGATAAAAGGGTTTGAGTTACATGACAATATCCTGATTACAACCCTGAAATAATCTGGACGACAGAAATGACAACAAAATAAGCCACCAAAAATTCCATTATGGTTGACCAAGAAATGGAGAGTCTTCCCGATTACCAAGCACGATATTTTGGCCACTGAGCTTCGTATCAATATTACCAAGGCCACTTATTTGCTTCGACATTTTCAGCTGTAGTCAATACATCCCCACAAAGCGTCCATTATGGCTTGCAGGTAAAGGACTCTATGCGATATTCTTGGTGTCACTATCTTGGGTCATAATAAGGTTTTCCTGGATCTTCTGTTTCCGTTTCACCACAAACCAACCACCTCAATTCTCAACAATTCAAAATAAAATATGGTAAAAATGGAATCAGTCAATCCTTATCAATATTTTTTGCTAACTTTTTTTTTCTTTTTTTTTTTCCTTTTTTTTTCATTTTTTTTTCTTCATATATATACATATACAGTTGTGGTCGAATCTTATGGAGATTGCCTACGTATCATGACCCCGCATGAATCGGACCGAGCGTAGTTCTTGCAAATTAATGCAAGAAATAAAGAGATGTTCATTTGATTATTGTTTTTTTCTGAATAAAAATTGTACAAGCCAACTCCAACTACAAACTTGTGTAGGAGATTTCTACAAGAATAAGAATATTTTTGGTGTCACTTGTGACTATTTCTACAAAATTGGCCACATAATGGCTTATTTGACAAAATGGCTATTTTTTGCAAAATTTATTTAAGAAAGATAGAACTTGAATTTTCTTTTTTTTTCTGTGGCTCATGGGGCATCGTTCGGCATCACCATAGACCAACACAAAACTATTTTTTCCTAAATTGGCCATGTAATGGCTTATTTAGACAAAGTGGCTCTTTTTGCAAAATTTTATGTAAGAAGATGCAAATTCAAAATTTTATCCTGGGGCCTATGGGGCATCGTTCAGCACCGACACAGGCCAACACAAGACTGAGAAAGTTCAAATGCAAAAATGTAGCTATTTCGGTAAAATTTCGGCCATGTAATGGCTTGTTTGATAAAGTGGTTATTTTTGTAAAGTTGAGTGATGACTCAAAACATTGATTTTTGCGGATACAGCCTTTCGACATTTCCGCGAGGGAATATGTCAAGGCTATGTCCAAAATTATTTTAAAAAAATCTAAAGTGGCTATTCTTGCAAAAACAGCCTTCCGGCGTCTTTTTGAGGGACGTTCGGCTTATTTTGAGCAAGAATAGCATCACCCAACTTATTTATAACAAAATTAAAAATTTGACATTTTTTTATTTTATTTTTATTTTTTTGCAAACGGGGTGTGAACCCGAACTTGATTTTGCGGCTATGGCCTTGCAACATTTCCACAAGGAATATTTCAAGGCTGTGCCCGCAAATTAAAAATGATTCAAAGTGGCTATTTTTGCAAAAAACAGCCTTCCGGCGTCCTTTCAGAACATTCGGCTATTTGCAAAAACGGCATCACTTTGATTTTATTGAAAACTAAAACTTCGACATTTTTTTTTAATTTTTTGAAGGGGTGGTTGGACCCGATGAGGGTTGCCTACGTATCCCACCTAATGGGGAGAATCAAACCAGCGTAGTTCGGTCAGGATTAGTTGACCAATTATTTCAACAAAATTGTTCCACCTATTTTTCAAATTTTCTTTTCAAACCTTCGACAGCGTTTCGTCGACATTTCGATATTTTCTATTCTAAAATTTCCTCTCTTTTTGTTTTTCAAGAATTTAGCCCGTAATAATCTAGAACAAATAAATGCAACATATAAGATGCTCGGTCTTTTGATTACCGGGTCACCTGTCCTAGACGGACTCAACCCCTGTGTTGAGTCCCCTAAGTCAGATATGATGCAAATAAACGTCCTAAATCTAGGCTCAATATCCTGATTTTTTTTTTGATACTAGACTGTGTACCCGAGCAGACAACTCGGATTGAGGAGGGGGCTACGTACCGGGGACCCGCGGGATCGTCCGGCTTTGTAACTTATCCCGCCTCTTTTCTTATTTTTGGTATTGACACTAACAGAAAGGGGAGTCTCAACCAGTAAGCACATCCCCGGGGGTAAGAAGAGAAGGGTTTTCGGCACAGTTTTATATACAGTTCACGCAATATCAAAGCGGTAAACATATAGCAGTTTTTATATACAGTGCAACTAGTATCAAAGCGGTAAACATGTAGCACATTAATCAAAACATATAATGAAATCAGATATAAGCAAAAATAGCAATTTTACTGAGCTCGAATTCTTAAACCCCGAACCGAAGTTCCGGGTTACTTGTCCCCAGCAGAGTCGCCAGAGCTGTCACACCTCCCTTTTTCACCACACATAACGTATAAATGTAACCAATTAAAGGACAATCGAAACGGGATTTATTTAATTAATTCAGAGTCGCCACTTAGGAGATTTATGGTGTCCCAAGTCACCGGTTTGAATCCCGAATCGAGGAAAAGATTGACTTTGTTAAACAATCTGTGTACCAGAAATCCAGATAAGGAATTCTGTTAACCCGGGAGAAGGTGTTAGGCATTCCCGAGTTCCGTGGTTCTAGCACGGTCGCTCAACTGTCGTATTTGGCTAAATTATCTGATTTTTTATAACATGTTTTTAATTTATGTGCAAATTTTAATTTTTAACCACTTGTGATTATTGTTGTTTTTTATGAGAATTGCGGCGTCGTGAAAATATACTTTGGACCACACCATACCGGTATGCCTGTGGCCTTTGATACATTTTGACTTCGCCGAGACTTGGATTTGGATCACATAAATGTGCACCCGGGTTTAAGGAGATAGCATTATTAAATACGCGCCTAAAGATACTACCGCGTTATTATTTTGGGAATGTCGTGAAGCCCGCTAAACGGCACATCCCGGAATCTAAATATTTTATATATACATTTATGAGGACCCCGCAATTTGTGCATTTTACTTTGGCGAGGCTCGTCTCGCTTATTGTTTAAGGGTTCATTACCCTTTTATTGTTTATTGTTTTAAATGAATTACAACGCAGTGGAAACGTATCTCGAACCACGTTGCACCAGTGCACCCGTGACTTTTGGCACGTTTCGACTTCGTTGAGATTTAGATTTGGGTCACATAAATGTGCACCCGCATTTGAGAAGGTTGTATTAGAATACGTGATTAAAGCAACTACGCATTTATTATCTTTGGAGAACACCGTAAAATTCGTTATACGGTTGATCCCGAAGTCTAAGTATTTTTATATATATACATTTATGAGGGCCCCGCAATTTGTGCATTTTACTTTGGCGAGGCTCGTCTCGCTTATTGTTTAAGGGTTCATTACCCTTTTATTGTTTATTGTTTTAAATGAATTACAACGCAGTGGAAACGTATCTCGAACCACGTTGCACCAGTGCACCCGTGACTTTTGACACGTTTCGACTTCGTTGAGATTTAGATTTGGGTCACATAAATGTGCACCGCATTTGAGAAGGTTGTATTAGAATACGTGATTAAAGCAACTACGCATTTATTATCTTTGGAGAACACCGTAAAATTCGCTATACGGTTGATCCCGAAGTCTAAGTATTTTTATATATATACATTTATGAGGGCCCCGCAGTTTGTGCATTTTATTTTTGCGAGGTACACCTCTAACTCTGATTTAAAAGAGAACTACATTTCGCTATATTCATTTAAGAATTAATTCGAGATTATTTAGAACATGTGGCAAACCACGCTACATGAAATGCGCCCGATGTCCATGACACGCTTTATTTAACCTTGTTCAAAATTGGAGTCGGGTCACATGAAATACACCCCCGATTCCTTTAATCTAATTCCGCCGTTCGGTTGATGAATAAGGAACCAATTTCGATAAGGTGACAAAATCATGCTCAACTATAACCAATTCGAGTAAACATGCGAGTAGATAACTAAGTGAGCAAATTCAAGACTACGACGAGCAACTACATAAACAACGGAAGCATAACTAGTTGGCGAGCATGTGAAGGATTAGTTATTTTCATTATCTAATTTCGACACTACAAGACCACCAATAATTGTGAAATTGCATGTTCAACAGAATCATATATTTACAAAAAAAATAATCTGAATCATACGAAACTAAATCAAATGCGAAACGATCCAAAATATTAACGAGAAGAACAATATCGGAAAAGAACATGCACCTTTATTTATGCATATTTTCAACGTACACAACGAGAAAACGAACCTTTTATGACGATCTCAAACCTCGACCTCTCCGGACAGAACTCGACTCAAACGACGACCTCGACTGAAGTTGTACCTCGTAGGACGACGAACATCGACGGAGGGAGCTGGTGGTTCGCTAGTGTGCGACGGGCTTCGACTGTGCGTATGGTTGCTGTATATTTTCTTTTTTTTGCCGTTTTTTTCTTCTTTGCTCTCTTTTTTTCTGCCGTTTTCCTTCTTCTTTTTTTTCTCTTTTTTCTGCCGTTTCTTTTTCTTTGCTCCTTTTTTCCGTTTTTGCTTCTGTTTCGTTTTCTCCTTTCTCTTTTCTTTGTTTTTCCTTGTTTCTGCCGTTTCTCTTCTTCTTTTCTTTCTTTTTTCTCTTCTTCTTTTCTTTCTTTTTTCTCTTCTGTTTTTGTTTTTCCATCTCGTTTTTTTTCTTTCTTTCTTCTCTCGTTTCTTTCTTTTTGTTTTCAATAGTTTTCGTTTCCTTGTCCTTCAATCCGTTCTCTCTTCTTCTTTTTAAAGAAGAAGAGTATAGTATTTTTTATTTTATTTATTTATTTATTATTATTTTTTTTTAAATAAGCTCCATGCCTTTTTTTGTTTTTTTCTTCTTGTTTTTATCCCTTTGTCTTTTTCTTCTTGTCTTTTTCCTTATTCCCCATCCATTATGTATTGTCCCCCTTAGTGTAGTGGACTCGGTTTATTACGGGCTAGGTCCGAAAATTATAAAACCGGGTGGTTTGAACCCGAATATTATTCTTCGCCCGGAACCGAGAATGAGAACACGGTGTTATTAATTAATCACTACGTAAGAAAAAATAACTACAAGACTAATAATTAAAACAAAGTTATTTTTTTTTATATTTTTCTTTCAAAATTAAAGTAACCCCAAAATGTTAATGAAACTATTTGTTTATTTATTTCATGATTTTCGTTTTTTAATAAAGCTAAAAATTTAAAGTACTATTTTTGTATTTTTCAAATTTAAAATGACTACGAAACATTAATAAAACCATATTTTTGTTATTTTTTATTTTAAGGTAAAAATAAAGTAAAAGAGTCAAAATTAGCTAAGATAGTTGTATTAGGACTAAATTAAATATTTTACGCTAAAAATATAAAAAATCTCGGGAAGGGTCAAAAATCACGCGTTTACAGCTGCCCCTCTTTGACTGAAAACACAAAGAGCACTCCCTTGCACTTTTTGCGCAGATTCATAGGTGCCAGAGAGCAGTTGAGCTGTCGCAACTACTTATTCATTACTATCCCGTAAAGACTTCGAGGTAGCTGCCGACGTCCGCAGGACCTGATATCTCCCTCTTATCATTTTGTTGTTTTCATTTTGCCTAGACTTGTATTGTGTAGGACGTTTCGTTGTAAAGGCTCTGACTTATGACACCACGATTTGGTTGGGGCCGTATTTTGTGTGCTTCTACTTCTACGCATATTATTTTGATATGAAAACATGCTATTAAGTTTAATTGATCATCTGTAATTAATAATTGGCTGGTTTCAAATGGATAATATGGTCGGGCTTGCCTAACAATGTGTTGGGCGCCATCACGACCGGGGTTTGGGTCATGACAAGTTGATATCAGAGCCTAGGTTAACAGGTCTCGCGAGTCATGAGCCGGTTTAGTAGAGTCTCGCGGATTGGTATGGGGATGCCTATACTTATCCTCGGGGGGCTTCCAACCTTTTAGGAAAGTTTCAATTCTTGAAATTCTTGTCATGCAATTTTGTTAATTCAAAACTGAATTTTGATATTCTATTCTCTCGCACATGGCAAGAACTCGAGCTTCCGGACGAGGTGGATGACCACCATTACCACCTACTAGAGGCCGTGGACGCGGCCATGGTCGTGGCAGGGGTAGGCCAGCTGAGGCAGTGCTAGCTGACCCACAGCCTCCAGTTGCTGAGGCTCCAGCAGTACCAGTTCAGGCACCAGTTGTGCCCATTATTATTCCGGATCTACAGGAGACCCTAGCTCAGAAATCATTGGTTTGCACTGGCCTGGCACAGGCAGTTTTAGCTTCCAGAGCAGCAGCTACATCAGGGATCGGGGGTGGTTATCAGACCCCCGCAGCTCGCACTCTAGAGCTAACAGTGCAGGGCTTGCAGACACCTGAGGCTCCTACAGTTCAGCCAGTGGTCCCAGTACAGCCAGCTGTTCAGGTTCAGGGAGACAGGGTCCCAGCTATGACAGACGACGAGCAGCGTCGTCTCAATAGGTTCAACAGATTATCTCCTCCTGTTTTCAGTGGTGCTCCGGGCGAGGACGCCCAAGGTTTTCTGGACAAATGTCGTTGGATGCTCCGTACGGTAGGTATCTTGGAGTCCAGCGGTGTATCCTTTACTACCTTCCAGTTCCAGTGACCAGACTTCGCTTGGTGGGAGGCTTATGAGCGCCGTAGACCGGCAGTGGAAGCACCATTATCATGGCCAGAGTTCTCCACTATATTCTTGGAGAAGTGGGTGCCTTGATATGTAGATAGTTTGAGGGACTCCGCCAGGGAGACATGTCAGTATCGGAGTATGAGATCAGATTCACAGAGTTATTCAGATATGCACCGTGGTTGGTTCCTGCCGACCGGGAGAGGATTGGACGCTTTGTTGATGGCCTTATTTATCCTATCCGTATTATGATGACCCGAGAGAGGGTTTTGAGCTACAGATTTGAGGATGATGTGGATATCGCTCGCTACATAGAGACAGATCGTCGCAGAGAGCGAGATGAGAGGGAGGCCAAGAGGCCTCGAGGATCAGCTAGTTCTAGTGGCACTCAGACCAGAGGCCAGGGTCAGCAGAGCCGAGGTCGCTCTTTCAGGTCTTCACAGTCGGCCCGCTCAGATCACCATGGGTCATCTTCTAGCCGTGGTTATCAGGGTTCACACCAGAGCCAGCCATCTCTCAGCGCTATGCCAGCATAGAGTTTTTCACAGGCTCCATCTGTCCAGGGTTCTTCTCGGCCTAGTACATCAGCTGGACACTCCGGTGCTAGGGGTCCTCATCAGTCCCAGCCCCCAGCACCTGGGAGTTATTTCAAGTACGGAGAGTTTGGGCACATCCACAGAGAGTGTACCCGTTTTGTTCATAGGCCATATCAGCAGAGGGGGAAGCCCTTATCATCTGGTCATTCTACTTCAGCACCTGCCCCACCAGCTAGGGGTGAGGGTTAGGTAGCTAGGGGTCGCCCTCGAGGGGGAGGCTGATCAGGCGGACATGCTAGATGTTATGCTCTACAGGGTCGATCTGAGGCAATTGCTTCTGATGCTGTCATTACAAGTATTATTTTAGTCTGCCACAGAGATACCTCAGTATTGTTTGATCCTGGTTCTACTTATTCTTATGTATCTACATATTTTGCTCCTTATTTAGGCACGACTCGAGGGTGTCTTGCGTTGCCCGTGCATGTATCTACCCCGGTGGGTGATACTATTGTTGTGGACCATGTATATCGATCTTGTCTAGTCACTATTAGGGGTCTGGAGACCCGAGTAGACCTATTTCTTCTCAGCAAGATCGATTTTAATGTTATATTAGGCATGTATTGGCTATCTCCATGTCATGATATTCTGGACTGTCATGCCAAGACAGTCACTTTGGCTATGCCGGGCATTCCGAGGATCGAGTGGCGAGGCCTAAAGGATGTCTTTCTTATTTGGAATTTGTGAGGGAGGTCGGAGTTGAGACTCCCAGTATTGATTTTGTCCCCATTGTGCGGGACTTTTCTGATGCATTTCCCTCATACCTGTCGGGCATGCCGCCGGACAGGGATATTGATTTTGGGATCGATTTGGTGCCAGGCACTCAGCCTATTTCTATTCCCCCATATCGTATAGCACCAGCTGAGCTGAAAGAATTGAAGGAACAGCTCCAGGAACTCCTAGATAAGGGGTTTATTCGGCCGAGTGTGTCACTGTGGGGTGTACCGGTCTTGTTCGTTAAGAAGAAGGATGGCTCTATGAGGATGTGTATTGACTACAAGCAGCTGAACAGGGTAACAGTGAAGAACATGTATCCTCTACCTCGCATTGATGATTTATTTGATTAGCTCCAAGGAGATAGGGTATTCTCGAAGATTGATCTTCGTTCAGGCTACCACCAGCTAAAGATTAGAGAGTCTGATATTATGAAGATAGCCTTCAGGACGGGGTATGGGTACTATGAGTTTCTTGTGATGTCTTTTGGGCTAACCAATGCCCCAGCCGCATTTATGCTTCTGATGAACAGTGTATTTCGGGCATATTTGGACTCTTTCGTGATTGTGTTCATAGATGATATCCTGGTGTACTCTCGTAGCCAAGAGGAGCATGCTCAGCATCTTAGAGTTGTATTGCAGAGGTTTTGGGAGGAGAAATAGTATGCCAAGTTCTCCAAGTGTGAGTTCTGGCTTGAGTCCGTAGCATTCTTAGGACACGTGGTGTCTAGTGATAGTATTCAGGTTGATACGAGGAAGGTAGAGGCAGTGCAGAGTTGGCCCAGACCGACCTCAGCTACTGAGATTCATAGCTTCCTAGGATTGGCAGGGTATTATCGCCGATTTGTTCAAGGATTCTCTTCTATTTCTTCACCCTTGACTAGATTGACTCATAAGGGTGCTCTTTTCGTATGGTTCGAGGAGTGCGAGGAGAGCTTTCAGAAGCTTAAGACAACACTGACCACAGCACCAGTCTTGATACTGTCGTCAGCTTCAGATCCTTATACTGTGTATTGTGATGCCTCGGGAGTTGGCAATGGTTGTGTATTAATGCAGGAGGGTAGATTAATTACTTATGCTTCTCGCCAGTTGAAGCCCCATGAGAAGAACTACCCTGTACATGATTTGGAGCTAGCAGCCATAGTTCACGCTCTGAAGATTTGGAGACATTACATGTATGGTGTCTCTTGTGAGGTGTATACATATCATCGCAGTCTTCAGCATCTATTCAGACAGAGGGACCTTAATTTGAGACAACGGAGGTGGCTGGAGTTGCTTAAGGATTATGACATCACTATATTATATCATCCGGGAAGGCCAATGTTGTGGCCGATGCTTTGAGCCAAAAGGCAATCAGTATGGGCATCCTACCTTATATTCCAGTTGGGGAGAGACCATTTGCATGTGATGTTCAGGCTCTAGCCAATCGGCTAGTGAGGTTGGATATTTTTGAGCCGAGCCGAGTGTTGGCTTGTGTTGTTTCTCAGTCTTCTTTATATGATCGCATCAGAGAGCGTCACTATGATGACCCACATTTGCTTGTCCTTAAGGACAAAGTTCTACACAATGATGCTAGGGATGTGACTATTGATAGTGATGGTGTTCTAAGGATGCGGGGCCGTATCTGCGTGCCCAATGTAGATGGCCTTCGAGATTTGATACTAGAGGAGGCTCACAGCTCGCGGTACTCCATTCATCCAGGTGCCGCAAAGATGTACCAAGACTTGAGACAGCATTACTGGTGGAGAAGGATGAAGATGGATATTGTTAGGCATGTAGCCAAGTGCCTCAACTTGTCAACGGGTCAAGTATGAGCATCAGAGGCCTGGTGGTGTATTCCAGAGGATTGAGCTTCCCGAGTGGAAGTGGGAGAGGATTACCATGGATTTTGTTACTCGACTTCGGGTGACTCGGAAGAAGTTTGATGCTATTTGGGTTATTGTTGATAAGCTGACCAAGTCAGCACATTTCATTCATGTTGTACTACATACTCATCAGAGCGGTTAGTAGTGATCTTTATTCGAGAGATTGTCAAGTTGCATGGGGTCCCAGTGTCTATCATATTTGACAGAGGCACTCAGTTTACTTCTCAGTTCTGGGGAGCATTTCAGCAGGAGCTAGGTAAGCGGGTTGAGTTGAGCACCGCGTTCCATCCTCAGACAGACGGACAGTCTGAGCGCACTATTCAGATCCTGGAGGATATGTTGCATGCATGTGTGATTAATTTTGGAGGTTCATGGGATGAGTTCTTTCCACTTAATGAGTTTGCCTACAACAACAGTTATCAGTCGAGTATTCAGATGGCCCCGTACGAGGCATTGTATGGTAGACGGTGTAGATCTCCCGTGGGATGGTTTGAGCCTGGTGAGGCTAGGTTGATAGGGACTGAGTTAGTTCCGGATGCTACGGATAGAGTGATGTTGATTCAGGAAAGGCTTCACACAGCACAGTCATACCAGAAGAGTTATGCGGACCGTAGGGTTCGAGAGTTGTCTTTCATGGTTGGTGATAGGGTATTGCTGCCCATGAAGGGTGTCATACTGTTCAGGAAGAAGGGGAAGCTAAGTCCCAGGTACATTGGTCATTTTGAGATATTTAGGAGGATTGGATAGATGGCATATGAGCTGGCCTTAGCACCCAGCTAATCCAGTGTTCCTCCAGTATTTCATGTGTCTATGCTCTGGAAGTATATCGGGGATCCATCTCATGTGCTGGATTTCAGTACGATTCAGCTTGATGGTGATCTATCTTATGATGTGGAGCCAGTAGCTATTCTGGGTAGACAGGTTTGAAAGTTGAGGTCCAAGGACATTGCGTTAATCAAGGTGCAGTGGAGAGGCCGGCCCGTGGAGGAGGCTACTTGAGAGGTCGAGCATGAGATGCAGAGCAGATATCCTCACCTATTTGAGTCCCCAGGTATGTTCCTTGACCCGCTCGAGGACGAGCGTTTTCTTAAGTTGGGGAGAATGTGATGACCCGAACCGTCATCATGTGAGTTATCACCCCGTTATCCCCATTATATGCTTGTAAATGTTTTAATATGCATGTTTGGTGAGTTCGAGTCAATTCGGACTAAGTTTGGTTGAAAATGAGAAATATAGTCTCTTAGAAGAAGGAATAGATGGGAAAAGTCAACTGGATGTTGACTTGTGAGTTAGAGAGCTCGAAATTGAATTCTGATGATTTGGTCAGCTCCGGGAGGTCATTAATGAGCTATGAGAGCGATTGGAAGTGAATTTGGAGGTCCGATGTAGTTTTAAGCTTGAAATGGCTAAGGTTAAATTTTAGTGAAATACAAACGGTAGGTGAGATTTTGATCTGAGTGTCAGAACGGAATTTCGACAGTTGCAATAGCTCTGTTAGGTGATTTTGGATATGGCCACAAATTTTCAGGTCATTCGGAAGTCGTTTGGTCGGGTTTTTGATCGAATGTTGGTTGCAGAAGTTTAAATGAAAACTTATGCTTGAATTCGCTTGGATTCGGTGATTTTCGTGTTTAAGGGCGTGTTTTTAGGATTGGAACAAGTTTGTATCGTCTTTTGGAGTATGTTGGTGGTTTTCGTTGGGGTCCCGGGGGCCTCGGGATATTTCTTGGAGGTTAAACGGAAGAATTTCAAAGTAACGCGGGTCTGAGATTTTTGGATTCTGGTGTTTTCGCTTCTGCAGGTGGGAAACCGCAGAAGTGGATGCGCAGGTGTGAAATATTGCTCGTAGAAGTGAGTTTGGGCCAAGGTAGGCAGCTCCATAGAAGCGGATAAGTGCGCGCAGGAGCGGGCTCGTAGAAGCGAGCCCATGATCTCAGGAGCGGAAGGGGGGCAGCCGGTGGACTTCCGTAGAAGCGATGCCATGTTCGCTTATGCAGTCTCGCAGGTGCGAGACCTAGACCGCAGAAGCGAAAATGGACGGTTAAGTATAACGTCGCAGAAGTGATGAATTGGACGCAGAAGCGGACTCGCAGGTGCGAGTCCAAGACCGCAGAAGCGGAAATCGCGTATGTAATAAAGAAATCAGAAGGGTGAAATTTCATAAGTCATAAAAACATTTAGGTTTGAGAGACGGCTTGGGAGATTTTGAAAAGAAATTCAAGAGGGTTCTTCAGGTAATCAACTAGGGACTCAAATTATGGTTTTGCATTGATAAATTAAGCATTTAACACTTGAAAATAGAGGTATGGGGGTGTATTAATGGGGGGGATTTTTGCCCTAAGCCTGGGTTATGATAAAACGTTGATTTGAATGGGCAAACGGAGTCCGATTTTGGAAAACTTTATACGTATGGACTCGTGTTGAGATAAGGATTCAAAAAATATAACTTTCGTAATTTTTTGAGAAGCATACCAAAAGTCAGATTTTGACAACTTTGTGGGTTTTGGTGTAAATCGAGTTATTCCGATTGGGTTATGTCTAATTAGCCTATATTGATGTATTCTCATTGATTTTGAGCAGATTTGGCATCCGAGGGGATTGATTTTCGAGGGAAGCGCAAGGCGGACTAGGAGTTCTACCGGATCGAGGTGAGTGGTGGTAGTAAATAATGTACTGAGGGTTTGAAACCCCGTACTTGCACTATACAGTGCTATGTTGAGATGAGACACACGTTATGTGACGGGCATGGTGACATTGTGATTGGGGGATTGGACTTGGTCCTTCCCGACTGATAGTTTACTGTGCATTATGACTGTGAATGAGCTTATAACTGTGTAATTGGGATAGTAGCCGTGTTTGGGGTCTTGTGCCGATCTGTAGAAGTATTAGGAAAACCTGTAGAGCTAGGCGGCCCTTATATCATGCTGGATACATACACTCATACGTAGTATATCATGTTGGATACATACACTCAGCCGTAGTTATAGCTGTAAAGCGCATCATGAGCCCGTACTAGATGTGTACTTTAATAGAGACTACCTAGGGTGGGATTCCCTGTGCTCGCTGAGTGGGCCTGAGAGGCTAAGTCTATATTGACTGAGATGGGGTCGAGGACCCACTGTGAGGTATTGATGTATATACCGGATCGGGCTGTACGCCGCAGCATTTATACATATATGCACATATATATTGGTTCGGGCTGCACGCCACAATATTATATATACATATATTGGATCGGGCTGCACGCCGCAACATTTATATATATATATATATATATATATATATATATATATATATATATATATATACATATATACATACATATATATTGGATCGGGCTGCACGCCGCAGCAGTATGAGTGAGGACTAGGTCAGTGTGGGACCATGGTGAGATAGATGTGGACTGGAAATAGAATTATTCACTGTATAGATGACTTACCTGTGAGGTTGCCCTTAGAATTGTTTAGTGATAGTACATGTGTTCTTATTTTTCAGTTATTGTTTATTATTATTACTCACTGAGTTGAAATATACTCACTCCACTCCCCTTCACTTTTTGTGTAGATTCACAGGTGCCAAAGAGCAGTTAAGCTGTCGCAGCTGCCATATCACTACTATCCCGTGGAGACTTCGAGGTAGCTGCCGACGTTCGCAGGACCTGATCTCTCCCTCTTATCATTTTGTTGCTTTCATTCTGCCTAGACTTGTATTGTGTAGGACATTTCGTTGTAGAGGCTTAGACTTGTGACACCACGATTTGGTTGGGACCGTATTTTGTGTGCTTCTACTTCCACGCACATCGTTTTGATATGAAAACATGCTATTAAGTTTAATTGATCATCTGTAATTAATAATTGGCTGGTTTCAAATGGATAACATGGTCGGGCTTGCCTAATAATGTGTTGGGCACAATCACGACCGGGGTTTGGGTCGTGACAAGGATGTTCGCATTTTACATGTATGCACAAATGATGAAGTTAAACGTGAGTTGAGAGCAAAATAGCAAGTCATTTTACAAGCAATTCGTGTGTGATTCAAGTGTGCAAATCTGAAGCTACATGAACCAGATAGAGGAACCAGTTCCAAATGATTGTCTTTTATTCTAGTTTCAATGTAGTAGGACTATTGAGTTGTACCTTTCATCTTTATCTAGAAGAAATTTTACTAGGCACACTGACTATTGTATTCAAGTTAGAGTTAACTTAAAGTTATCGCAATAGCTAGATGTTGGTTGCTACAAAGGGTTAAAGGTAATCCTTAGGTTTACAAAAAGTTTTATAAATGTTATTTTGGCTCAATGATTTAGTGAAGTTTTAGGGAAAATCCTACTGGATAGTAGGTCGTGGTTTTTTTACCCTTTGAGCCGAGTGTTTCCCATGTAAAAGTACTTGTGTTATTTACTTTCTGCATTTATTATTCCGCAATAGTAGTATAAGGAACACATAGAAGAACCATGTCCTTCTATAATCTGTGCACATAAAAAATTAGACACCACAAAATCGTCCCCCCTCTTGTATGATATTGAAATATAAAACATCCATTGGTATTAGAGCGGGTTATCCTTGAAGAGGCTAACACCTTAGGAAAAGATCAAGATGAGTGCACCACCTGATAACTTGGAAGGGGAATCCACTGCTAGGCCACCACTCTTTAATGGCAGTACTACTCTTGGTGGAAAAACAGAATGAGAGATCCCATTAAGGAGAGGACTATGAGCTATGAGATATTATCACAGATGGTCCACTAGATACCTTGAAGAAAATTTTTTAAGGAGTAGATGTGCCAAAGGCAAGATCAGAATGCACTGTTGAAGACTTGAAGAAGTGGGATAAGATGCTAAAGCCAAGAATGGCTTGTTTGTGAACTTGGTCTAGATGAGTACAACATAATCCAAGACTGTGCTACTGTTAAGCAAATTTCGGATGCACTGCAAGTGGCTCACGAAGGAACTACTCAAGTGAAGAGATCTAGAGGAACACTATTGTATTCTCAGTATGGGAACTTTACTATGAAGGAAGGAGAAACTATTCAAGAAATGTACACAAGGTTCACCACACTAACAAATGAGCTAGGATTATTCCTAAAGAAGAAATAGTTGAGAAGATACTGACTAGGGTTTTGCCTATCACTTGGGAGAGCAAGATCACTACCATCCAGAAATCAAAAAATATTGCCACTCTCCCACTAGGTGAATTAATTAGAAATTTCACTACCTATACGTAGGAGACAAACCATGAAGACGAATGTACCTAAGAAGGAAATGAGCTTGGCACTCTGAATCAATGAAGATTTTGATCTAGAATATGAAGAAATGGCTATGATCACCAAATACTTCAAGAAGTGCCTGAGGAGAAGAACGGATACTTCAAGAAGTGGAAGCTACAACAAGTCAAAATCTCCTGAGGAGCAAACTAATAATGGCTGCTACAATAGTGAAAAGACTGATCATACCACATCAAGAACTGTCTGTTGTGGGAAACTGAATGGAAGAAGGAAAGAGCTAAATGAAGGAATAAGAAGAAGGAACAAGTTTAACCCAAGAAAAGCACTAACAAGATATCAATCAAGGATATGGTTGCTGCTTAGGGAGAAAGCTTAGATGATGATGATGAACAAGCACTTATGGCCATTGGAGAATCTAATGAAGAAACTGAGGTAAGTGTCCTTAATTTTAAAGACAAAATTAAATTTTTGTCTAAAGAAAGGTTATCTGAGCTGATACTAGAGCTAATTGATGAATTTGATGATGTAAATAATAAAAAAAGACCAACTGTCAAAAGAATGTATGGTTTTAAAAGCTGCAAAAATATGGAATTTAGGACTAGTGAAAATGATGTGTTGAAGAACCAAGTTCATGAACTTGGCACAACTATCCTAGAATTTAGATCTGACAATCTAAAACTGAAATTCGAAACAGGTAAAAAGATAGTTGATCACACATAACTCACTCTAAAGGAGGATCTAAGCAAGGTCAAGCATTAGCTAGACATAATATTTAAATGGAACAAGTCCTCAGATGCACTTTCATGGCTACAAGAACACCATAGTAACAACAAAAGAGGACTTGGTTTTGGGAACCCTGCACCTAAATAGGATCCTAAAAGCAAGTACCTCACACTTCCTGAGAACAAGATTTACACAACTGTGGTAAAACTGAACACTATAAAAGTGAATGCATTGTAAAAGAAAAAGCAAGTCAAAAAACAAAGAATTTGTTCAAGGGAAGAGTAGGCTGCCTAGTTGGGCTAAAGAGAATTTGATTCATCATTTTGCTTATAGAAATGGATCCAAACTAGTTTGGGTTCCTAAGACTAACCCCCAATTTTCTTTTGCAAGTCCAAGCACTACAACAAAAAGGGGCTTTAGCGGTAGTTATGTATTGGCAATAATATAATTGTTGCTAATTTATCTAAGTAACACAAATCTTATCGGCCAATAAATATTTACCAGTAATTAATATATATTTATTGGCCACTTGAGAGAATAGACGGCAAAAATATTGTTTTTGTTCTAGTTTTATTTTTCCTCTAAATCCTCTCCAGCTTAAATCTTGTAAAGTCGCTCACCATTTCAATAAAATGCACTAAATTGGCAAAGCAATATACGCTCGAAATTGGCCAAAAGATATACGCTTCATGTAACGACCCGACCGGTCATTTTTAGCATTTATGCCCCGATCCCCCGTTAACTGCTTCCCATAAGTTCATTTCTACTATTTTGGTTTGCCGGGATGTTCGGTGTTAGGATTCATAGTGTTTTGGGACACTTAGTCCCTAGATGGGAGCTTAAGAGCTGAAAGATGGTCTGTGTTTGGAACAGTGTGAAAACGACCTTGGAATGGAAATCTGATGGTTCTATTAGCTCCGTTAGGTGATTTCAGGGTTGGGAGCGTGTTTGGAATAAATTTTGGGGGTTCGTAGCTTATTTAGACTTGAAATGCCGAAGTTTGAAATTTTGAAGTTTCTGGTCCGATAGTGAGATTTTGATTTCGAGGGTTGGAATTTAATTTTGGAAGTTTCTGTAGCTCCGTTATGTCATTTTGGACTTGTCTGCAAAATTTGGCGTCATTTCGAGTTGAAATGATAAGGTTTCGGCATGAGGTTCATTATTTGAAGATTTGGAAGTTCATAAGCTTGATTTTTGATTCAATTCGTCGTTTTGATATTGTGTTATATGATTTGAAGCTTTGAGCGAGTCCATGTTAGGTTATATGACTTGTGTGTGTGATTACACGGGGTCCCGGGAGTCTCGGGTGAGTTTCGGATAGGTTTAGGCTATGTTGCGCTTGTTTTGGATACTTTGTCGTCGTTTCTTCAAGCAAAAATAATATCATATTAAGCAAATGATATCCAAATTTAGTTTTGTTTGAACCATTAGATCCGTATCAAAATTTTGGAGCCATAGGAAAAATAATCATCGAATTTGGACATCGTATGAGGAAGTTATGCTCATTTTCGTGTCATGAAAAATTGCCGATTTCTGCTATGTTCGCAAATGCGAACTTTTCATCGCATTTGCGATGCCCAGATTGCAAATGCGAACTTTTTGTCGCAAATGCGACCTCTGCCAACCTTTTTTTGTTTGCAATATCTAAGGGTTCGCAATTGTGAACCCTGGGTCGCAAATGCGACATCTAAGGCCTGTTAAGTGAGGTTTTTTACGGGATTTTCACCCATTTTTCAATTTTCTCAAACCTTAAACCTCCATAGGCGATTTTCCAAAGATCCAAACTTCTCCAAATCATTGGGTAAGTGTCTCTAATCCTTTTCCAACTATATTTTATGATTATATCTTAGATTTAACATCAAATTCATGAGAATCCAAAAGAAAAATTGGGAATAATTATGAAATCTTTCAAAAATGTAAAATGATGATTTGAATGACCAAATGGTATCGGAATTAGATAATTTTTGCATGGGTGAACCCGTAGTAGAATGGGTGTTCAGTTTTTGTAAATTTTTTTGGGTTCTGAGGTGCGGGCCCAAGGAGTTAACTTTTGTTGACTTTTTGCAAATTGTGTAAGAATCATAGTTTTGTCAATTAAAATTATTTTCTCTTGCATTGTTTGATGTATTCAAGTTATTTTTGGCTAGATTGAGCCAAGCATTGATGAGTTGGCAAAGGAAAAGCTAAATTGAGTATTGAATTGGCCGGATTGAGGTAAGTATCTTGCCTAACCTTGTGTGAGGGACCTCCCCTTAGGATTTGAGTCTTCTCTGTTGATTGTAGTCCGTGTACGCGAGGTGACGAGTGCGTGCTCAGATTTAATTATGGTAAATTGTCCCCTTTAGGTTCTTAGACTTGTGAAATTCACCGAGTAGGAAGATAATATTGATACGATTAAGTCCCCTGTTATTAGTTTCACCTCTACATGTCTTGATTGATATTTGTTGCTCTTCTTGATTTATTTCTTCTGTTAAGTGGGCTTTTACGTGTTTAAACTTAAGACAAGTACCCTTCTATATTCATAATGCCCACCCTAACTACTCGCCTTTAATTGGAAATTCATAAATGTTATATCTCATATAATTAATCGGTTTTAATTGGAAGAAAGATAGATATCTCATAATTAATTGATATTTCTTAAATGGTAATTATTTGATACATGTTAACTTCCTTACTGTTGAATACTCCTTGATTGTAAGTTTACCTGTAAACTTGTGCAATTATATTATATGTCCAACTGTTGAGGTATTAGTGTAGTTGTTATGTGTTTGTTACGCCTTGATTATCATTGAGGTTATTGTGTTTTTCCTTGGTGTTCCACGACTTTATTAGTTATTGTTGAATTCCTTGTCGGGACGTTATTATTTCTGCTGTAGATTTTTCCTTGCTGGGATGCTATTGTTACTGTGTGGTTGTTGGTACCATGATGCACGAGGTCTCTGCCGTGCGGTTGTTGTTGGGGATTTACACGAGGTCTTTGCCGTGTTGTTGTTCCTATTGATGTCCTTGCACATGCGGCGTAATAAGGCGGGATATGTTATATATTTATATGTGGGTTACGCATGTGGCGAAATAAGGTGGGAATATTGTGATGCACGTGTGGCGAAATAAGGCGGTGTTGCTATGTTGTTATTGATTGCACACGTGGCAAAATAAGGAGGGCTATGTCAGGGGCTGATTATGAAGGACTACGGGTTCAATTCCCGGGAGTACCTCTGTTGTTATTACGAAGGACTACGGGTTCAATTCCAGGGAGTTCCTCTGTTGTTATTATGAAGGACTACAGGTTCAATTCCCGGGAGATCCTCTATTATTGGTATACTGGGCTACGGGTTCGATTCTCGGAAGTTCCCTATAAACTCAATGTGATATGGCTGATAGTTTTATTATTTCTATCCGGGATGAATGAGCCGGGTGCTAATTGTTCCCATTTCTTATACTTACTAGTTGGCAGTATTCCTGTTAGATACACTTGCACAAGCATACACATAGCTGGACCCTTCTATTTGAGATGAATCCCTTCTGGTTTGACTAAGGGTAGAGATATGACGTCGTTTATCCATTGTATATGAGAAAGTGACTCTAGGTGACTAGATAGTTGCCAGCATTGTCGTGTTATTGATGGGGCACAAGATGCCAAGTGTTAGATTTCATATTTTGGGTATTTCCATGAGTTGTGGCTAATTTGAGACTTGTGGTAGGATTGAGGAAAAAGTTGGAAAGGCTTTATGTAAGGATCATTTTAGAATAGCGACTTAGAGATTTGTTTGGTCTTGTTATGTTGTGATTTCAGGACTTGGGTTGTGATTTCTACTGTCATTTTTGTATTATCATTTATTGTATCTTGATTTTTCTTATTGTCCGTTATCCTTATTGCAAATTGTTTTGTTCTTATTTATCCGGTCAGTCCTTACATATTTTCATAGCATCTCTATCTTTTCTGTTATATTGTTTATTGACTGGTAGGTGTCATGATTGTTCCTCGTCACTACCCCATCGAGGTTAGTCTTGATACTTACTGGGCGCCGCCGTGGTGTGCTCATACTACTCTTCTGCACATTTTTGTTGTGCAGATACATGTATTTTCGTTTAGTTCTGTCAGCCTTGGAAGGAGGCATACCGGTAGAGACTTCAAGGTATATCTGCTATGTCCGCAGACCGAGGAGTCCCTTTTTTAGTTTTCTGTAAAAAGTGTAGTGTTTCATTATTTCTTCTTATATAGATATTCTTGAGTTAGAGCCTCTTATGTATCCTCTTAGCTTGTGATTTGTGAGTTCCGGGTTTTGGGAATTATCGTAAGTTTTGAGTTTGTTATGATACGTGCCAAGCGGCACCTTAAGCACCATTTTATTTTGCTAATTCAGTTTGTTTTGCTTGCTTCCGCAAATTTTGGTTATCTTCCGCATTGTTAGGCTTACCTAGTCGTAGGAACTAGGTGCAATCACGACATGTTCATGGAGGGTGACCTAGGGTCGTGACAAATTGGTATCAGAGCTCTAGGTTCATAGGAGTCACAGATCACAAGCCGGTTTATTAGTGTCTCGTGGATCGGTACGGAGACGTCTGTACTTATCTGCGAGAGGCTATGTAACTGTTAGGAAAATCGAAAAAAATAAAAAAGATATAATATTTTAATATTCATTTAGAATATTAGATATATGTGTTATTTTCAACCTCTAACTAACTGAGTCCTATGTTATTCATGCTTTCAAGATATATATCTAGAGATATTATCATTAACTAGGTTTAACCCTTAATTACATAAAATATAATAGTTTAATAGAAAGTTAATACTTTTTGGTCAAACAGTGGTAGCTCACGGGGTTGTTGTTGATGTAATTATTAAATTTTACAATAAATCATATTTCTTAGTTAATTATAAATAAGTGATAACCCATGGTAAAATATAGTATATACTAGTAATAATAATTATTAGATATAAAAATATATGCATAAAGATATACTTGTTGTACATCTGTTGATTTCATGTAAACATCATAGGTAGGAAAATATTTTTCTTCATGTGTAAATATTATAAAAAAAATTTCTTTTCCAAAAATCACCAAAAATGGGTCTTTCATTATCATGATTTTTATATGGAATTTGCCATAGTGTAGGTCAACCAAAAAAAAAAGAGCTCAAACTCTTTTTTTTTTAGTTCCACTGAGAAAGTCTTTTCTTATAAAAGAAGCCACTCTACGAGGGAAGATGGCCCATTTCCTAGCCTAGTTTCAAGCAGAAGAGCACCATCCTAGTCCAAAGCAGTACTTCTCATATGGGCTTGAGGCAAGACAAGCAGCCCGCTTCGCTTGTAGCTTCATAAGATGGAAACAAAAATGTGAAAAAAGATGAAAGGAACTTTGTACGAAATTCTTTAAGCTAATGTGATTAGAAAAATGTCTAAACTATATAATTGTTGTGATTAGGAGCTTTTCCTCTTTTGTTTTATCTCAATTGTTTTTGTGGGGACTTCCCTTCTTGGGAAAATTAAATCCTTTGACTTCCTATATGATAATTGTTTGACCAAAAAATGTTAAGCCTTTTTATTAAATTAATTAAATAAAAAAATGAAGGGCAAACTTCTAGTTAAACATAATAAGTCCTAGATCTAAAATCGGGTGATATGAACAACGTATAATTACACTTAAACCAATTAAATACAAATGGGTGTTCACTGGTATTTTTATGAATGTATGGGGGAGTAATAACAAGTAATAAATATATTAAATGGCAATAAATACAAATAGAAAGAATAATTTACCCAAATATTCAAAGGTGGATGATTCTCCTTCGGGCAATAAAGTAATACAGACAAACGTGAGAATATAGAAGGTGCAATAAAAAAATAGCGCTAACGAGCAAGAAAGGCCCCCTTACTATAGATAGGACGTTAGCGCTTTACTAATAACATATATAGGGCTTACTTTATTCAGCTTGATCGGAATCGATTCTATGATTGAATAGCAAAATTGCTACTTAGTAGTAGAAACTCGGAGAGACAGACAGAGAGGGGACTCTTTCATACCTGCTAACTCCTAGGATGTGAAGTAGGTCCCTTGTTTTTGGCAGGAAGAGTTCCAGCCTATGTTGCCCCTCGGTAGAGTGAGTCTACTTAGCGAGCTGGCAGGACGCGGAGATCTATTGATCAATATGAATCTCGAGAGTGATGTGAAAGGTGGGAGATCATGTGTTGTGTGTGATGTGAAAGGTGGGAGAGTGGGTGAGAAGAAGTGGGAAAGTTGAGTGTTATTTTATTTTATTTTTATTTTTTAACTCTACATATTTATTTAACTTTTCCTTACCCTTTTTTTTAAATTAAATAAAAGAAGATAAAAACATATATGTATAACTTACTTAAAGAAACTATATAAATAAGAAAACTAACTAGTTATACTAAAGTTTAAATTATACTAAGAAAAATATTACTATAACTTACATTTAAATTAGAAGAAACCAGGTTTCCTACATATATAATATATATATGTGTGTGTGTGTGTGTGTTTTCTTCTATTTAAACGTTAGAACAAGTCTTATATTTTAAGAATATGAGTATTTTTTTGTAGTTTTTAATTATTTAAATAAAATCTATTAAAAGTAAGATAAAAATTTAAAATATTAAGATTTAGACCTAAAAGAATATTTACAGTAAAATACTATAGAATTTG
Organism: Nicotiana noctiflora; assembly: GCA_032618575.1. Classification (NCBI taxonomy): domain Eukaryota; kingdom Viridiplantae; phylum Streptophyta; class Magnoliopsida; order Solanales; family Solanaceae; genus Nicotiana; species Nicotiana noctiflora. The sequence continues at coordinate 38,489 of JASVEL010011629.1, read as the reverse complement.
GGTGGAGTCAAAAATTAGGTGTTCACACCAACAACAATCAAGTGAAGGTACATATGCCCATGTGGCTGAGTCTGCAAGGGGAAAAAAGTTTATCTTGATATACGTAATTCATATTTTCACGATTACATTGCTGTACATCTTATTTTCATTTATTATCTTACTATTACTACTACTTACCTTGATGCACGTAATCCACATTTCATGATTTTTAAGTCGTTAAAATTTTGCAATATGGTTATGTCCGCAAGGGAAAAAAAGAATATAGTAGTTCAATTCCATTTCAGTGCCTCTTATTAAGGACCCGTTTGTTTATAAGTTTTTTTTCTTCTTTTTTTTTCCGATTTTATTCAAAAATATGTTTGTCCACCAAAATTTTGCAATTTTTTTAAAATTTTTGAAAATAATATTTTCAAAAACCAAAACGCTTAAAGATATATGTACTGCCGTTGTTATTATGCCAGCAATATTGAACTTTGTTTCAAGGGTATTGGATAATTTAGGGCCATTCTGCTTTCGCGGACAATATCAGATCAGTCTGTTTATAGTATGTTGGCCTTGCAGCTACAAGATAACTAAATTTATTATTAAATATATATAAATTTATAATTTAGAATCAAGTGCATTAGAATAATTAAAATTCTGAACTTATAAGCTTGAAATTCTGACTTCGCTTTTGTCATACTTCTAATTTTATCTTTGGAAAGAAAATAAAAATATAAATGAGAAAGGGAGGGAAAAATATGCATGGTAAAGAAAGAATAAAAAATGTTTGGCACGACCACTAAAACAATATGATTGCAAATATGCAAAACGAAAGCAAGTAGACCCCTTTAGTTATGAAGGAATCTCGATTGTTAACTTGCTGGTGGAATACAATGATGGTGTTTCCCCTCCAAAACATGAGGGGGACGAAAAATGAAAAGCAGGAAATGAAGAAAAAAAGAAAAGAAAGACCAATGTAATGAAATGTTGAGGGAGATCTTTTTTTTCTTCTTCTTTCTTATCATCGAGAAATTTAAGAGTCAATGGTGTATGCTTCGAAATTTGATAGATATTGAGTTCAATCCTCTATTTATATATTATGATTTTGTACGTAAAAAAAATTTGAAATCGTAACATGTGTTTAATTCATACAACATGTATTGCACTTTTACCACTAGAGTTAAAGAACTTGAGGTAAAATCCAAATTCAAGTTTTTTCTTTTTCTTTATCATTTTTGGATTGAGCTTAGACTGATTGGGAGTAGAAAAATTTCTTTTTGTAGGATCGGCATCCTGCATCACTTGAAATACATATTTAATAGTAGAAATTATAGAATAATAACTATTAAGGGTCGTTTGGTACAAGAGACAAGGATAATAATCTTGGAATATAACTTGAGATTGTATTTATCCAATGTTTGATTATAAGTATTAGCAAATCTCGGGATAAGTTTTACACTAAAATGGTAAAATTAATGATTTGATATAGAAGGTGAGAAATCACATGGTAAGTCTCATCCTATTTTGGTTTATTCCACCCTTGTACCAAATGACCCCTTGAGTGTATCTTTAATGCAACCATATTAGACTGAAACTTTAATCCGTAATATTTAAAATTAAAACTAATTTGGAGATTAGATAGTACATTAGGTAAAATTCGTGTGGATCACTATTAGCAATTTAGCATTTCGGTTATAATATCCACTAGAAATTCCATTGTCTTTTTTTTTTCCTATATGTTGTGGAATTCTCTTTTCGAAAAACAGTTAAAAGCACAGTGTCTTCAAGTGGGACACTGCTTATGAGTGAAAGTTTTGTTATAAAAGCATAGGATTCGATTAACTAAATAAATGACACAAAAAAGGAAGGATTGAGTCTTGAATTTGTTATTACTTCATCATACTAGGAGTATTATAATTCTAGTAATAGTAATAACAAATTATTGTTATGAATAATTTGTACATTGGATGCTACATTGGATACTACATTGGATGCCCATGTTGTGAATAATTGAAAGATTAAATCTCCTATTTTATGTCAATCTTTTTTGCTTTTTATGCCTATAAAAGGCCATGTAATTGCAATGGAAAAATACACCAAAGTGAAAGAACAAAACTCTTCTCTCTTCTTTCTATCTCTTCTTATTTACATTTTACTGCATTGTTTTTATTTTACAACACGTTATCGGCACGAAGCTCTAATTTTATTCTTAACTCCCGCTAAATTGAGCCATATTTGATTAAGGTATGTATCATTATAATAATTTTTTTATCGCATTACATATCATATGTTTAACTCTTACAACCCAAATTTTCTTTGCAATATTTGATACTTTACATAATTCATGTTGTTGTTTCCTTTTTTTTCCGTCTGTTTCACATTTTTGTTTATCATGTATGCATATGTACGTTGTGTATACATTATATATTCACTACAACTAATAACATGTTCAAAGTTGAGTATTTATTTTAGTACTTCACTTATTTGTTGTCAACATTACTTTGATATTTAAATTTCTAATTAAATTCATGCACATTACTAATAATTGCATTTCCATTTGTTTAAATATTCTAACAGTGAGAAATGAACTGATAAGTAATAATTTTATAGTTTAATTGCTTTATATTTATTGGGACATAAATAATGTTACTCACGTTCAATTCTATTAACACATATATATCAATAATATAAAGTGAAAAGCTTCTACTTTATGATAAAAATAAAAAAATAAAAAAAATAGTAGATTGTTAACATGATATAGTTCTATTTTTATTTCTTTTATCTAAATCGTTTTGTTATCATTAATTATTTAATTATTTCTCTAACTTATTCATCTTTTATGATAGTTTTCACTATGTCAAACTTATCAAAACTTGAATTTGTTGCACTTGACATCACCGGGAGGAACTATTTATCATGGGTTCTTGATGCTGAAATTCACCTTGACGTTAAAGGTCTTGGAAATACTATTATACAAGGAAATGAAGCATCAAATCAGGATAAAGCGAAGGCCATGATTTTTCTTCGTCATCATCTACATGAAGGGTTAAAAACTGAATATTTAACCGTAAAAGATCCACTTGAATTATGGATTAGTTTAAAGGATCGATATGACCACCTAAAACTTACGGTATTACCGAAAGCTCGGTATGAGTGGATACATTTAAGGTTGCAAGACTTTAAAACCGTAAGTGAGTATAATTATGCTATCTTTAAAGTAAGTTCTCTATTAAAATTATGTGGAGACACTATCACAGATGAGGACTTATTGGAAAAAACATTTTCTACTTTTCACGCTTCAAATGTGGTGCTACAACAACAATACCGTGAAAAAGGTTTTAAGAAATATTCCGAGTTAATCACATGCCTACTCGTGGCTGAGCAGAATAATATTCTGTTAATGAAAAATCATGAAGCCCGTCCCACTGGGTCAGCTCCATTTCGGGAAGTGAATGATGTAGCAACATATGATAAGTTTGAAAGAAAACAAAATAATTACCGTGATCGTGGACATGGTCGTAAACGTGGACGTGGCAGGGGGCGAAACAATTATCGTCATTATGGTGGAAATAAATTGGAGAACAATAAGGGTTCTCAAATTAATCATTCAAAAGATAAAGCTAGTATGTGTCACCGATGTGGTATGAGAGGTCATTGGGCACGCATTTGTCGTACGCCAGAGCATTTTGTTAAACTTTATCAAGCCTCTCTCAAGAAAAGAGAAAATAATGTGGAGGCACACTTGACCTTTCAAAATAATGATGGTGAAGCAGGTCCCTCAAATAAATATGATTCTAAGGCACATCTTGCATATAAAGATGATGATTTTGAAGGCCTAACTAATGTTACTCATTTAGAAGTTGGAGACTTCTTTGAGGATATTGACTGAAGAACTAATCATCTTACTGGGAATGAAGCTATAAAAGTTGTTATTTTTATGTTTGCAACTAGTTTATTTTTCTTGAGTGTATTTTCCTAATGCATCATGTGTTGCTAGTTTTCTACATTCCTAATGTATTTCTTAATGTTTTTTTTTGCTTGACTTTCATATTTCTTATAATGTATTATTTGTCCTTTTTTTTATGAAGAATATGAACATTCCCGAGTCTTCACTCGGACTCAAGATTAATAAAGATGATATATGTCTTCTGGATAGTGCTACAACACACACTATTATAAAAGATAAGAGATATTTCTCTTATTTGGTAATGAAAGAAGCGGATGTTAATACAATATCCGGTAGTACAAGATTAATTGAAGGTTCTAGAAGAGCCAATTTATTACTACCAGGAGGAACAAATTTGGCTATTGATGAAGCACTATATTGTAGTAAATCTCAAAGAAACTTATTAAGTTTCAAAGATATTCGCCAAAATGGCTATCATATTGAGACTACCAATAATGAAAAGATTGAATATCTTTATATTACTACAATAATGTCCAGTAAGAAATATGTGCTTGAAATGTTACCCGCTCTTTCCTCCGGCTTGTACTATACAAGTATTAGCAGGATTGAAACACATGCCGTAGTAAATGAGAAGTTTACTAATCAAGATAATTTTATTATTTGGCATGACCGATTGGGCCATCCTGGTTCTAATATGATGCGTAAAATAATTGAGAATTCACATGGTCATGCAATGAAGAATCAAAAGATTCTTCAATTTAAGGAATTCTCTTGTGCTGCATGTTCTCAAGGAAAATTAATTATTAGACCATCAACTATTAAAGTTAAGATGGAATCCCCCGCATTTCTGGAACGTATACAGGGTGATATATGTGGGCCCATTCACCCTCCATGTGGACCATTCAAATATTATATGGTTTTGGTAGATGCATCTACAAGATGGTCACATGTGTGTTTACTATCAACTCGCAATATGGCATTTGCGAGATTGTTGGCTCAAATAATAAAGTTAAGAGCACAATTTCCAGATTATGCAATTAAGACAATTCGTCTTGACAATGCTGGTGAGTTTACATCCCAAGCCTTTAATGATTATTGTATTTCAACTGGGATAACAATTGAGCATCCGGTTGCTCATGTTCATACACAAAATGGTCTAGCAGAATCATTGATCAAACGCCTCCAATTAATTGCTAGACCAATGCTTATGAGAACAAAACTTCCCATTTTAGTATGGGGTCATGCTATTTTGCACGCAGCAGCACTTGTGCGGATAAGGCCCACAAGTTATCATAAAGTCTCCCCATTGCAGTTGGCTTTTGGTCAGGAGCCAAATATTTCCCATCTTAGGATCTTTGGTTGTGTGACATATGTTCCAATTGCTCCACCACAACGCACAAAGATGGGTCCCCAAAGAAGGTTGGGGATATATGTTGGATATGAATCTCCTTCTATTATAAAATATCTAGAGCCAATGACTGGAGATTTATTTACGGCAAGATTTTTTGATTGCCATTTTGATGAATCAGTATATCCAACATTAGGGGGAGAAAATAAGCAACTGAAAATGAAGATAGATTGGAATGCATTATCACTGTCTCATTTAGATCCTCGAACAAATCAATGTGAACAAGAGGTTCAAAAGATTATTCATTTGCAAAATATTGCAAATCAATTGCCGGATGCATTCACTAACCTACCAAGGGTGACTAACTCACATATTCCAGCTGCTAATGCTCCAATTCGCGTTGATATCCCGGAAGGACAATTAGTTAAAGCAAATGAGCCTAAGCCTTGCTTGAAACGTGGTAGACCAATCGGTTCTAAAGACAAAAATCCTCGAAGAAGAAAAGGAGCAAGTGATCAAAGTAAACATAACACAGAGGTAGTGGCTCAAGAAGAGCCCCAAGATGTAACAAATGATAAGACCTTGGGGAAGGTCCAGGTACCTGAAAATAATAAAAATGAAGAGATATCAATAAGTTACGTCTCAACCGGGAAAAGATGGAACCGAAATAATATTGTTATCGATAACATTTTTACTTATAATGTTGCTATTGAAATAATGCAACAAGATGAGGATCTTGAACCAAAATCTGTCAATGAATGTAGACAGAGAAATGATTGGCCAAAATGGAAAGACGCTATCCAGACAGAGTTAACTTCACTTGGAAAACGTGAAGTCTTCGGACCCATAGTTCGAACGCCTGAAGGCATAAAGCCAGTAGGGTATAAATGGGTTTTTGTGCGAAAACGAAATGATAAAAATGAAGTCGTTAGATATAAAACACGACTTATGGCACAAGGGTTTTCCCAAAGGCCTGGAATTGATTATATGGAGGCATATTCTCCTGTAGTGGATGCTATCACCTTCAGGTATCTCATAAATATGGTAGTGCAAGAAAAACTTGATATGCATCTAATGGATGTTGTTACAACCTATTTGTATGGATCATTAGACAGCGAAATTTTTATGAAAGTACCTGAGGGATTTAAAGTGCCAGAAGCATATAAAGGTTTTCAAGAAACTTGTTCAATAAAGCTTCAGAAATCTTTGTACGGATTGAAACAATCAGGTCGTATGTGGTACAATCGTCTGAGTGAATACTTGTTGAAAGAAGGGTACAAGAATGATCCAATTTATCCCTGTGTCTTTATAAAAAGGTCTGGATCTGAATTTGTTATAATCTCCGTATATGTTGATGATTTAAATATCATTGGAACTCCTGGGGAGCTTCCAAAAACAGTAGACTGTTTGAAGAAAGAATTTGAAATGAAAGATCTTGGAAAGACAAAATTTTGTCTTGGTCTACAAATTGAGTATATGAAAGATGGAATATTTGTCCATCAATCAACATACACCGAAAAGATTTTAAAGCGATTCTATATGGATAAAACACATCCATTGAGTACCCCGATGGTTGTAAGATCACTTGATATAAAGAAAGATCCATTCCGACCTCATGAAAATGAAGAAGAGCTTCTTGGTGCCGAAGTACCATATCTTAGTGCAATTGGGGCATTAATGTATCTTGCTAATAATTCCCGACCAGATATAGCTTTCTCGGTAAGCTTATTGGCAAGATTTAGTACTTCGCCAACACAAAGACACTGGAATGGTATTAAACATATATTTAGATACCTCCAAGGGACCATTGATATGGGTTTATTTTATTCAAATGAATCCAAGCCATCATTGATTGGTTATGCAGATGCAGGATATTTGTCTGATCCACACAAAGGTCGATCTCAGACAGGCTATTTATTTACAAGTGGAGGTACAACCATATCATGGCGTTCGACAAAACAAACTATGGTTGCTACTTCTTCAAATCATGCAGAGATAATAGCCATTCATGAAGCAAGTCGAGAATGCGTTTGGTTAAGATCTATAACTCAACACATTCAACAAACATGTGGTCTTTCTTCGAAAGAGAATATTCCAACAATATTGTATGGAGACAATGCTGCATGCATAGCTCAATTGAAAGGAGGACATATCAAAGGAGATCGAACAAAACACATTTCACCAAAATTCTTTTTCACTCATGATCTTCAGAAGAGTGGTGAAATAGATGTACAACAAGTTCGTTCAAGTGATAATTTGGCTGATCTGTTCACTAAGGCATTACCAACCTCAATATTTGAAAAGTTGATATATAAGATTGGAATGCGTCGTCTTCGAAACATTAAGTGATTTTTCATCAGGGGGAGTAAGTACATGCTGCACTCTTTTCCTTAACCAAGGTTTTGTCCCACTGGGTTTTCCTTAGTAAGGTTTTTAATGAGGCAGCAAGCAATGTATTATAAATAACTATGTACATCCCAATATTTTTTTTTGTAAGTTCTTAGTGAGACACATTATGTTACATGGACATCCAAGGGGGAGTGTTATGAATAATTTGTACATTGGATGTTACATTGGATACTACATTGGATGCCCATGTTGTGAATAATTGAAAGATTAAATCTCCTATTTTATGTCAATCTTCTTTGCTTTTTATGCCTATAAAAGGCCATGTAATTGCAATGGAAAGATACACCAAAGTGAAAGAACAAAACTCTTCTCCCTTCTTTCTATCTCTTCTTATTTACATTTTACTGCATTGCTTTTATTTTACAACAATTATAAGTTTGTTATTACTTCATCAAGCAAAGGTAGCAGGAATAGACTTAATCTAAATAATGACACTCAACTGCCCATGCTTACTTTAAGAGCCAAAACCTCATAATTTCATTATTCTTTTCAAAGTTTCAAATATCTTTAGTAATTGTTCTTGGGAGAGCTCACAACACGTGCTATCCAAATAATTTGGCATGCCAAATTTTTATGTGATGTAACCAAATTGGAAAAATTAAAAGGAAGGCAAGTTCTAAAAAAATTGCTTCTTTATCCCATTGTATGAAAGATTATATCGACCAGATATATCTATACTATACAGGCTGGTATAGGTATAGGGTGGAAAACATGCGCTTCTTCAAATATCCCATAAATTTAAATACAGTAGAGACTTCAAAGCTTGACTAACAAGCGAGAAAGTTTACTTTGAGAAAGAAAAGGGGCGCCCTAGCCGCAATAAAAAAACTACGCTAACGAGCAAGAAAGACCCCCTTACTATATATAGGGCGTTAGCGCTTTACTAATAACATATATAGGGCTTACTTTTTTCAGCTTGATCGGAATCGTAGCAAAAGTACTACTTAGTAGTAGAAACTCGGAGAGACAGACAGAGAGGGGACTCTTTCATACCTTCTAACTCCTAGGATGAGAAGTAGGTCCCTTGTTTTTGGTAGGAAGAGTTCCAACCTTTGTTGCCCCTCGGTAGAGTGAGTCTACTTAGCGAACTGACTGGACGCGGAGATCTATTGATTAATATAAATCTCGAGAGTGATGTGAAAGGTGGGAGATCATGTGTTGTGTGTGATGTGAAAGGTGGGAGAGTGGGTGAGAAGAAGTGGGAAAGTGGGGAAGTTGAGTGTTATTTTATTTTATTTTTATTTTTTAACTCTACATATTTATTTAACTTTTCCTTACCCTTTTTTTTAATTAAATAAAAGAAGATAAAACCATATATGTATAACTTACTTAAAGAAACTATATAAGTAAGAAAACTAACTAGTTATACTAAAGTTTAAATTATACTAAGAAAAATATTACTATAACTTACATTTAAATATTACTATAACTTACATTTAATTAGTGTGTGTGTTTTCTTCTATTTAAACGTTGGAACAAGTCTTATATTTTAAGAATATGAGTATTTTTTTGTAGTTTTTAATTATTTAAATAAAATCTATTAAAAGTAAGATAAACATTTAAAATATTAATTTAGACCTAAAAAAAATATTTACAGTAAAATACTATAGAATTTGGGTGGGGTCAAAAATTAGGTGTTCACACCAACTACAATCAAATGGAGGTACATATGCCCATATGGCTGAGTCCGCAAGGAAAAAAAAGTTTATCTTGACGTACATAATTCACATTTTCACGATTACATTGCTATACATCTTATTTTCATTTATTATCGTACTATTACTACTACTTACCTGGATGTACGTAATCCACATTTCATGATTTTTAAGTCGTTAAAATTTTGCAATGGTTATGTCCGCAAGGGAAAAAAAGAATATAGTAGTTCAATTCCATTTCAGTGCCTCTTATTATTGACCCATTTGTTTATAAGTTTTTTTTCTTTTTTTTTTTCGATTTTATTCAAAAATATGTTTGTCCACTAAATTTTGCAATTTTTTAAAAAATTTTGAAAATAATATTTTCAAAAACCAAAACGCTGACCACTTTTTCAAAATATTAATTTTTTTCTACTCACAAAACTTTAATATTTTTTCAAGTTAAATGCATATTTAAACATAATTTTAAAATTTCGAATACCATTTTCAATCTAACTCTATGTTACTATATTTTTCTCAAAATTATAATTTTTATGTCCAAACTCTTATAAAAATATTTGTCCATCCAACAATAACCTTTATGGTTCTTAATTTTTCCTTCTTTCCACGCATTCGATTTACGTGTTCGATTTTTGAACAAAAAAGGAAAATTATCGAGTTTCATTAATTCATAATTTATTACTCAAAAGAATTAGATTAACTTTTCTCATTCATTTTCTTTTGGGTAATGAAAGGATCTTTATTCAAATGCGGAATTTAAGGAGTTTTTTCTTTCTCGAAGAATTTTAAAAGGTTCAGTCGTATAAATTGGTACTACCATTCTTTTCTAGTTCTGTTGTTCTACACTAAACCCAGTACGGCAGTCGATTCATTTTTATTTTTAGGGTTTTAAGCCTCAGTTCTTCTATTTCTGCCCAAAATAAATTTCCAAACAATCGATTGTTGCTACTGGTCTTCGCATCTTGTCACTGATCGCCGCTGCCGCAACTCATTGGTACTGTATTTGCAAGGTGAGATAATTATTTACTTTCTCTCTTATTTTTATGGAAAAATAAAAGGAATGTGCTTTATTTTCTTTAGTCTACTTTTATGCTTTGAAACATTCAAACTCTCTTGTCTCCTAGTTGTTCCTTTTTCCCTCACTAGGGTATGCTTGATCGTAAGTTAATGAGAAGAGGTTTGAATATCTTTATCCAGCACCCGAGGGTGTGACCTAACCATTAATTAATTGGGAGAAGAACTACGAGACAATTGAAGCAAAAAAAAAAAACATTAGACAATTTCCTTCCATCTGCCTAAACCTTAGCGGGCGGAGAAACTCAGTACATGTTGATTAGTGAGAGGTAGTAGATGTGCACATTGTCGAGATGTGCACCACACTATTATCATTAAAAATAGATTTTATGCTTGGTACTTTGGATTTTGTCCTTTTTTCTTTTGTGTATGTAGTATGTTGCTCTGGGAGATTTCTTCATTACCCTCAATATAATCCTAACTGTCTGTTAGATAAAACTGCCAGGTTATTTTTGTTCCTTGTTGAATCCTGCAAAAAGGTTTTGCAACAAATTATTTACCAGCTGTTGTTGGTCAAAGGGAACATTTTTTACTTCTTGTCATAAATTGTACCTTTATGTCAAATAATCATCAATTTTTGTTTGGGTTGGGATCTAGGAACATTGTGGGGTTAGGTGTTACCTTTTTTGAAAGTGCACAATTGAGTTTCCATAAGTTTTGGGGATGTTTGGCCTGGCTTTCTTGCAAATGGACATTGGGATGATGGTGATATAAAACTGCAATACAAGGTTAGTGAAGCTTTAAATTGCCTTTCTTTAGGGATGTGTAGAGCTGATCAGAATCCACATCCAGGTCTTCCAATGTTGACCCATTCTGAATAGAAAAACCAGAGTCAATCTCAATCATAAAATAAGAAATTTTCATTAATGAAGTACCAAGAAGGTACTACAAAATACAAAGAGAAAGAGTTACAATATTACTATCACGGATTCATTCCCAGAAACTCCAAAAAGATCAACATACTGAGACAAATTTTCTTTCCTGTTGTCCTACACCAGAAATATAGACTTTGAAGACATCTAATTTTAACAAAAGTTATATGTTGTTTCTGTCCTGTAAAGCATCTCCCTTTCCTCTCTAGTCAAATTGTCCTCATGATGCACTAGGAATTATTTTCCGGATCTGTTACCGTCTTTTGTCAGCTCTGTCTCTGCCAAATCTCCAGTAAATTTCTCACACTGTGAGGCATCACCCGCTGCACATTGCAGATGTTGAGAAAAGATCCCAAACAACAGTTTTCTGAGCTTCTTCATGAAACCAACACAAACTGCAAGGGAGAAGCCTCTTTCTGTAAAATATTGTGAGTTAAACATGCATTCCTTGCTACAATCCAACCAAAACAAGCAAACTTGGAAGATGCTTTTGTTCTCCACAACATTTTCCAAGGTCAAGATGTGGGAATCCAACCTGTTAACATGGAGGGTTATAGATTCCAAAATGTATAACAATTAGCTAACCTCCTCCATGTTCCAGTCTTTAAAGTTTCTTCTGAAATTTTAATGCCACCTTGAGACAATATAACAATCAGCATTTGTACAATATTTTGTTTACAGCTAAGCTACACATGAAATTTGTCCTTTAAGTTTCTATCTCCCAAGAAAAAATCAATCCAGAATATTGCAGCCATTGCTAGCATTTAGTTTGATATATTGCTGGAATTCAAACCTAAGCATGCAAATATTCTTCCAAACTTCCTTTTGTCTGCATTTCCTTCCCTTAAAAACTAAATTCTCTGGGTATATATTATTTTCATAGAAAAACCATAGTCAACTATTATATGTACAAATCCTGAGGGGTAGCTTGAGGGGTAGCTCAACTGGTAAAGACTTGAGGAAAAAGTCTTTCAGATCGCCAGTTCGAGCCCTCGTAGGGCCACTGGAGGCATTACAAACTGGCCGTATCTCTAGGGCCCGTGGAACTAATCGTGCATCCTCGTTGAAACAGAGGGACCCAGTGGTTACAGCTAGTCGGGTTCGCAAAGCAATGCCCAGAAACCACGGTTATAAAAGAAAATTATTATATGTACATGAAATATTAAAAGCTACCAATCAAATCTTTATCATTTTTCTTTTTCGTGGCTTATCTACATGTTCAATCTTATTTTTCCCTCTTGCTGACAACTTGGAAAACAATATTATGAAAAACTATAGTATATTTGATGCCTCGTTCTATTAAGGGATTTTTTAAAAAATTGATTCAAGATAAAGTAGAAAGTGCTAATGACTTTGATTTGTAATGATTCAAGACAAAGTGATAGGTTGACAAGGGTTTCTTTAAGTTGATATGACATGGAAATCTTTCTAAGACATTTCTTGAAGCTTGAAACGAATCTTTATAAGACTTGGTGACTTGTTTATTAGTATGTGAAGTTAAGTTTCATATCACATGTCGCTATTGCGATGGTGAAAAAAGCTTTTTGTCAATGAATGTGTTAAAATAACTTGTGAAGCAAAATTGGCGATATATTTTTGAATGACTGTTTAGGTTGTTATATAGAGGATGAAATATTTGAAAGTAAACCCTAAGTTGCTTGGACTCTTTACTTTCGATGCCACACCTTTTCGACATGATTTGGGTGTAGAATTCGTACCGGATATGGCCAATCAATTTAGGGTATATCGACCAATATCTACAGAGAAATTTGAGACAAGTACAATAACTTTTTTGAAATCAAGACAAAAGCTAAGGTGAAATTAAAGAAAATATAATGCCTTATATGTAGAAATTCTTATGTCAATCCTTTTTCTTTTATCTCCTTCTTGGCTTCTCTTCCTGGAGGAGGAGGAAGAGATCCACCGAATCTATCTTAAAGTTTAGATAATGACGGATCTTTATATTCGTATCTATATCAGGCATGTATCTATATCAGGCACCTGCACTGGGGTTCGAGCAACTTAGAGTATGCCTATTGATGCAATCGTAGATTGTTCTTAAAACATCACAAGTCATCGAGTATATTTGCAATGGTAATGTTTATATTCATATGATGTGTTTAAGTGGTTGTTTTCTTTTAAAATATATCTAAATATTGGTACTCGTTTCTTAGTTCGATTATTATTGTGTATTAACTTAAGGTTGTTCCGGTTTCGAACCCATAAGATTCAAATTCGAGCGCCTTTGTAATAATTATGTGTTGATTTTGAATGTGTGCTTTGGTTATCTGGTATGGGTAGTTTACCTAGGAGAAAAATGAAAACCAAATCAATAGGTGAAGTACCTAGCTTTTGAGGGCCATATATTCAACTATCTATGTCTTTAGTTTGGTAGTCTGATATTAGATTGATACTTTAATCGCTTTAAATGTGCTTAAATGTTAGATAATGAGTTTAATTGACTAAAAATATGTTTGTTTGATCATCCAAAAGTTTGTGTGACGTAACTTTGTCTTTGTTTGATGTATGTATCTAAAATAATTGTTAACTTGATTTAGAATTTTTCGCAGATTCACTTATGTCGAAAAATTTCTCTGCTTCGGATATTGAATTCCTTTGTGTGAAAATCATGGATTCTCGCCTGAGAAGCTTCAACTCAGATATTTAGTTAGAGAATGAGTTTAATTGACTAAAAATATGTTTGTTTGATCATCTAAAAGTTTGTGTTACGTAACTTTGTCTTTGTTTGATGTATGTATATAAAATAATTGTTAACTTGATTTAGAATTTTTCGCAGATTCACTTATGTCGAAAAATTTCTCTGCTTCAGATATTGAATTCCTTTGTGTGAAAATCATGGATTCTCGCCTGAAAAGCCTCAACTCAGATATTTTGTTGTGTGATTTTTTGTAAATTGCATTGTTTAGAAGCATGTTAAAAACCTTTCAGACTTGTCTCAAAAAAGCTAGAATAACACCACTTCATGTGGAGTTATCGGACTCCTCCTCAAATATTCTTTTCATAGATCTCTCTCAAACATCTTACTTTTTACCTTAACTGAGTCAATATTGCTCGGAGAAGAAGAGAGTCTATAATACAAGTATGAAGGGCACACTTTGCACCAAGTCTTTTTTCTTCCTAAAATTTGATAATACCCGTAAGTATGGAAATTTCATCTTGATCGTTCCGTACTTTTGAAAGAGGTGAAATTTAGCACCCTTAAAATTTTCATTTATTTGTTAGACTTGTCCTTTTTGTTGTGTATTGCTTTTGTGAAGTTTTTTAAAACTGATAAAAGCGAAAAACATCCAACGTGAAAATGTCAAAAATACAATAAAGTGAAACATCATCCAGTATCGAGAAAGGGGAAGATGACGTTTTACATGAGAAGAAAAGGGTACAGGATTGCATTACTGCCAAACACCATTCCATGGTGAAGAGTCCTAATTGAACGGGTGTAACCTCCCCCAAATAGGTTAAAAGAAGTAAATATTTTAAGGGTGTTCAATTTTCACCATTTTCAAAAGTATGAAATGGCCAAGATGAGATTTTCATACTTAAAGGTATTATTATGTTTCTGGAAGTGCAATGACTTGATTTTAAAGAAGTATATAATTGCGTTTCATAATTATATCATACACTATCATGTTCTTTGAATAATATTAATTTAATTAAGGAAAAAAAGATAAGATTGTTGAGAGGGAGTTGTGAAAAGAATATTTGCGATTGAAGGAGTCAATAACTACATATGAAGTGGTGTCATTCCAGTTATATGAGAAAATTTGGATGGTTAATCCCAAACAGGCTTCTGGCAATGCAATTTGCAAGAAATTCACAAACAAAAGCCAAGCTGCCTCTGGTTCTTCGCTTTTGCTGCTGACCATTGCTGCAGCAACATTATTGCCATCAACTAATTGGTATTTTGATATTTGCAAGATAGGATAATCTACCTTTCTCTCTTATTTTCTAAGCAAAAAAAGGAATCTGTTTTCTTTTCTTTTAATCTACTTTATGCTGTGAAAGATTTGAACTTTCTTGTGTTTGAAGGTTCCCTTTTTGCCTCACTAGAGTAGGCTTGATCATAAGTTAAGGAGAAGTGGTGAAATAGCTGGTGGTTGATAAGATCTTTATGCTTGGTGCTTCGTAATTAGTTTAGCTGGCTGTAAGTTTGAGTTTGGTCATATAAATTTTATGTAATTTTGTCTTTTTTTGATGTCTGTATAATCAACTTACTAAAAATCTGTTACTTTAATTTCCGCTGAATCCCTTTCTCGATAATTATTCACTGTTTACTTCTTCCAATGCTGAATCCCTTTTTTGAAATAATGGATCTACCTTTTAAAATTTCATAACAGGTCTTTGGTTCTTCTATATGATTTCTATCAGTTTTTTGCATTCTTATAGTATAAATCTTGGGTGATATTTCCCTTAAACAGAATTAAAGTGACCAAGGCCATAGAAGATGAAATATTTATCATTGTATAGTGAAAAATTTCTGCATTTGGGGGTTGGGGGGAGGAAATTGTTTCATTTACCAAATAATTCTAATTATCCAAAAAGCCAGGTTTAATTTCTGGCCTTCCTAATATTTGATCTCAAGTTCCTCTTAAATCCAAGTTAGATACCTTTGAGTTAAGATGTGTGTTAGACAACTTGATAGTTAATATCTCCCATATTTTGGAAAAGTGATCTTTTTCCATCTATGGAGCATATTAATTGTTAGAAATTGTATTATATCCTTCTAAACTCTTCGTTTTTCCTCTGCTTCTTATCCAGTCCTCTGTTTCTAATTTCTTCCGGAGCTGAGTCCATCAGTGTTTGCAAAATGGAGAGTAAAACAAAGAAAGATCCAGAATCGATCAACTCAAATGCAAGGGGTAACACTAGCCACAAGAGAGAAAGGGGCTTGCAGATTGAAGGATACTCACTGGAAGGGATATCAATAGCAGGTCATGAGACATGCATAATAGTTCCCACACTTAACTTAGCCTTTGATATCGGAAAGTGCCCTCAGCGTGCCATCTCCCAGCAATTCCTTTTCATCTCTCATGGCCACATGGACCACATTGGAGGACTGCCTATGTATGTTGCGACTCGTGGCCTTTACAGAATGAAGCCTCCTACTATTATTGTTCCAAACGTTATCAAAGGAAGTGTTGAGAAGCTTTTTGAAGCTCACCGAGCTATGGATCACTCTGAATTGACCCATAATTTGATTGGTTTGGATGTGGGTAAAAATCTATCTCTATTGATCATATGGCTTTTCATAAAGGTGGAGTTAGCTCTTATTTCACAATTTAAGTAAATAGATCTTTGTACATATGCAGGAGAAGAATTCTACTTGAGAAAGGATCTTAAAGTTAGAGCATTTAAGACTTACCATGTCATTCCTAGCCAGGTTGAGTACGTTCCTTACTGCTGTGAGCTTCGACTGCTCATTTCCCCTACACATGCTTCTTTAATCAGCTTGTATTCATGGTATAGTGCAGGGCTATGTAGTATATTCAGTGAGGCAGAAGCTTAAGCAAGAATATGTGGGCCTTCCGGGAGATGAAATTAAGAAGTTAAAGTTATCAGGTGTGGAGGTCTGTCATGATATGATAGTTGAATGGAAATTTTATTTTTGTACTTTCTCTCTTTCCATGTTACTTTCTTTTTTCTCCTTTTTGTACCAACTAAGAATAAGAATCTCTATGCATTGGGATGACCATGTTTCTTTCAGAAAAGCTTTCGACGTATTTGAGGATTCAATACCTTTATTATATGGCTTAAACAGTTTGTTTGCTTTTACATTGAGCAATTCTTTTGAGACACAGGTATTAACTTTGCATTTTTGACAGATCACATACACTACAACAGCACCTGAAATTGCATTTACAGGAGATACAATGTCAGACTTCATTAAAGATTCCGAAAATGTTGATGTTTTGAGGGCAAAAATCCTCATAATGGAGGTAAACTCCCTGTTCGTAACACTTGTCAAATAATGTATCTTGTTTGTAACATGATGCTCGATTCTTTTACTCCTTCGGTCATTTTTCTCTCAAGTTTTTCTTTGCAATTCTTCTGCAGAGTACATATGTGGAGGACAAAACAACAGCTGATGATGCAAGAGAATATGGACATACTCATCTGTCTGAGGTGGTTCTTTTTGCATCATTTCCTGAGATTCCCTTTTAATTGGCCTCAAGATTTTACTAGAAGAACTGAAAAATAAAATCCTGAATGCGTTGTAGAATTATTTAGGAGTCTGATGTAATTCTTTATGCTTTGGTGACATCCTACCAGATTATCAATTTTGCAGACAGGTTTCAGAACAAAGCAATCCTTTTAATCCACTTTTCAGCCCGCTATCAGTTGGATGTAAGCTCTCTCTCTCTCTCTCTCTCTCACACACACACACACACACTAACATGACATGCACAATAGCCCCTCGCCACTTGTAAACCAAGTATCATGGATATAGATTGCAAAGCTTCTAGGAAATAGTCTATTTTAGCTTTCCTAAGAAATCCAATAATATTTCCTGGTTCATAGGCAGGATAGACTCTCGAATTTGTACTCTCTTTGCTTTTATTGTTGTTTATGGAAAAGCTTGTATCTAGGATGGAAATGGATTTTCCAACTGTGTTTAATTTCTTATGTCTGTCTTTACTCTTTACTATGCTGGTTGCAATTTTACTCTCTTTGATCTTTTCATTCTCTTAAAAACCAATTACTATAGCACTTAGTATTTTTATCATTTGCTTTTTACAACATTCGTGCTGTTGTCGAACAGCGACCTAAGCATGTGTTAGGAAAGAGTGGCTTCCTACTGTCGTGTTCCTATGGTTTACCGACTACTTGATCTTCCCCTAATGGAGAAAGGATCTAATTTTAGGGCTTGTTTCATTTCTTGTGTATGTATCATTCTAACATTTTTGTTTGTTTTCTGTACTTCCCTTTATCAGGTTATTCAGGAGGCTATTTCTGCAATACCTCCCCCTTTGGCAGGCAGAGTATTTGCCCTTACAGAAGGTTTTTGATGCAAAACCAAATTCACGCATTAGCTACTTTAGAATCTCTCCTTTGATCTAGTTCAATCTGATTTATATTTAACCTTTATTTTGGTGAAAGCATTGAATCTTATTTTACTCGAATCTTTATTTGAAAAGTTAGCCATTATAACCTATTACTATGAGAAAACCAACAATATTTTAGGTTCTTGAAATATCTTCTTTAGAAAGGAAGAAAGGTTGTGACCTATTATTATCAGCAAACTTCTCAAGTGCAAACGGAAAAGCAAATTTAAGTCATGTTGGATAAGTTAATATTAACTAGATTAGGACTAAACAGTGGATATAGTATTTTCTTGTGTTGCTTATTTAAACCTACACAGTATTTTGCGTACAATTTTATTCCATCTCTGCCTTTTGACTTGGTATCTGAGTCGAATCAACCCCTAATATTTGGTTACCATTCCTGATGTTCAGTTGCCATTGTACCAACTGTAAGCTTCAAAGTTGTGTAACATCTCTCAACATTCAATAGATATACACCTACTTAAGCCAATTGAAACCGCTTCTCTGCCTCTCAAATTCTTGAAACAATTTACAATAATAACCCAGTATAATTTCGCGTTAATTTACGCGAACTTATTTAACCAGACACAAAATTTTAAGAAAGAAAAAAATATTTTGAAGCTTTTGGTTTTAAACATGCCATAATATTGTATGGAATTAAAGACTTTTTGAACCTAGTAATTTTTTTGCATATATAATATAATATTTGTACAGCTATGAAAATTTGTTATTAAAATAAAATACATAGCAATTCAAGTCAAATTATACATAATTTTTGAATTTGGAAAGATAACATTCATTTGAAACAAACTAGTAACAACATATTTTCATTCTTTTTGGAATGGAGGGACTTATTAAGAAAATAAGAAAAATGAAAGATGGATCACCATATTCTTCTTCTTCATCTCGACCACCACTTCTATTGTCTTTTCCCAGCTCCACTATTCAGAACATTATAGATATGAGATTAATGACTTAAATAAAAGAAAGATGTCGAGAGAAAGTCTTAGCCCGTGGAACTTTCGATCAGGTTCTTCTCACTTTGAACGATTGCTCTAGTGGATAGTCACTCCCTTCTCAGAGAACTGTACGTACGTGAGACTTCCACCTCATATGCCTCCGTCCCGAGCTTCCGACCACTTCCCTCACATATCATATTGTCACTAATCATGGTTTTCTTGCAAGAAAATACCCTCATGAGAAAAGCCCATGCTTTGTTCTTCCTCCTCTTCTTATGGCTTCTAGGGTTTGAGTACTCTTCATCAACAAGTCTCATAGACTGGGAAAGTCTCTCATAAGCAGTGTTATTAGCAATTCCCAAAGGAATTAACTCTGAGCTTAATAGTGTGCTTCTGCATCTTCCTAGCTTTCTAATTGACAAATTTCTCTCTAGCTTCAAGTTTCCATATGTGACATCCATGTTTTATTTGTAAGGTTTGTTGAATTCTTTGATCTTTGCTTGGCTATTACTCTTTATGCTATGACATTTTCTCTCTCTTGAAGATTATTGTTTCTTGGTCGGTGTAATATCTTACAATTGATAATTGTTTATGTTATATTGGAAAAATATTATTTTGTTATGTTGTTCAAAGTGGTTGGCAACAAATTAAACTAGCTAGCTTGTGTTTTGTATCTTTGACTTGAATTATGATACATAGTCAGAGACAGACCCAGGATTTTCATCCGACGGGTTAACTAATGCCCCTAATGACTTTTAACCCTAAAGATTTTTTAGTGTTTATGGTGCTAAATGCTTTAAATTAACTGTTTTTAAGGTATATTCATGTACATATACAAGATTTTTGTCGAAACTTACAAGCTAGGTCCGTAACTCCACCCTATAACATATAGGTCTGCTTCTGTACACATTATTTTTACGTATTTTTTTATATAAAAAATATTAAAATTTATTAAGAAATTGAAAGAATACAAAGAAGGGGGACTCGATTACCGTAAGGGATCCTTTGGTACGGGACAACTATAATGTAGGTCGAATATGCATGAAATAATACTAATAAAATTATGTAGGAATTACTCATATATTTGTCTTTAAATACTTCCATTAATCTTCACATTGCTAATATATATATATATATATATATATATATATATATATATATATATATATATATATATATATATATATATATATATATATATATATATATATGTGTGTGTGTGTGTGTGTGTATTCTTATTTAATATTCCCGCATAAGCATGCGAATTATTTAATATTGCCATCACAAATTACAAAAAATAATTATTGTTTCTTACATGATTAACCTAACACCTCATTAGTAATGTGGATATTGTTTTTATAAACCCTTAAACCAAACATTGTATTGTTTTTGTAACACCTTCAACTAGGGGTGTACAAAGAAAACCGACAAACAACACCAACCCGATAATCCGAGTCAAACCGAGAAAAAACATCCGACTATGGTTTGGTTTGATTTGGTTTGGTGTGGGAAAAAAAACCCGACCATAATTGGTTTGGTTTGGTTTTAACTAAAGAAAGTCAAACCGAAACCAAACCAATCCGACATAACATATATAGAAATATTAGATATATCTAATATATAAATATACTTATTGTGATGTAATTTATAAATATTTCTTAAAAAAATTCATAATTTTATCGTTTAAGATTGGACTTAGAACTTTTGAATGTTCCAATAAGTTTTATAGCCATTAACATTAGTAAACTAAATAATGCTAAAAAAAGCCTAAACGAATAACAAATCAATACTAATGCTAACAAAAGATATTCAATCAATACTATGAACGAGAATGTATTGAATATTTATATTTTGTTTTGCAATAATTTAGATAAAAATGCATAACATATTTTTATTTTTTCTCTATTAGTGTTTAGTCATGTGATTGACACTCCCTTATTATTCTACTTATTTTATCATGACTTATTACTTTTAGATTATGTTTATTTTTATTATAGCTTTTTAATTAGCAATATTTATATTACATAATTTTATTGTCTTTATTGTTGAATATTTTAGGATAATGACATGATATTTTTATATTTTGTATTATTTTCTTGAAAAATACTTTGTATAGTTGTATCTTACTAGGATTAAAGAAATATTTTGAGCACAATTTATATGTTTTGTTCTACGGAGATTTTACCGGAAAAAACCCGAAAAACCCGAAAACCCGAAAAAACCCGAGAAAAAACAAGAGTGAAAAACCCGAGTTTATTGGTTTGTTTTGGTCTTTAGATTTAATATTCCGATATAAGTGGTTTGGTTTGGTAATTGTAAAATCCGAACCAACCCGGCTACACCCCTACTTCAACCAATCAAATGACCCCTTAGAAATCAAAGTTCAGAAAAAATATAGGTATAAACTATAAAGTAAGCAAACTTATCAGATGGAAAGATTTTTGTCAATTCTAGAGTTGTCAATATGGGCTTGGCCCGTTGGGCTAGCCCAGCCCAACCCGTAATTTAGCAAGGCTCGACTAGAATTTTTGAAGCCCGTTTAAAAATGAAGCTTTTAAGCCCGGTCCAAGTAAGCCCGTGGCCCGTGAGGCTTGACTGAGGTTGGCCCGGCCCGGCCCGTGGGCCTAATAAAATATTTATTTAAAATATATAAAAAATAAAAAAGTATACTGCCTTTAGAGATGGAAATTCAGAATTGGATCTTTACTAAGAGGAACAAAAACTTGATCTTGAGAAGTTTCAAGAGATAGTGTTGTCATGTATTGGAAGGACCATTCTAGACAAAATCCCGATCTTTCAATATAATGATGGTGCGTGATGTACTTAGCATTTTTATTACCATTATACCATCATAATTAATATATAGCATTGGTGGCGTGTTCTAACAAAGTACAGAAGTTGCACTTATTATGAAAATGTCCAAACACTTATTACTACTCGAAATTGGCTGCACAAGTTTTCCCGAACTCAAACTGGTAATATTTTTTATGTGAATTTAAATATTATTAATTTTTAATATTTAGCTAATTAATATTGCATTTGAATTATAGGTGAAAGTGAAGATGTTAAGACAACCTTGTCACAAGCGGATTCAAATGTGTTTGATGAAGATGATGTGTTAAATATCTCATAAACATCATGAATGTACTCTTGAATAGTTTGTTTTAAGTTTTGACTTTCAGTGATGTACTCTTGAATAGCTCAATTCTTGATTTCCTGTCTCTTTGATCAAGTCTACAAGTGTAAATTAAGTTATGAGGTTACTCCTTGAGTCCGGAACCTAAATAATAACCAATAAAACAAAAATTACGCTTTTAAAATTAAAAAAAAAAAAAGCAATTCGCAGTATAAAACACTAACGGCCATGTTTTTTTTTTTTAATTCGCAGTATAATACCGCGAATTACTGTTCAATTTTTTTTTTTAAAT
Source organism: Nicotiana noctiflora (assembly GCA_032618575.1). Taxonomy (NCBI): domain Eukaryota; kingdom Viridiplantae; phylum Streptophyta; class Magnoliopsida; order Solanales; family Solanaceae; genus Nicotiana; species Nicotiana noctiflora. Next base: position 15,794 of record JASVEL010011629.1, on the reverse strand, counting down.
TTCGCATTATTATTGCATGTTATTAAAAAAATAGCAAATTTTATCGTTTTCACAATTAACAAATTTTATTTTTGTTGTGTTATTGGTTGCTAATGTTTGAGTTTATTTTCATTTGCAAAATCTTGTATTTTTATCATAATTAAAATATGTCAAAATCTGAGTTATTTTTTTTTTAAAAAATTATCTAATAAATTATTGCTAGGAAAATTATTTATCTTCTCAAGTATTTTGATGCAAAACTACTTGTAACTCATAATCTTATGCATGCTGCTTATGTTGCTTTAAATTAATACTAGTCATTTAAAAAAAATATGTGAATTTAAAATAACGCTTATTTGATGCAAAACTACTTGTAGAATTAACCTTATCATGTTTGCTAAGAAAAAATCTCTATTGTGTTTTGCTAAAATATCTCAGGTCGGACCACATACTTCTAACACAATAGAGACTTTTTGACGAATAATGAAGTAAAGCTCTTTTCGGAGTATTATTGGTTAGTTGTTGATTGGAGATGTTGAAATCTTAAATTGCAAGACCATTATTATAGTTTGTAGGAATTTTATGCATTATGTAAATATGATTTTATACAATCAGGATCAATTAAAAAATAATTATAAAATTACTCTATTTAATAACATTAATTAATAATATGATAGCTAAAAATAAGCGTTAAATAAGATATTATAACAGAATAAATTATATTTTCATTACATTATGAAGATATATAATTTAAATCCATTACTTATTTATACAAAATAACTTGTTGTTGAAGTTTTTTGATAGTCCACTATTTTTGGTTGCTTTTAGACTACTTTCTAACTGACTAGCTAGTATTAATTTAAAGCAACATAAGCGGCATGCATAATATTATGAGTTACAAGTAATTTTGCATCAAAATACTTGAGAAGATAAATAATTTTCCTAAGAATAATTTACTAGATACATTTTTTTTAAATAATTCAGATTTCGACATATTTTAATCTATACTATATTAAAAGCACGAAGGCCCTTAGCGAAATATCGTTTGACTTTTTTACCCTTTTAAAATAGAATTCACACTAGACAAATTAGTCTTTTAGTTATTTTCCTAATACTTAGCAATATCCATTTAATTATTTCCTAATATTTATAAATAGTTATTTAACTATTTCTCTAATATTTAGGACATTAATTTCCAATTCCTTCCAATTCTAGAAATGAAATACTTGCGACCACATTTAAATATAGGAATATTAAATAGGCACTTGTAATTACAAACTAGGATAGTTTCGACAACTTTCAGTATAAGAGTATTTTTTTCCTTTTTTTTCTTCTAACTTTGTAGATCGCTTACCTTTTATTGAGAATATATTTGAAGTTAGAATTAAATTTTTTCAATGATACAATTTCAGGATTATAAATTATCTTACAGAGTAATATTAAATCATTTATCATTTTATACTTGAAAATAACATACTAAAAAAGAAAACGAGGTTACAATCTGCGAAAATTGTTTATATATGTTTATGAAACTAAAAATAAATATATATAAAAAAAGAATAAGAAATCATAAAATCTAAAAAATGAAAAAAGCAAAATGTTTTTGTAAATTTTTTAATCATTTTTAAAAAGTCTTTATTTATATGAGAGTTGATTATAGCCATACAAGAAAATAAAAATATTACATATGTGGGAAGAATAAATTCTAATTTTGATCAACATGAATTTTATATTCTAACTCCTTCCAATACAATATTAAAGTAATATTTTCATAATCAAACGATTGAAGAAATACTACCAAATGAAGAATCTGATATGCATGATTATGTGTTTAGATAAAAAGAAGAATTGTAGATTAATCATACTATAACTGTTGAATTAATCTATTTTTACAAAAATAATTTATTATTTTCTAATATGTTGCAAATAATAAATATGTAGTACTTATTAAAGCAATTGAATAATTTGCATTATGATGAGAAGAAGAAAAAAATCTTTTGCAAGTTAATCAACCAAAATTTTGTCTTTTTAGAATAAATTAAAAAACATAAAGTACACGCGCAACGCGCGTACACAAAGACTAGTTATGATAAAAGTACAAGATTTTGCAAATGAAAATAAACTCAAACATTAGCAACCAACAACACAACAAAAATAAAATTTATTAATTGTGAAAACGATAAAATTTGCTAATTTTATTTAATAACATGCAGTAATAATGCGAAATTTAAAAAAAAAAAATAATTAACAGTAATTCGCAGTATTATACTGCGAATTACAAAAAAAAATTACCAAAAAAAAAAAGCAATTCACAGTATAAAACTGTGAAATGCACTAACGGCCGTTAGTGCATTTCGCAGTTTTATACTGCGAATTGCTTATTTTTGTATTTTTTTTTAATTTTAAAAGCGTAATTTTTGTTTTATTGGTTATTATTTAGGTTCCTGACTCTTTGTCCAATTTTATGTAACACAATTTTAGTTTTAGTCTGTTAAAAGAAGAATTATTTCTATCTATATTTATAAATAATTTAACTTTAAATTTTTTATTTATTAGTGGGATAATTTATAACTCCACAAATGTATATACTAATTTGTTTTAGACCACAAATTCCAAAATTCTTTTTTTTTATTAAATCTTTTCTCCAGTCAAATACTGTCATATAAATAAGATGGGAGTGTATATATCCAATTGTATTTGTAGTACGTACAAAGTAGGGAATACGCACGTAACCATATTACTCTTTTACTATTCTCAACTACTACATCAAATCAATGATTGCTAGTTTATTGCTCTTTTAATGCTTTTCTGAACTACTTCAATCATAGGAGTTTGTTTGAATGTGCTGTTTTTAATTTAAAAGTCAGTGAATGGAAGACCCAATAGTACTTTAAAATGACTATATAAGAGAAGCAGAATATAAGGGTTCAAGTTTTTCAAGTTGGTAAACTGTACCTCTCAATACCAAATTACCAATCTCGCGTTTTTAAAAAAATGGCTTTGGTAATGAGCATTAGTGCGTGGAGTCCATTATTAAGATAGCCGCCCAATTATTCGAAATTATCTAATAACGTTATTTTTTTTAACAGAAAAGTTATTTAACTATACATATAGCACTTATAAGATCACTTCACTTGATTTCTTAAACTTTTGATTGTCAAATACTTATTTTGCCCTCTAAATTATCAACTTTAATTATTTTTTAACTTTTTAATATTATTATTTTCTCTTTTTAATCTACATAATGGGCTTACCTATAGAGAAATAAATTTATTTAAAAATTAAAAAATTAATATTCTAGCATATATAATATTAGAATAATACACGTTCTTTAAATTATTATATCAATTAAGGCCGGTTCTAGCGCACGTTGGGTAATTGACTAACCTGCGCACACATCGAAAATGGGGTGAAGAGGACGACTGAGGAAGAATGCTACTAAAGCACCGGTACTAGACCAGAAAATATTGTTGGCTAGATCGGGTGAACATTGGAAAGGAAAAGCAAAAGCAAAGGAACAAATCCAGGAGGAGGAGACTGAGCAGGATAATGATAGTGATGATAGTTGGCTAGATTTGGGCAAATCTCGCAGCAACTCCAGTGAATTTGAACAAGACACTAGCAGTAGTAAAGAGCAGTAACAAAGGGAACGATGAAATTAGGAATTTAGCTGAGAAAAGTAGCTCAAGCCAGGTACAAATCATGGAACAGTACATGCAAGCTCAAACAAGGTCCAACAAACTGTCTTTATAGCGAATCTCAATAATCCACAAGTGAAGACTGCAAATCCAGTTACTGATAAGAGTAGATCATGGGTGGGATTACTCCAGGACAATAAGCTAGCTGCGAAAGGTATGAATCTCAACTATATTCCCCCGACTATGAAGGATGGAGAAGTAGTTGTACAGCTACTGGAGGAAGACATAGTAGAAGAGAATGAAAAATGGAATAGAGTTGTAATACTGTATGTAGTGAGAAATACACCTTCAATTGGTGCCATTGAAAGGTTCATTACTAGTTAGTGGGCAGTTATACAAAAACCACATGTGTTCTTACATAATGAAGGATATTTCATTATGCTTGGTTCGAATGAGGATAAGGAGAGGGTGCTTATGAATGAGCCTTACACAATTAACAATAGATCAGTCATTGTGAGGTAATGGACATAAACTTTCGACTTCAATGAAGAGGTTCTGAGGACCATTCCTCTGTGGATTAAGCTACCAAACCTTCCACTAAATTTTTGGAGAAATCAAGCGTTAAGTGAAATAGGAAGTGGAATAGGAAAACCAATATATATTGATGCCAATACGATAATTGTGCAAAGAATATCATATGCAAGAGTGCTAATAGAGATGGATGTTACCAGACCTCTACCAGAAAAGATAAAGCTCTGTGATCCTAAAGAAAATATATTGGAACAATTAGTTTACTATGACTGGAAACCAATCTACTGCCAAAAATGTTGCCAGCTTGGTCATTCATGTAAGGACCAAAGGAAATTGAGGCAGGATGAAGGGAAGAAAAATGGGGAAGGGAAACAAATGCAGGAATGGAGGAAAGTTAGAGTTCTTGACCCAAATGTTGACAAAATTGATGAGCAAGGAACGTTTAATGAACAACCGGAGGAAGAAACTGTTGTACACAAGAACAACCCAGGGTTGAGGCCCAATGGCAAGTAGCTGGAGGAAGATCAGCTACTAAGAACCATTCAGATGTGATAAAGGAAAATGAAGTGAACATTGGCAATGCATTCAAAGCTCTTGTTGACACTGTTCAAAGAATTTTTCAAATGTCTAAAAATCAAGGTGTAAAGGGCATACATAGCAAGGAAGACAGGGGTGTACCTCCAACCTTAATTACTATATCATGATGAACTTTGTCTCATGGAATGTAAGGGGTCTGAATAAGGTGTATAAACAAAAAGAACTAAAATTTTTTTTGTAGAGGTAATAATGCAATATTGATAGCAATAATTGAACATAGAGTGAAGCAATATAATGCCAGCTCTGTGTTACAGAAAGATTTAAACAATTGGGGATGGGTTGATAATTATAATGAGGCACCTGGGAGAAGAATTTGGATAGCATGGGACTCTAATATGGTGGAATATACAATTATTAGAACACATGAACAATTCATTCTGGGTAATGTGACCTTAATGCAACAAAATGTGCAGTTCAATCTATGCATTGTCTATGGGAAACATACAGTACAAGACAGAAAAAGCCTATGAGAGGAGATGTTAATATCAATGTTAAACAAAAGAAGCCCATGCCTAATAATGGGAGACTTCAATACAATCTTAGCTAGTGAAGATAGATTCAATGGAACTCCTGTGCAGGAGATGGAGATAAGGGAATTCAAAAAATTCTAAGTGGATGCAAATGTAGCTGAATTGAAGACCGTGGGAAGGAAGTAAACTTGGACAAACAACCATGTGTATAGTAGAATAGATAGAATCCTGGTAAATGTTGAATGGCTTCAAATGTGGCCTAATATAGAGGGAACGATAATGAATCCTGGATTCTCTGATCATTGTCCCTTAAGTGTGAAGTTTGATACAAGTGAACAAGTAGGTGGAACCATTCAAGTTTTGGAATTGCTTGGTAAAACTACAGTCTTTTGAAGGTACAATACAAAGGGTATGGGAGCATGGAAAGAGTAAACAATCAATACTGACAGTGTGGAACAAACTAAAGAAAATAAAAGGATTACTGAAGCAGATGAATAAAGAAAAGCTTAGTGGTATTACGAACAAGATACAAGAGGCTAGAGAAAGACTAGAAAGTATACAAAATCAGATGAGCAAGCTTGACCATGGTGGAACTTATCTTGAGTTAGAAAGAACTACTAAAGTGGAATTGAAGAAATGTCCAATTATGGAGGAGAGCATTGTAAAACAGAAATCTAGAGTTCAGTGGCTCAATCTGGGAGATACTAACACAACTTTCTATCATGCTTGTGAAAAATAGACAAGCAAAGAATAACATTGGTAGATTAACTGATAGTAAAGGAGATATAATTCAGAGGCCAGAAGAGGTAAAGTCAGAAATTCTCAAGTTCTATACGGGGGTACTTGGTACAACAGCTACACAACTACCAATAATTAACTACTAAGTAATGAAGAAGGGCAATGTGTTGAACAGGAGCCACAACAACAACTAATAAAACCAGTCAGCAGGGAAGAAGTGAAGCAGGAACTCATGGGTATAGATGATAACAAGGCTCCAGGATGTGATGGATATAACTCATACTTCTTCAAAAAAAATATGACACATTATGGGAGAGGAATTAACTGTAGCAGTGCAGGAATTCTTTGAAAATGCTGAAATATGTAAGGCCATCAATTGCACAACAATCACACTGATTCCAAAAGTCCAAAATCCAACAAACATAAAAGATTTCAGACCTATTTTATGTTGTACAATTTTATATAAGATCATATCCAAAGTGATAACAACAAGAATGCAAGGAGTAATGGATACACTGGTGGATAATTTTCAAGATGCATTTGTTCCTTGAAGGCTGATAATTGACAACAGTTTAATGAGCCATGAATTAGTGAAAGGTTATGAAAGGAAGAATATATCTTTGAGATGTATGCTTAAGATTGACATGCAAAAAACATATGACTCTGTGGAGTGGAGGTACATTGATTTTTTTGTAAAATGAATTATGGTTTGCATTAGTACAGTGTCCTATTCAGTTCTCATAAATGGCATACCTACAGATCCTTTTGAAGCAAAAACGGGGGGCAAAGACATGGTGATCCACTATCACCCTTCTTATTTGTTCTGGCTATAGAATATTTGAGCATGTCATTGAAGACCCTAAAGAAGGACAAGAAGTTCAAGTATCACCCCAGATGTGCCAAGTTCAACTTAGTGTAATTGGAATTTGCAGATGATATTTTGTTGTTTTGTAGAGGGGAAGTGCAATTAGTGCAAATATTACACCAGCATTTTCAGAAGTTTTCAGCAACATCAAGACTAATTGCCAACCCAAATAAGAGTAGCATCTATTTTGTAGGGGTAAACTAGGTTATTCAGAATCAAATCATAGAGGTTCCAGGATATAACAAGGGAGAATTGACATCCAGGTACTTAGGGGTTCCTTTGAGCACCAAAAGACTATCAACAATTCAATTTGAGCCACTAATTGAGAAAATGCTGCATAGAATTCAGAACTGGACAACAAAATACTTGTCATATGCAGGCAGAGCAGTCCTAGTAAAGAGTGTGTTGTTTGCCATCCAGATATTCTGGGTACAGATCTTCATATTGCCTAAAAAGTTATCCAATTCATAAAGACTATCTGTAGGAGGTTTCTATGGACAGGTGATGCTAAACCAACAAAGAAGTCCTTGATTGCTTGGGAGATACTATGTGCACCTAAGGCTGCAGGGGGATTGAATTTCATAGATGTGGAATTATGGAATGAAGCTGCTATCTGCAAATTGCTATGGAACATAAGTACCAGGAAGGAGAAGCTACGGGTCCATTGGGTATATACCTATTATGTCAAAGGCCAACCAGTGTGGAATGTAAAACCAAAGAATGCCTCTTGGGCAATACAGAAGATTTTCCAGGCTAAGAAGTATTTTACAAGAGCTGGAATGACTGAAGCTGATGTCCAACAAATGACAAAGTGCTCCACCAAAAGAATTTACAAATCATTGCAAGAGGAGTATCAAAAAGTAACATGTAGAAGACTAGTGTGCAACAATCAAGGGCAACCAAAATGGATATTCATATTGAGATTAGCACTACAGCAGAGGCTAGCTACTAAAGACAGGTTGATATGATGGGGGATTGATGTGGATCAAATATGCTTGCAGTGCAATAAGGAGAATGAGACAATGTAACACCTATTCTTCCAATGTGAGATTACATGTAAGGTATGTGATGGACTAGTGAGATGGCAATGAATCCAAAGAACACATAAAAGCTGGAAAGATAAGATCGCATGGATGGAGAAGATGGAAAAGGGCAAGAGTGCAAGATAAGCTATTTGCAGAATAACATTAGTGGCTAACATTAGTGGCTGCAATATACCACTGGTGGCAGGAGAGGAACTACACAACCTTTCAGAAGAAGAGAAGGACCACAACTACGCTAATCAAACTTATTATACAAGAAGTCCATGTAAGGGCAGCTAGACTCCTTTACTTAGATAAGGTTATAACTACTTTGAACTGGTATCCTGACACTAGTTGAGCATATGAAAGTAGAGGAGGTAGAGGAAGAGATAGGAGAATAGAAAACTAGATATCATCGTACTGGGGCTGCATGTCCACTTGGTGATAAGCTAGGAAGAGTTTTGTAATAGTTAGAAGAGTTGTACATATTTTACTTGGTAATAAAGTTATAATTACCAAAAAATATTTTAGAATAATAGCATAATTTTTAAGAGTATGTAATGTATATGTGACGACTCTACCCGTCGTCACGTGAGTTACCGCCCCGTTTTCCCTATATTGAGTTGCCTTATGTTTCAATATCGGTATTTGAGTTGAACAGGTGGAATTGAGTTGGATTTAGTTGGAAATTAGGCTCTTAGCCTCTTAGAGGAAAGCTTATTTTAAAAAAATCAACCGGAAGTTGACTATGTGGTTAGGAGGCTCGGATGTGAATTTTGGTGGTTCGGTTAGCTTTGGGGGATGATTTTTCACTAAGGAGTGCGATCAAAATTGAATTTGGAGGCCCGGTGTCGAATTAGACTTGAATTGGCGAAGTTTGAATTTTGACAAATTCTGGTTGATAGGTAAGATTTTGATCTAAGGGTAGGAATGGAATTCTAAGAGTTGCACTAGCTTCGTTAGGTGATTTTGATATGTCTGCGAATTTTCAAGTCATTCGGACGTTGTTTGGTCGGGTTTTTAATTGAATGCGCATTGCGGAAGTTTTAATGAAAACTAGGCTTGAATCCGATGAGTTTTAATGGTTTTAGTGTTGTTTGACATGTTTTGAGGATTGGAATAAGTTTGAATAAGGTTTTAGGATGTGTTGGTGTTTTTGGTTGAGGTCCCAGGGACCTCGGGGTGATTTCGGATGGTTAAACGGGGGTTATGCATTTGTTGCAGTCTGATTTTTCATTCTTCTGATATTTCCGCATCTGCGGAAAAGGAACCGCTTAAGCGGTTCCGCAGATGCGGTAGGGGAGATCGCAGAAGCGATCAAGAGTGGCCCAGGGGTTTCCAGCATAAGCGGAACATGTTTTGCTTTAGCGGGGCCGCGTAAGCGGATTGAAGACCGCAAAAGCGGTTGGAGGAAACCGCATAAGCGGATGTTTGGATCGCATACGCTGTCCTTGATGGTTTTAAGTTAAACCGCATAAGCGTTCAATATGTCGCATAAGAGAGACCACAGGTGCGGCTAGGGGACCGCAGAAGCGAAAAAAGGACCTGTGTTATAGTGAACATTGCTCACGAACTTGAAAAAGAAGAAAAGATTTTGGACTTCGACTAAAGCGGATTTTTGGGCGATTTTGAAGAGGATTCGAAGGGATTTCATCAGGTATGAATATTTGGACTCGGATTATATTATTATGGTGTAAAAACATAAATTAATCTCTGAAATTCAAGGAATTAAAGAGTAAAAATGGAGGTTAGGGCTTGAAGACTAAAAATGTTTGAATTGATGATTTGAGGGGTCAAATGGACTCCGATTCTTGTGTATTTTATATGTACGGACTCATGGCGAGACGAAAATTCCGGTGATATAACTTTCATAATTTTCGAGAAGTGGGCTTAGGAATCGGGTTTTGCCGACTTCATATTTTTGGGTGTTTTTCGAGTTCTCAATTGGGTTATTGTTCCATTAGCTTATTATAACGTATTCCTTGTGGTTTTGATCAGATTTGGCATGTGAGGAGGTTGATTCAAGAGGTAAAGGCTTGGCGGACTAGTCTCGTGGCCGGTTTGAGGTGAGTAATAGATGTAGATAATGACTTGAGGGTTTGAAACCCGGTATATCACAGTGTGATGCTATATTGAGGTGAGACACGTACTCTACGGTGAGTGCCGGGTCGATTATGATTGGAGACTATGACTTAGTCCGACTGAATGATGTTCGTACTGTGTTATTGCCTAGAAATTAGTTGGTAAACCTCCTACTTGGATGGTTGTAAATATATTTGGGTTGTATGCCGATTATTTGGATCCCGTAGGGATTATTATCACTGTTTCCATGATGTTTAGCATATTTTCATGATATTAGTCCTGAGTTAAACACTGTCTCGAAATGGCTAGTAAGTTTCTAAGGTTTTAAATACTAAATCTATAATTTCTGATAATTGGAACTGAAAATGGTAAGTTTGATTATGCCTGTGTGGCTTGCATGCATATAACTGGACTGGGTGTGGATCGGGATGCATGCCGCAGCAAATGTTACGATGATATTGCGCTTGGGCTGTAGGAGCCCTTCTGGAGTCTGAACACCCACAGTGAGCGCGGGTACCTAAATAGATCGGGTTGCACGCCGCAGCGGTCATATGCATTGCATTGCATTCATGCATTGATATCTATCTGCTTTGTCTGTCTCTACTGTTGTTGTTCCTCCGTTAAATGTGTAGACGTACTGATTATAGCTTTGCATTGTTGTATTTTGGGATTTCTTACTATCAGTCATTATACATGTTTATTACCACTGAGTTGGAAGTACTCACTTTACTCCCCGCACCATGTGTACAGATTCAAGTGCCTTAGGAGCTTAGCTGAGTTGCCTTGCTATTTTTCAAAGTTTTATCGGAGTTGTCGAGGTAGCTGCCTGACGTCTGCAGGACCCGACTCCTCCCCTATCCCTTTATTATTTTTCCGCAGTTTTGAACATTGTATTACTGAAGTCTTATTACTCTGTGTTTGGTAGATGCTCTAGACTTATTATTCAGTATTATCTTGGTATTTAGCTTATTTCTATCTATCAATTAAAACTTTTAACTTCATTGCTATTAATGATATTCAAATAATTGGTTTTAAGCTCCAGGCTCGGGTTGAGAGTGTAAATGGTCGGGCTTGCTTAGCAATTGTGTTGGGCTCCATCACGATCGGGTTTGGGGGCGTGACAATATATTATAAAAATACCTATTTTTAAATAATTATTTTTATATCACATGCGTAGAATATATATTTTAAAAACTTTTATTTTATTTCATTCTCAATTGTGTAAATAAATTTTTGTTATTAACATCAAAATTGTTATTACGAATAGATTGAAAGAATCCTTATTAGGAAGAAGACCTAGACAAATCGCCGATCTTATAGAAGTAGCTAGTAAATTGTTCTAACTAAGTTATTTACTATGCTCAATATGTTATTATTCCAATATTATATATACTTAAATAATTTTTATTTTTATTTTTTTATTCTATAGGAACGTCCATAATTTAAATTAAAAGAGAGAAAAATTCATATAATTAAAAAGCAAAAAAAAAAATACAAAAGATGATAATTTAGTGTGCAAAAGGTATTTGGCAACCAAAAGTTTGAGAAATCTAGTTGAGCGGCCTTCTGAGTGTAGGGGTGTGCATGGATCGAGTTGTTTCGGATTTTATCAAAACCAACCCAAGCCAAACCATATCGTTTGGATTGGTTCGATTTTATTAGGCTTTTGGGTTATTTTTCCATGCGAATATTATTTCAATCTTACTTAATCAAAATATTGATAAAGTTTTGGTAAGTGAATATTTTCGTAAAAGTTGAAAAAGTTGAAAAATATATGATCTATTAAAATATTCTAATGGGAGAATTTTTTTAGTAATACATGATCACATGATAGTTATTTTCTTATTCGTCTAACAATATTTTTTCGTTAATAGACGCTTTCATGGTTAATCGAATTTCTTAATCAAATATAAAAATCAACATGATACCTAAATAATGATATGTTCTCTTAATTTAGAGTATCGAAATACCATTTCAAATTCGAGAAAGATATAAGAAATCTTGACACATGAATATGGAAGAACAAAGAGATGATTGACACATTTCAATAACACTTGATAAGAAAATGATACAACCAATTATTTATAAGTAAATAAAAGTGAGTGCACTATTTCATATGTGTCGGTTTGGTTCGAATTATTTTACTCAATACCAAATTAAACCAAACCAAACCTAGTCGAGGATTTTAGTCGGTTTGGTTTGACTTTTCGATTTGGTGCGGTTTTCCGGTTCGGTTTGAACTCCCTTATCTGAATGCTGTAGACATAGTTAAGGGAATTCGTGTGCTATGAACATAGTTAAGTGACTTTGTTGTTACAATAAAAGATAACCTTTAGTAAATAATTTCAAATAGTTAAGTGACATTTTAGATAATGTACTCCTAGTATGCCTGATGAGCCCGTGAACAAATTATCAGTGTGGATATAATTGGTGGCTCTCTTCAGTAATTATAGATATAGATTGATAACTTGAACAAGATGATGAATATCTTGCTATAACGTTTTTACATTATTAGCTCATATAGCTTTAAATTGTTTTCTTTGGCGCGGCGGCACAAAATAATTATATGTGGTAGCTTAAATATACATACTATATACATTAATTTTATATATGCGGTCAAACTTTTTTATAATATCATCATTTATTCCGATTTTTTTTAGTTTTTATAGTGAATGGTTGTTATACACCTATAACAATATTTGGCATTTAACTATATTTTGGCTGTTATAGACAAAAAATTATACAAAAACTAATTATTTTTCTTTTATAATATTATATATAAAAGATTAATAAAATATTTAAATTCAAAATCTCAAAAGATATAACTATTTTATGAATTAAATGCTAAAGAAATCTAATACATTATTAAAAAAATTCTTAACCAAACGCACAAATATTTAAACTCTAAGGCACACAATTAAAAAATATGAATAGATTATGTTCACATATTACTGGTAATTATCCAATTTAAGATATATCATGTGTACATCTTCACAAAAAAAAGGAATGATATGCATATGTTCAAAAAGTATAAATAGATCTTTGAAGTATCTTTTGGCATTTTTCTAATACAAAATATATCATTTGTAGATCTTTTGTTATAAAAATATTTGATGTGCATATTGTCATGACCCAAAACTCAAACTCGATCGTGATGGCGTCTCTGTTGAAGACAAGGCCAGCCGACACTTACTCAATTCAGTTCCGGCAGATAAATCAATAAGTCATTTATAAGGATGAATAATCCAATCCTCTAAACAGTCAACAATAAGATTTTTTATAAATGTGCGGAATAACAACCCAACTCAGCCCGACATCGTGGTGTCACTAGTCATGAGCATATACCATAACTGTCTAGTCACTGCAAGACCGAGATGGTCGGAAAATCATAAGTATACATAAGGAGGAATATAGAGGGAGAAAATAGAGCCGCGATCGCCAAGCGACTACCTTGCTAACTCTAATGAAACTGCCATCAAGCTCAGAAAAATACCTGGATTTGCACACAATGTGTAAGAAGTAAAATGAGTATTGTCAACTCGGTGAGTAATAAAGGTAAATAACAACTGAGTAGTAAGAAATCACGTAAAGCAAACTATCATGATGTATAGAAGCAGTGTAAAACCCTTTGAGAAAAGAAAAGCAGTGAAGCTGTGAAATTTTTAGAAATATCTTGACTCAGTTTAAAACCTCTTTGGAATAATGAGTTTTTATCTTTCAACAGTTATGCAAATGAATGCAAAAGAAATAGTGCATCTAAGCACATAAGTCCGCCCCTTAGGCACCACACTCAATTAGCAGATAATGCCAGGCAGTCCGGTAGATACCACATGTAGTAGCACACACAACAGATAATGACAGACAAATAACATAAAGTAAACACATAGAACAATACTAGTACCGTTGCGGCATACAACCCGATCCATATATATCGCTCCGGCATGTAGCCCGATCCATTTATTGTCGAGGGCGCTCACTATGTGTGTGCAGACTCCGGGAGGGGCCCCTTACAACCCAAGTGCAATATCAAGCCATCTCGTGGCATCAAATCTAGGCCCTCGACCTCATATCGAATCAGTATTTCACTGTTGCGGCGTGCAGACCGATCCTAAAGTATCCTCACAATAAAGGCCCTCGGCCTTACTCAGTCAAAAATCACATAAGCTACTAGGGCAAAAGTAAAATATGATGCTCAACCCAAACTATTATTGGAAATATCATTTCAAGTGTTAAAGTAAAATAAACTTGACTGATTCTTAAAAATAGTGGAAAATATATGACTGAGTTTTAAGTATAAAATCAAAACAGTGAGGAAATATCAACAATAATCCGCAAAGGATTCAAATAGCTGGCACTAAGCCCAAATATGGCAATCAACCCAATTTATGATGATAACAAGAAAATTTCAGTCAAATACGCAGTAAATTCATCAATTGGGACGGACCAAGACACAATCCCCAATGGTGCTATACCCCACACTTGCTATCCGGCATGCAAGTTACCTCAATATAGCACTATGATGTACAAATCCGGGGTTTTAAACACTCAAAATATTATTTACAATCATTTCTCACCTCGAACCGGCTAAATCTCTCACTCGCAATGCCTTTGCCTCTCGAATCGGCCTCCACGCGCGTCGAATCTATCCAAAAGCAGAACGAATACGTCACAATATGCTAAAGAAACAAAGCCTAATCAAAATACCAAAAATCCGAAATTACCAAAACCCGAGCCTCATGCACACATCTCAAAATTCAATTTTTTTTACATCAACGGGTTCCTTATCTTCTCGTGAGTTCATACATATTAAGAACATCAAAATCCATCCTCAATTGCCCCTTCAAACCCCAAATAAAAATATGAAAATTCCAAGCCCTATTCTTCCATTTTTAGCAATAATTCAATGACTTTCTAGATGGATTTCACGATAAAAAAGAGCTTTGAGCTCAAGAAACTTACCTCCAAACGTTGCCCCTTGAATGCCTTGTTAATATACTTTAAGAATCTCCAAAAATGAGCAACTATGGGTGTAAAATGACCCCAAAATCACGACTGAGGTGTTTCAAAAATTCTGCCCAGCTCAGGTCCACCCTTCTTTGCGTTCACGTACTGTAGCTCGTTTTCGCGAAGGCCAATCTCCCAGACCCTTCGCGTTCGCGTAGCAAGCCTCACATTCGCTAGGCCAATGACCCAAGCCCAAATTTCCTTCTACGTGTTCGCGATTCCTCCCCCGCGCTCGTGTAGAACCTTAGTCCACTCCTTCGCGTTCACGACTCCCTCTTCACATTGATGAAGGCCAAAATCAACAGCCTCCTATTCTCATCTTTGCGTTTGCGAGAGTCCCTTCGCGTTCGCTAAGAAGAAAACCAGATACCAGCAACAGCTTTTTACCCAAATTCGATCCATTAACCACCCGGAACTCACCCGAGGTCTTCGGAACCTCAACCAAAGGTGCCAACACATCCTAAAATCTCATTGAAACTTGTTTCAATCATCAAAACACCTCAAACAACACCAAATCCATCAATTCACATCGAATTCAAGCCTAAGTTTTCTAAAAACCTCTGAAACACGCTTTTGATCAAAAACCCAATCAAATCATGTCCGAATGACCTGAAATTTTGCACACACATCCCAAATCACATAACGAAGTTACAACAACTCTCAAAATTCTATTTTGAGCCCCGGGTCAAAATCTCACCTATCGATCGAAAATCATCCAAATGCTAACTTCGCCAATTCAAGCCTAATTCTACGCCGGACCTCTAAAACCACTTCCGATCACACTCCTAAGTCACAAATCACCTCCCGAAGCTAACTGAACCCTAGGAACTCACATCTGAGCCCTTTAACTCATAAGTCAATATCTGGT